>CM056051.1:43065525-43626029 GCA_029574335.1 Rana kukunoris
GTCCTCAAGTACCCCCCAACAGGATTTCCCCTCAGATGAAAACGTCTGTGGTAATTTTTTTACAGAAGGAATTTCATTAGTAGATGTAAATGTGAAGAACTGTATATATACATACTATACATGAGAGTAGAATGGATCATCTAACCGAGAACAACTAGATCATCTGGTAGCCAGAAGGTATATCATCAGACAGATTAAATCATATAACAAAAATATGAAATCTAGACCACGGCTGTGGTGATTACTAAGGCAGTGAAACTGATCAAATCACCTGTGCAAAATAATGGAAAGCCTGAAAACCTGACCTGTTGGGGGTACTTGAGGACTGGAGTTGAGAAATATTGCTTTACGTCATCCGCCCAGCGAGTGAGCGGCACAGATCTGTCAGTGTCAACAATCACAGTGCACACAGGTAACGACTTACCGGTCTCGGGGTCCTATATGCTGCACTCAGTGATCGCCGATCCTTTCCATAGCCCCAAGTTTATCTTCTGTGTTCAGACTTGTCCTTGGCGTTCTCTCTTTAGAGTTTCTTGTACATTCCTTGGATTTGTTCAGCAGGTTCTGTCACTTCTTTGCCTCTCTCCAGATCTCAGCTGTCTCTTTTACTGACGCCGACCGTCTCTGACCTGGACGATCGGTGATCGCAAGGTCCCTGTGTGGTCTCTAGGAGTTCAGTGACTGTTGTGAGTGACTATTCTCCTTCTCTCTGGTTAGTGGCGGTGCTACAGAAGCACTTCCCACACTGACATTAACCCTCCCTGCACCGCTCTCTAGTAACTGAACTCTGGCACATCACCGGCGCTTTGCCAGCATGAACTTTCTACTTATTTAACCATTAAGAACTTATTTTTAGTTAAAGTGTATCTAAACCCAAGAACAAAAATGAAAGCGGTATTAACCACTTCAGCTCTGAAAGGTTTAAACCCCCCCCCCACCCCCTCCTGACCAGGCCATTTTTTGGGATACAGCACTTTGTTGCTTTCACTGACAATTGCGCAGTCCTGCGACGCTGTATGTACCCCAATAAAATTGATGTCCTTTATTAACCACAAATAGAGCTTTCTTTTGGAGGTGTCTTTGCTGTTTTTAATTTATGCTCTATAAACAAAGGATGACGACAATTAAAAAAATAAAATAAAATTATACAGTACTTTCTGCTATAATGTTTTTAATTTATGCGCTATAAACAAAGGACGACGACAATTAAAAAAATATATATATATTTTATACTTTCTGCTATAATGTTTTTGATTTATGCGCTATGAACAAAGGACGACCGACAATTTAAAAAATATATATATATATATATTTTATACTTTCTGCTATAATGTTTTTAATTTATGCACTATAAACAAAGGACGACGACAATTAAAAAAATATATATATATATTTTATACTTTCTGCTATAATGTTTTTAATTTATGCGCTATAAACAAAGGACGACGACAATTTAAAAATATATATATATATTTTATACTTTCTGCTATAATGTTTTTATTTTATGCGCTATAAACAAAGGATGACGACAATGAAAAAATAAATAAAAAAAATATACTTTCTGCTATGTTTTTATTTTATGCGCTATAAACAAAGAACGACCGTCAATTTTGAAAAGAATATATATATTTTATACTTTTTGCTATAATACATATAAAATACATAATACCAAATAAAAAAAAAATATACGGTATATAATTTCTTCATTAATTTAGGCCAATATGTATTTTGCTACATGTCTTTGGTAAAGAAAAAATCCCAATAAGTGTATATTGATTGGTTTGCGCAAAAGTTATAGCGTCTACAAACTTTGGAATATTAAAAAAAAAAATAGTTTTCGTTTTTTTACTAGTAATGGCGGCATTCAGCGACTTATAGCGGGACTGTGATACAGGGAGGGTTATTTACGAAAGGCAAATCCACTTTGCACTACAAGTGGAAACTACGGCCCAGATTCACAGAGCAATTACGCCTGTCTAACTGGTGTTAGACAGGAGTATATTCAAATTTCGCGCGCCGTATCACTAGTTTGAATCCTCAAACCATGATACGGCGGCTTCGGGCTTCGATCCGAGATGCTTACGTCCTCGTAAGCCTTCGGATCTACACTGCGATATTTTTGCGGCCGCTGGGAGGAGTTCGCGTCGTTTTCATGCGTCGGGATATGCAAATGAGTTTTTACGGCGATCCACGAAGGTACGAGTGTCCCTCGCAATCGCCTACGTCATTTTTTGGCTACGTAAAGTTAGAGGAGCTTTTTGCTGGTCTAACAGTGCGTAACCCATGTAGAGTATGGCCGTCGTTCCCGCGTCGATTTGAAAATATTTTTATTTTTTTAACGTAACTCGTTCGGGAATAGGAATGTACGTAAACGACGCTACTACGACGTGACGACGTGTTTTCGCGCAATGCACGGCGGGAAATTTGCGAACGGAGCATGCGCAGTTCGATCGCCGCGGGAACGCACCTATTTTAAATGCTTCACGCCCCCTACTCACGCAGATGGATTGCGACGGGAGAAATACACTACGCCGCCGTCGTTTACTGGACAAAATCTACCTGGATTCCACGTAGAGCCAGGTAAAAAACGGCGGCGTAGTGTATTTCTGATACTCTACGAGAATCTAATTCTCTGTGAATCTGCCCCTACAAGTGCAACGTGCACTTGAAATTGCACTGCAAGTGCACTTGGACATGCAATCACTATAAATCTGAGGGGTAGATCTGAAATTAGGGGAAGCTCTGCTGATTTTATTATCCAATTATGTACAAGCTAAAATGCTGTTTTTTATTTTCCTTGCATGTCCCCCTCCGATCTACAGTGACTGCACTTCCAAGTGCACTTTCAGTGCAATTTCAAAAGCACTTTGCACTTATAGTTTGCACTTGTAGTGCAAAGTGGATTTGCCTTTCGTAAATAACCCCCGTAGTGTCTAAGGTTTACAACCACTTTAAGGGCTCTTGCACACAGGCGACATTTTTTGGTTTTCAGCCTGAAGCAGTGGCGGTCCGCTATTGAGGGTGCATGAGCGCCACCCCCTCTCTTCAGGCACTCCCCTCTGTGTAGAATAGATAGATTCACCCATGGCCACTATAGCCACCCCCTATTCAGGCGTCCGGCCCCTTTTCGGATGCCGGGAGCCTGAATTCCAGGTGCAGGGGTGTTTTTTTGAAGCACCTGATTAAAGCCATAGGCTCTAATAGGCTTCAAAAAAATGTGGACTGCAAAGCATTGCTCTCACAGTCCACCCAAGTGTGTTAGCAAAGCAAATTAATATTTGCTTTACTAACACTGAACTGCCTCTCTGCCAATCAGGAGGCGCAGATCGAATACCCATCACCTAATTGGCTGAAGGCACAGGTGCCCTGATTGGACACCTAACGAAACAGAATAAGACACATGGGAGGACAGAGAACCACGGAGGACACAGGAGCTTGTCGTCTTTACCCGCTGCCTCACACCAGGATGGGGTAAGTGTGCCAGTCAGACAGCGATTGGGGGGGGTCACAGAGGCTGCATATGATGGGCACAGAGGCTGCATATGATGGGCACAGAGGCTGCATATGATGGGCCACAGTGGCTGCATTTTATGTGGCACAGTGGCTGCATTTTATAGGGCACAGTGGCTGCATTTTATAGGGCACAGTGGCTGCATTTTATGGGGCACAGTGGCTGCATTTTATGGGGCACAGTGGCTGCATTTGATGGGCACAGAGGCTGCATTTTATGGGGCACAGTGGCTGCAATTGATGGCACAGTGAGGGGGGTAAATCTTCCGGATCTGAAGTGGTTAAAACACTTTCTTTGTGAGTTATACATAGGTCTGTCTGTGCTGGAGCCTTTTGTAAACCTCTGGTTAATAGCATCAAAACTGATAGAGGAAGAGGAAGTTGTATTAGCCAACCGGGCACAGTGCTGTAAATCTATGAAATGGAGCTTACCGATTACAGGAGACAACGGAGAGATGATTTCAACAGTTAACTGTGACTACTTCACCCGTCAATGTCATAACCAAACTGTATCGCCATAATTCTAATTGTCTTCAATGCAACTGACTCCTGTTGTACATTGTACTGAACCTTTCATTTACAGTATCCTTAAGATTATTGCATAGGGTAATTTTCACCAAACAAAATCCTTATTCTCCAAAAACAATCCCTACACATCCACCACTTTTTTTGTCACCTTGTAATGAGCTCCTGAACCTCTCCTTTTCCCATTCACTTTCCCATTTGCAGTCATGTGCATTGCTCTGTGAACACAACAAATCTCATAGCCCATTGTCCATCTTCAAAAGCAAGTAAGGGAGCCTATGTAGGTTAAGTGATATTCTAAAACTCCTTTCACACAGGGCAGTGGAGGAGCGGTGACGGTATAGTTTGGGCACCCTGCAGAGTTAATATCTTGTACTGCCCCCTTTGGCAAGTATCACAACTTGTAAACGCTTTTTGTAGCCAGCCAAGAGTCTTTCAATTCTTGTTTGAGGTATCTTTGCCCATTCTTCCTTACAAAAGTCTTCCAGTTCTTTGAGATCTCTGGGCTGTCTGTCACGCACTGCTCTTTTAAGGTCTATCCATAGATTTTCAATTATGTTGAGGTCAGGAGATTGTGAAGGCCATGGCAAAACCTTCAGTTCAATCCCCTGTGGATTTTGAGGTGTGTTTAGGATCATTATCCATTTGTAGAAGCCATCCTCTCTTTAACTTCAGCTTTTTCACAGAGAGCATCAAGTTACAATCCAAAATTTGCTGAAATTTTATTGAATCCGTTTTTCCTTCTACTCGTGAAATGTTCCCTGTGCCACTGGCTGCAATACAACCCCAAAGCATTATTGATCCACCCCCATTGATAACAGTTGGACAGAGGTTCTTTTCATTAAATTCTGTGCCCTTTCTTCTCCAAACGTACCTTTGCTCATTCCAGCCAAAAAGTTATATTTTAACCTCATCGGTCCACAGAACTTGTTTCCAAAATGTATCAGGCTTGTCTATATGTTCATTTGCAAAATGCTGATTTTTGTGGTGAGGACGTAGAAGAGGTTTTCTTCTGATGACTCTTCCATGAAGACTATATTTGTACAAGTATCTCTTTATAGTGGAATAGTGTACCACAACTCCAGTGTCTGCCAGATCTTTCTGGAGGGATCGTGCAGTCAAACGTGGGTTTTGAATTGCTTTTCTCACAATCCTGCGAGCTGTTCTGTCTGATATTTTTCTTGGTCTTCCAGATCTTGCTTTAACTTCCACTGTTCCTGATGACTGCCATTTCTTAATTACATTCCGAACAGAGGATATTGACATCTGAAAACGCTTTGCTATCTTCTTATAGCCTTCTCCAGCTTTGTGAGCGTCAACTATTTTTAGTTTCAGTTTTCTAGACAACTGCTTAGAAGAACCCATGGTGCTGATTGTTGGGGCAAGGTCAGATGAGTCTGGGCATTTAAAACCTTTGAGATTGACATCACCTGGTCTTCCCAGACGATGATTGAGAACAATCCATGACACTGGCAGGTCTCAGCTTTGCAAAGGGGGCAGTGCATGCTATAAATTCTGCAGGGTGCCTGAGATCGCTATAGTGTGAACCTTGGCTTAATCTGCTAGCACATCTAAAGCCTTATGCACACAATCGGATTTTCGTCAGACAAATCCGTGGATTTTTGTCTGAAGGGTGTTGGACGTGAACTTGGTATGCATACTTTTTCAGCCAATATACACAAAACTATGTGTTTTTTCAGCTCTTTAGCGCCACCCTTTGGACAATGTCTGCTAATGTTGTCTGATGGTTAGCATTGGCTTAGAGAATGCGTGTTTGAACTTTAGATTTTAATCCGATTGACTTGTGTACACACGATCGGATAATCCGACAGAACACATTTGCTGTCAGACAATTTGAGAGCATGCACAGCCAACATTTGTTGTCAGAAATTTCGACAACTATTGTCCGATAGAGCATACAGATGGTCGGATTATCCGACAAAACTCTTCCATCACACAATTGTTGTCAGAATATCCGATTGTGTGCACGGGCCTTTACATTCTCCTTACCCAAGACTGACAATGCTGCTGTCCAAAGGTGTCTTTGTTCCTCCTTCATCCAGAGTGGAGGCACTCTGAAGTCCCATACACACGGCCGAGGTTCTCGGCAGAAACCAGCGAGAACCTCGCTGGGAGCCGCATTCTGCCGAGAACCTCGGCCGTGTGTACGCTCTCGGCGAGCCCCGCCCGTCGGGAAACCCGTCGAGCAAATAGAGAACAGGTTCTCTATTTGCTCGACGGCCCGTCGGGATGAATGGCTGGTTGCCTTTCCCGACGGGCGGGTCGACGATTCTGACGGCCGGCAGAGAACCTCGACGGGCGGAACGATGTGTTCCACCCGTCGAGTTTCTCTGCCGTGTGTACGCGGCATAAAGGTGATGATCGGATATTCTGACAACAATTGTGTGGTGAAAGGGTTTTGTTGGATTATCCGACAGTCTGTGTGCTCAATCGGACAATTGTTGTCGGAATTTCCAACAACAAATGTTGGCTGGCCATGCTCTCAAATTGTCTGACAACAAATCCGTCGAACTAAAATCCAAAGTACAACCACGCATGCTCCGAACCAATGCTAACCATTAGACAACATTAGCAGAAGTTGCCCAAAGGGTGGTGCTAAAGACCTGAAAAGCAACGTAGTTTCATGTATGTTGGCTGAAAAAGTTCTGCCGTCTGTATGCAGAACAAGTTCATGGCCAACGCCCTTCGGACAAAATTCCACGGATTTGTCTGACGAAAATCCAATCGTGTGTATCAGGCTTTAGAGACCCTTTACACTGCCAGGGCCTGAAAAACGCTGGTAAAACACCTCTAAAAATAGTGGTGCTTTACCTGCATTTTTTGGAGCCCTAGCGGGGCGCTCTTAACCCCTGCTAGTGGACGAATAAAGGGTTAAAAGCGCCCACAAAGCGCCACTGTCAAGGAGCTTTGCCGGCGCTTCCCATTAATTTCAATGGGAAGGGGTGCTTTAGGAGCTGCGTATTCATCGCCCCTAAAGCGCTGAAAAGAAGCTGCTTGCAGGACTTTTTTTGACGCTCTGCCAGTGCAGCGTCTTAGACCCCTTTCACACTAAGGAGTTTTTCAGGTGGTACAGCGCTAAAAATAGTGCTGCTATACCGCCTGAAAAACTCCTGCCCAGCAACCTCAATGTGAAAGCCCGAGGGCTTTCACAATGAGGCGATGCGCTGGCGTGAGAGAAAAAAATCTCCTGCAAGCGGCATCTTTGGAGCGATGAGAGGAGCAGCGTGTATACTGCTCCTTCGCCGCTCCTTCCCATTTAAAACAATGGGAAACCGAGGCAATACCGCCCGCAATGCGCCTCTGCAGAGGCGCATTGCGGGCGGTGTTAACCCTTTATCGGCCGATAGCGAGGGTTAATACAGCACCGCTAGCGGGCGAATCCCGCGGCAAATCTGACGGTATAGCGCTGCTATTTTTAGAGGCGCTATACCGCCACCGCGCCTCCCGCTCCAGTGTGAAAGGGGCCTAAGTACGAAAGGGATTGGGATTGCAGATGAGGCTTCTTTCAGGTGCTTTACAGGTGCTATTTTTAGCGCTAAAGCGCCTGAAAAATGCCCCAGAGTGTGAAAGGGGTCTTATACAGGAGGTGTGTTACTGCCCAGTGACCAGGTGAAAACAGAGGGGGGAAAAGTCTAAGGCCCCGTACACACGACCGAGTTTCTCGGCAGAATCCAGCGAGAAGCTCGCTGGGAGACGTATTCTGCCGAGAAAACCGGTCGTGTGTACACTTTCGACGAGCAAACCGCCGGGAAGTTCGTCGAGCCAAAATAGAGAGCATGTTCTCTATTTCCTCGTTGTTCAATGAGGAAATTTGGCTCGATGACCTTTTCGACCGCTCATCGGGAACCTCGACGGTCGTAACGATGAGTTTCGCCCGTCGAGGTTCTCGGACGTGTGTACAGGGCCTGAAAAATAAAACTAATGCAGCCACTGCGTCTAAGGATTGGTAAAGCATATTACATTTTGGGTTTTGGGTTTAATACTGCTTTAAATCAGTCACAGTCTGATGACTATGGTCGTTTGACCGGCTTTTTCCCCCTAATTTTCTTTTTTTCCTACTGGCACAAGGAAAACTGCTCAGAGCCTCTGAATCACTGAAAAAGACAGAGGATCGCCAATCCTATTGAATCACTTTACTGATGTTTGCTAAGCAGGGTGGAATGTGTCTTGGTATTTTCAGGACTCTGGAAAGCATTTGGGGAAAAGTTGGACTAGAAAGAAGTGGTCATGTTTTACATGCAGCATGGGGAATGACAAGTGTAATGTGCCTTCACTTTCCTATCTCTAATCAACACTCTGATATCACGTAGCTCGGTTTTATACTCTTCCCCTTCACATACAAGAGGAAGTGTGCAGAATACATTGCCACATTATTGTTGCAAAAGAATACAACTCTGCAAGACCCGCAATATGTTACAGTACTGGCAATTATTTCCTTCTAAGCTCCCTTTATTATTGCCGGAGTAAACTTTGCTTGAGCACAGTGTTAGCATTTCTTTATACATATCCAAATCAAACAACCGGCAAATCAAAGGCACTGCATGGATTCAGAACTGCGTGCCACTTATTATAGAGGAGTTCCAGACACATAATCAAATCTGTCTTGGGCCCCTTTCACACTTGTGCGACTTGTCCTGCGGCTTTGGACTGCAAAGTCGCATGACAAGTTGTACCCCATGATTTCCAATGAGTACCGTTCATATCTGTGCAACTTTAAAGTAGTCCCTGCGCTACATTGGCCTGGCTTTGATGCGACTTGAGGTCCATAGATTACACAGACATTGCTTCAAGTCATGTCAAAGTCGCGTGACTTTCAGGTCATACAGATGTGAAAGGGGCCTTAACCGCTTGCGGACCAGCCGCCGCAGTTATACTGTGGCAGGTTGGCTCCACTGGGCAAATGGTCGTAGCTGTACGCTTAGGGCCATCTTAATCGCATCATGGGCCCCTGGGCAAAGTAATGCTCTGACCCTTCCACACCCCAGATATCCCCCCAGCACTCTGACCCCTCTACACACTACATATCCCCCCAGAACTCGGACCCCTCTACACCCCAGATATCCCCCCAGCACTCTGACCCCTCTACACCCCAGATATCCCCCCAGCACTCTGACCCCTCTACACCCCAGATATCCCCCCTAGAACTCTGACCCCTCTACACCCCAGATATCCCCCCAGAACTCTGACCCCTCTACACCCCAGATATCCCCCAAGCACTCTGACCCCTCTACACCCCAGATATCCCCCCAGCACTCTGACCCCTCTACACCCTAGATATCCCCCCAAAACTCTGACCCCTCTACACCCCAGATATCCCCCCATAACTCTGACCCCTTTACAACCCTAGATATCCCCCAGAACTCTGACCCCTCTACACCCCAGATCTCTCCCCAGAACTCTGACCCCTCTACACCCCAGATATCCCCCCAGAACTCTGACCCCTCTACACCCCAGATATCCCCCCAGAACTCTGGCACCTCTACACCCCAGATATCCCCCCAGAACTCTGGCCCCTCTACACCCCAGATATCCCCCCAGAACTCTGACCCCTCTACACCCCAGATATCCCCCCAGCACTCTGACCCCTCTACATGCCAGATATCCCCCCAGCACTGTAACCATATACCATAAGATACCCCTTGTATTGTGACCCCACTACATCCCTGATACCCCCTACACTGTGGCCTCTCTACATCCCTGATACCTCAAGCATTGCTTTGGGGAAAGTGCAGGGGCCCTTCATGCAGCTGGGGCCCCTGGGCAGTGCCCAGGTGTGCCCTCTCATTAAGACAGCCCTGTGTACACTGGTCGCTTTAAACGGGCTAGCAGGCGCGCTCTCGCTAAATTGCTGGATTGCTGATGCTTGTGACTGGCGGTAGCGATGACCGCCGCCCGTGAGCAAAACGGGTGACGTGTGTGTGTGTGTAAACACGCACATCCCTGTTCTGTGAGCTGAGGGAATGCAGATTGTGAGTGCCTAATAGCTAGGAACCATGATCTGTAATTTCCTCTAGGTCAGTCCCCTCCCCCTTCAGTTAGAACACACATTAGGGAACACAATGAACCCCCATTGATCGCCCCTCTAGTGTTAACCCCTTCACTGCCAGTAATTTTTTTTTATACATGCCAATGGTCCCAAAAATGTGCTAAAGAGTGTCCAATGTGTCCGCCATAATGTCGCAGTCCGGATAAAAATCGCAGATCGCCTCCATTACTAGTAAAAAATAATAATAATAAAAATGCTATAAATCTATTCCCAATTTTATAGACACTATAACTTTTGCATAAACCAATTAATATACGCTTATTGCGATTTTTTTTTTTTTTTTTACCAAAAATATGTAGAAGAACATATCGGCCTAAACTGAGAAAAAAAAATGCTTTTTTAAAAAAAAAAAAATGGGGATATTTAGTATAGCAAAAAGTACAAAATATTGTGTTTTGTTCTAAATTGTCGCTTTTTTTTTTTTATAGTGCAGAAATTAAATACCGCAGAGGTGATCAAATACCACCAAAAGAAAGCTCTATTTGTGTGGAAAAAAGGACGTAAATTTTGTTTGGGTTCAGCATCGCACGACCGTGCAATTGTCAGTTAAAGCGACGCAATGCTGAATCGCATAAAATGGCCCCTGTCATTGAGCAGCCAACTCTTCCAGGGCTGAAGTGGTTAAACAATAGTACACCCCTACCCCCTCATTTTTATATATATATATATATATATATATATATATATTCACAAAGAAATGGAGGAGAGCTGCACACGGTATATAGCAAGTGCCAGCAAACAGGTCTTTCCACCGACTATATATATAAGAAAAAAGTTCAAGGTTTGCTGCACTTAAAGTGCGTTTCGGGCTATCATGCTACCGCCCTTCTTCAGATCAACAAAGTCAGAACATATCTGAAGAAGGGCGGTAGCATGATAGCCCGAAACGCACTTTAAGTGCAGCCAACCTTGAACTTTTTTCTTATATATATATATTACATTTATTTGGGCTTTTTGGTACCCTTTCTGCTCATTATCTTCTGGACTTCTGTACTTCCATCCTATGTCACCGCGGCGAGGTACGTCATTTCTGAAATCGCATCGTACCCTCCTTTCACCCGGCTGCCTTCTGGGACCTGTGTGTGTCCCAGAAGATGATGGGACCATTCAGAAAGATACTGATGGGGCTTCAGTGTAAGCAGTGTGCTGTCAGGATTGAGGTTATTGGCACTTCTTTCCTCATACAGACACAGAACATGAGGAAAGGACAGTCGATAACCAGCAAAAATGATTTACATTTGATGAGCTGTGAATGGCCCCCGATCCATAATCAGCTGTGTCCAAAGGATACAGCATTCACAAAGTTCACGTGCCAGGGCATGGGGTTCTGGAAGGACATCTATGGACGCCCTCTCAGAACTATAGTACCATGCCATAGCCGTCTTTTGACTATAGTGTGGTGCTAAAGTGGTTAAAAATTATCCCTTCCTCCTTCTGCTACCTAACCTGTGTAAAAAAGATTTGTATACTTTTTTTAGTCCGGTACAATCAAGTGATCCTGTAGCTCTGGCTCCCCTGTGTCAGTAAGCGGCAGCTGCAGGGGATAGGAGGGAGTGCCCACAATGGCTGGGCCATGGGAGCCAATGGGTGACATCACAGCTCCTGGAATTCCCAGCCATTGTTGAGCGTTCTCTGAAACAGGGAAGCTGAAGCTGCCGATTCATGTGACTGGACCAGACTATAAATAGGTAAGTATACAGACTTTTTCTACATAGGTTGGTCAGGAGGTCAGGATAGGTAAGAGGAGGGGAGGACATATTTTGAAGAATCGTTAGTGATGGGTGAGAATTCTAGTTTAACCAAGATGCATCACAGACAGACTCGTAAATACTCAGAGACAGCTCAGCTGAACTCAGAAACCCTTGGAAAGGCTCAGAAACACTCCGGAGCAGATTCCAGATGAATTCATATGTAATGCAAAAATGTGCAAACTAACACTTACTATTCCACAAAGAAAATATACTGGAATAAAACATTAATAGGTGAATATATTGGTGAATATATACCAAAATATTTGCATTCATATTTTTTTTCTAAAAAAAATGTGAGCTTAGCCTTGGACTTTAAGGTCAATATCCTAGTGCAGTGGTCACCAACCTCGTCCTGCAGGGCCCACTAACAGGCCAGGTTTGCAAGATAACTGAAATACATCACAGGTAATATCATTTGCTGCTCTAGTGATTGCAGTATTCTAGTCTGCATCTCCCCAAGGTAATACAAAAAACCTGGCCTGTTAGTGGGCCCTGCAGGAATGGTTGATGACCACTGTCCTAGTTTATCCTCTTGTTATACATAGTTGGTAGGTGGTGGTCAGTTACACCAAAAATTAGATATACAGTATTTGCTCTTTACTATTTGGCTAAACATTTTTCTTTTTTCTCTTCAATTTCATATCCTAATCCCATATGGTGCATAACGCTTGTAAAATGAAGTAAAGTGTTTTTTCGCGCTACTAGTGAGTAAATATGAATCGTAGAGAGCTGGAGCAAAAAAGCTGCTAGATCTGATAGTGTTCATCGTACACATAAATATGATAACTCTTAAAGTGATCTTGCGCTAAAGAAATAAATACACCTAAACGTGCAAACTGTAAAGGTAAGAAAGCACTAAAACATGGATTCCAGACAGTGGCGGCTGGTGCTCTAAACTTTTTGGGGGGGGGGGGGGGCGCAAACGAAAAAATAAATAAAACAATTGCAGCCTCACTGTACCTATCAAATGCAGCCACTGTGCCAATTGTCACCACTGTGCCATGCCATCAAACACAGTCACTGTGCCCAAGGCCAGATTAAGAACATCATGGGCCTGGTGCTGAGGATTTTGGTGGGGCCTTTATTAAATAATAAATAAATGCATAAGAATCACAGCGCAGCAATGGAGGGCCCAGTCTGAAAATTTAAGTGTACCCTAATGTGCTAATATGCTGTGCATACTTGTACATTGTGGCATAACCTACCCCAGGGCCTCTAAAAAGTAGTAATGTCAGGAAAGTTTACTACCGCTTTAATATCACAGGATCCCAGAAACCTCTCATGGGGCCCCCTACTGACCCAGTGGCCCTTGGGCAGTGCATAAGTGCATAGTTGCCAACATTTAAAAAATATTTTCAGGGACACTTTTTCACAAGTGCTATATTTAGAGTAGCTGAGATCCCCTGTGTTCCTCTGTACATCACAGTAGTAATCACAAAATTAAATAAGTTCTAGTAACAGAACAAATATGAGAACTGAGATTTCCTTTAGTTGAACTAACAAAAGTGTGTCCATTCTAGAGCTGGTAACATTGAGGGTATTCAGTATCATTTTAAAGAACTGTTTTTGTGGGTAAGCGACATAGGGGAGGAGTACGGATGGTATATAAGTAGGAAGTATGTGCAGGTGAGTGAGAGGAATGTGGAGGGTCTAACATTGGGCACTATGTACAGGAGAAGAGTGCAAAGGGTACGGCAAAAGGCACAATGTACAGGAGAGAAGTGTGGAGGGTATGACAGTGGGCATCATGTACAGGAGAGAAGCATGGAGGGTACGACTTTGGGCAGTATGTACAGGAGAAAAGTGTAGGACAGCAGGCACCATGTACAGGAGAGGAGTGTGAAGGGTATGACAGTGGGCACTATGTATAGGAGAGGAGTGTGGATGGTATGATAGTGGGCACTATGTATAGGAGAGGAGTGTGGAGGGTATGACAGTGGGCAGTATGTACAGGAGAGGAGTGTGGGCGGTATGATAGTGGGCACTATGTATAGGAGAGGAGTGTGGAGGGTATAACAGTGGGCAGTATGTACAGGAGAGGAATGTGGAGGGTATGACAGTGGGCAGTATGTACAGGAGAGAAGTGTATGACAGCAGGTACTATGTACAGGAGAGGAGTGTGAAGGGTATGACAGTGGGCAGTTTGTACAGGAGAGGAGTGTGAAGAGTATGACAGTGGGCAGTATGTACAGGAGGAGTGTGGGGGTATGACAGAGGGTAGTATGTACCAGAGAGAAGTGTGGAGGGTATGATGGGGCAGTATGTACAGGAGAGAAGTGTGGAGGGTATGACAGTGGGCAGTATGTACAAGAGAGGAATGGGGATGGTATGATAGTGGGCACTATGTATAGGAGAGGAGTGTGGAGGGCAGAGGCGTCGTTAGGCCCTGGCTAGGGGGGCTGGAGCCCCGAATGTGCCCCCAAAAAGCCCCGAGTCTCATGGCAGCAGGTCTGAATTATTAGCCCCGAGTGAACGGTCAGCGCCGGGACTGAATTCTGATCCCGAGCGCTGCCGAATGCAGCCGAGTGCCATAGCAGCAGGTCCGCCTTCTGGAGCCAGCGCACCGCCTGTGATGGACGTCCCACTGGTCCAATGCCATGTCCGCGAGACGTGTGACGTCCATCATAGGCGCTGCAGAGCACCAGAAGCCAGGAATTACAAATCCGGTGCGTGGGTACTGCTGATCGTTCAGCTCCTCCACCATCCCGGGGATAACAATGCAGCACCGCTCAGCAGTGCAGTGTGCACAGTGTGACCGGGAACCCACGGACATGGCATGCAGCTTGAGCTTCTAACAAGAAGCTGCCTGCCACACTTCTTCTCCCCCCTCCCTCGGAGCAGTCGAATGCACAAGATGGCTCCCGCGGCAGCCCATCAGCTTAAAGCAGCTCCTCGCGCTCGGCACACAGCCCTCCACAGCATGGAACCTCCAAGTCCAACTTCCCAGTCACGATTGCCTGCAGTCTCCACACCGTTGTTTCCATGAGGTAAGCCTTTTAATTGCTAATGCACCTAGGTAACAACATTAAGCTCTTTTCAGATGTCATAATGTTGTGTGTCCCTAAGAGCTTCCTCACATGCTTATTTCATGTGTACTGTAACTGACATACAAACACACACTGACTTGAACACACTGACTTAGAGTGTGTGTGTGTATGTCAGTTTGTGTGTATGTCAGTGTGTGTATGTCAGTGTGTGTGTGTGTATGTCAGTATGTGTGTGTGTGTGTGTATGTCAGTGTGTGTGCATATGTCAGTGTGTATATGTCAGTGTGTATATGTCAGTGTGTATATGTCAGTGTGTGTATGTCAGTGTGTGTATGTCAGTGTGTGTGTATATGTCAGTGTGTGTGTGTATATGTCAGTGTGTGTGTGTGTGTGTATATGTCAGTGTGCGTGTGTGTATATGTCAGTGTGCGTGTGTGTATATGTCAGTGTGTGTGTATATGTCAGTGTGTGTGTGTATATGTCAGTGTGTGTGTGTGTGTATATGTCAGTGTGTGTGTGTATATGTCAGTGTGTGTGTGTATATGTCAGTGTGTGTGTGTGTGTGTGTATATGTCAGTGTGTGTGTGTGTGTGTACTGACATATATACACACTGACATTATTTATATATAATATATATACACACTGACATATGCACACACTGACATTTAGGTCAGTGTATGTAGGTCAGGGTATGTGTCAGGTAGGTCACACAACCCCACTGCTCAGCCAAAAAAAAAAAACGCGCCACTCCACCGAGCCCGCGCATCCCCCCCCCCCCTGCCTGCTACGGGCTGAAGCCCCTGGTCATTTCGATACGTAGCAACGCCTCTGGTGGAGGGTGCGACAGTGGGAAGTATGTACAGAAGAGGAGTCTATGACAGTGTGGAGGGTATGATAGTGGGCACTATGTACAGGAGAGGAGTGTGGAGAGTATGACAGTGGTCACTATGTACAGGAGTGGAGTGTGGAGAGTATGACAGTGGGCACTATATATAGGAGAGGAGTGTGGAGGGTATGACAGTGGGCACTATGTACAGGAGAAGAGTGTGGAGGGTATGACAGTGGGCACAATGTATAGGAGTGGAAGGATGTTTAGGGACTACGTAGTGGTTAAGCGGGTCATACATGAATTGAAATTACACCAATTCTGCAGAGACCAGCCATAGTCGATCTATGTATGGGCTAGCTGGTTTTACACAAGTCAATCTATTAATCGACTTGAGTACAACCAGCCTGTTTTTCCAAAAACAATCAGTGCTGCCAGCTATAGATAGCAACACTGATCATTGTACTCACTGGCAGAACACAACAACACTACAGGAGTGATTCCCCCATCCACAGGTCAGCAGGTGAGAGGGTGTGTGGGGACAGGCTGGGGAGAGATACCAGTCAGTAGCTGGGTAGGCACTGGCTAGTATCAGAGCCAGATACACACAGGTTACTTACGTTGCGATCGTTAGAGCGAGAGCAATAATTCTAGCACTAGATCTCCTCTGTAACTCTAAACATGTAACCTAAAAAATGTTTAAAGCATCGCTTAGGATACCAAAAAAATAAAAAATCGTGCTAACTTTAGTGTTTTTTTTAATGTATGAAACAGTTTATTTCCAAAAAAAACATGTTTGAAAAATTGCTGCACAAATACAGTACCGTGCTAGAGCTGTACAATTAATCGTTAAAATTGTGATCTTGATTCAACCCCCCTGACATCTCCAATGCAGAGTTTGCTGATTCTTTCATATAACAAGTGGAGAGACTTTCAGCTGTCAAAAGAAAATATCTGGACAGTCTGCCAAGTTCTTAGCAGGAAACATTGTAACCAACACTTTCTTCTTAGATCAAAGGGATACACTTCTGTGTGTAAAGAAAATATCCGACTGTCTGCCAAGTTTGTAAACAACATGAAACATTGTAACCAACTTCCTTTTTAGATCAAACTTCTGTGTGTAAATGCAAGAAATGTAACCACTTAAAGTCCAACACTTGTTTAAGTTAAAAAGCAATATTTTTTGCTAGAAAATTACTTGGAACCCCAAACATTATATACATTTTAGCAGAGACAAAAATGGCAATTGCTGCAATATTTTATGTCACACTGCAATTGCCCACTTCATTGAATAATAAAAACCATAAAAACAAAACAGTAAAGTTAGCCCATTTTATTTTTTTTTTTTCATTTTAATGTGAAAGATGATGTTATGCCGCACGAATCGTGAGAGAATCGTGATCTATCTTCTATGCAAAAAAATTGCAGTTGTCGTTTTAGCCAGAATCGTGCAGCTCTATACCGTGCAACATAAAAAGTTGCAAAGACCTCCATAGAGTAATTTTCTAGCAAAAAACAAATTATGATTTTTTTTTCTCAGTCTGCTGCAGTGTGTCAGCTTGTATTTATAATGGCCGCTCTGTATGTAGCTTCTGACAGGCTGTGCAAGCAGGCCCGTATCTCCGGAACCATAAATGATAGCCATCCCATATTTTGACCGGTTGTGGGGTAGGTCTTCCACTGACTACCCCTCAAATGTGGGGTTTCTGTGACCTCTGGTCATCGAGCTACAACCCCCGAAGTTGGGGGGGCAAATGGGCCTATCTTGAGAAAGGGGCCTGGAGCTGCAGCTCCATCAGCCCCTCTGTTAATCCGGCCCTGACTGTGCCATGCTATCAAACACAACCACTGTGCCATCAATTGTTACCACTGTGCCATGCCATCAAATGTAGTCACTGTGCCATGCTATCAAACACAACCACTGTGCCATCAATTGTCACCACTGTGCCATGCCATCAAAGCAGTCACTGTGCCATCAAACGCAACCACTGTGCCATGCCATCAAACACAGCCACCGTACCATCAAAACGCAGCCACTGTGCCATGCCATCAAAACGCAGCCACTGTGCCATGCCATCAAAACGCAGCCACTGTGCCATGCCATCAAATGCAGCTACTGTGCCATGCCATCAAACGCAGCCACTGTGCCATCAATTGTCACCACTGTGCCCCCAATTGTCGCCACTGTTCCATGCCATCAATTGTCACCATTATGCCATCAAACACAGCCACTGTGCCCCCAATTGTTGCCACTGTGCCCCCAATTGTTGCCACTGTGCCCCCAATTGTAGCCACTGTGCCCCCAATTGTAGCCACTGTGCCCCCAATTGTAGCCACTGTGCCCTCACTTGTAGCCACTGTGCCCCCATTTGTAGACACCGTGCCCAGTACCCACCTGGCACTTACCTTTCTGGTTTCTACCGTCCCTCGATGTCCCTCGTCCCGCCCTCGATGACACTTCAGCCAATCAGATTGGCTGAGACGCCTGTCAGTCTTATTCTCGGAACGCACGGCCGGTACGTCCCGAGGATAAGCTTCAGGAAGCCGGCTACAGCCTCAGGGCTGTACTCGGGCTGTACTCGGAAAGCCTATCAGAGCCAGCGGCTCTGATCGGCACTTCAAAACAGCCATTCAGCTCACTGGCGCTCAATGTCCCGTCAGCTGAATAGTGGGCGGCTGCGGCAAAAATATACAGATTCATACAGTGTATGAATCTGTATATTTTACTGGCTGTGAGCGATCCAGAGGGGGCGGCGCTCCGGCGTCCCTATGGACTGATTCCAGATGAATTCATATGTAATGCAAAAATGTGAAAACTAAGGCCTCGTACACACGAGGGGATATGTCCGCTGAAAACGGTCCGATGGACCGTTTCAGCAGACATCTCCGCTCGTGTGTATGGGCTAGCGGACAGATTTCTCCACCCGACAGATTTCAAAGCATGCTTTGAAATCTATCCGGTGGGAATCTGTCCGCCCGACATGTCTGCTGGTTAGTACACTTACCAGCAGACATGTCGTCCCCCACCGCCGCCGCCGAATGGATTCGGCGCATGCGCGGAAGTGTTTAACTTCCTGGTGCGGTGACGTGGCGGTGACGTGGCGGCGTCAACGTCACCGCCGCGTCACAGCCACGTCACCGCACCGTCCGGCGGCGGGGAATTTGATCCGATGGTGTGTACATGCCATCGGATCAAACTCCCGATCGGACATATCCGATGGAAATGGTCCGCGGACCGTTTTCATCGGATATGTCCGATCGTGTGTACGAGGCCTAACACTTACTATTCCACAAAGAAAATATACTGGAATAAAACATCAATAGGTGAAAAGAAAAGCAATAAAAATATAGTGCAAATAGCAACTGGCTCCCAGCGCACAGCGGGAGCCACTCAGCAGGCGCAGCTTGACTCGCGCATGCGCCGTAGGGAATCGGGCAGTGAAGCTGGAGCGCTTGACTTCCTGGTTCCCTCTCTGAGGCCGCGTACACACGGCAGAGAACCTCGACGGGCAGAAAACATCGTTCCGCCCGTCGAGGTTCTCTGCCGGCCGTCAGAATCTGCGACCCGCCCGTCGGGAATGGCAACCAGCCAGTCATCCCGACGGGCCGTCGAGCAAATAGAGAACCTGTTCTCTATTTGCTCGACGGGTTTCCCATCGGGCGGGGCTCGCAGAGAGCGTACACACGGCCGAGGTTCTCGCTGGAATGCAGCTCCCAGCGAGGTTCTCGCTGGTTTCTGGCGAGAACCTCGGCCGTGTGTACGGGGCTTGAGAATGGCAGGGGGCAGCAGAGTGACGAGCGATCACTTGTCCTCTGCGGCAGACGGCGCTGGACTCCAGGACAGGTAAGTGTGCCGATGTTAAAGCCAGCGGGGTACGACCCTCTAACACAGGAACTGTATCAATCAATTGTAGTATGTGTGTCCTTGAGGTATGCTTGTGTGCCTTGGACTGCTGGTTGACGATAGTAATCTATATACTGTCCGAGTCTGGATGTTAAAGAATTTTCTCTCCTACTTGCTTACACCTGGGCACGGGTTGGAGTCCCCCCCCCCCTGTCTTTCCCTCCAGGGACGTTTTAGAACTCCTTATTCATTAATTTACTTATATTGAAATATTGAACTATTTTGCAAGTTTTACACTCATCGAGTGTATTTTTGCACTATATTTGCACTTTTGCACTATATTTTTATTGCTTTTCTTTTCACCTATTGATGTTTTATTCCAGTATATTTTCTTTGTGGAATAGTAAGTGTTAGTTTGCACATTTTTGCATTACATATGAATTCATCTGGAATCCATTTTTTAGCACTTTATTACCATTGTAGTTTGCACGTTTAGTATTTGCTCTTTACTATTTGGCTATACATTTATTTTTTCTCTTTATTTCATATCCCATATGGTGCATAATGCTTGTAAAATGAAGTAAATTGTCTTTCGCGCTACTAGTGAGTAAATATGATTGGTAGAAAGCTGGAGTAAAAAAGCTGCTAGATCTGATAGTGTTCACCGTACACATAAATATGATAACTATAAGGAGCCGTGGGTTTTGCCATGTCTGCGTCTGCAGTGCGGCCTTTCAGGGCATCTGCATCAGAGTGGCTCAGTCCGTTCCGGGGGTTTGCACCCCCTAGCTACGCCACTGCTTCAGGCTGGCCTCTTTTGCAGGTCTAGCTTTGTAAAACATTAAGGTTATGTCAGGAACTGGCTAAGTTGGCACTGGGATTGGAGGCCAACACCAACATCAGAATTATTGCAGATATGCTGTAGAGAGAGAAATACAGAGGCAGCAGTAACAGCAGCAGCAACAACAGCAGCAGTTCTGCCAACACGGCAATAACCCCGCAGGTATAGTGTGTTCTTTTAATTTTGTAAATATGTGCTCCTTCTTAGACAAAGAGAATTGGCTGCTAATTGGTGGAAACTGCAGGGGAATGGGGAATCTGAGATCCAAGCCTCGTTCATTTTGCTAAAGTGCAGGTGGTCACCTGTGGACAGGTGGATGAGTCTGCTGTGTGCTGAACACCCTTTCTGATATGACACTTGCAGAAGGGCAGGCCAGCACCTCTAGCGCATATTCTGCAAGCTCCTGCCATTGGTCCATCTTGGACACCCAGTAATCCATGGAGTCTTCACTTCTGAGGCCATACTTGAACATCTTGGAAAGGCCATACCTGGAATGACACATTTTGTCTTCTCTCTGTGGAGGTGGGTTGAAGTCGGTCATTTTGGTCTTGCAGCCATCGTAGCAGAAGGCCCTTGTAGAGGCCTTCTAGAAAAATGAGCCAGCAGCCTTGTGTCACCCCCCAAAAAAAAAAGTTGACATTTTTAAATCTTTTTTTTCTTTGTTTCTTTATGCATTGTGTATATATATACAGTGCAGAAAATAAGTATTTGAACACCCTGCTATTTTGCAAGTTCTCCCACTTGGAAATCATGGAGGGGTCTGAAATTGTCATCGTAGGTGCATGTCCACTGTGAGAGACATAATCCAAAAAAAAATTCCAGAAATCACAATTTATGATTTTTTAACTATTTATTTGTATGATACAGCTGCAAAGAAGTATTTGAACACCTGTCTATCAGCTAGAATTCTAACCCTCAAAGACCTGTTAGTCTGCCTTTAAAATGTCCACCTCCACTCCATTTATTATCCTAAATTATATGCACCTGTTTGAGGTCATTAGCTGCATAAAGACACCTGTCCACCCCATACAATCAGTAAGAATCCAACTGCTAACATGGCCAAGACCAAAGAGCTGTCCAAACACACTAGAGACAAAATTGTACACCTCCACAAGGCTGGAGAGGGCTACGGGGAAATTGCCAAGCAGCTTGGTGAAAAAAGGTCCACTGTTGGAGCAATCATTAGAAAATGGAAGAAGCTAAACATGACTGTCAATCTCCCTCAGACTGGGGCTCCATGCAAAATCTCACCTTGAGGGGTCTCAATGATCCTAAGAAAGGTGAGAAATCAGCCCAGGACTACACGGGAGGAGCTGGTCAATGACCTGAAAAGAGCTGGGACCACCGTTTCCAAGGTTACTGTTGGTAATACACTAAGACGTCATGGTTTGAAATCATGCATGGCACGGAAGGTTCCCCTGCTTAAACCAGCACATGTCAAGGCCCGTCTTAAGTTTGCCAATGACCATTTGGATGATCCAGAGGAGTCATGGGAGAAAGTCATATGGTCAGATGAGACCAAAATAGAACTTTTTGGTCATAATTCCACTAACCGTGTTTGGAGGAAGAAGAATGATGAGTACCATCCCAAGAACACCATCCCTACTGTGAAGCATGGGGGTGGTAGCATCATGCTTTGGGGGGGTTTTTCTGCACATGGGACAGGGCGACTGCACTGTATTAAGGAAAGGATGACCGGGGCCATGTATTGCGAGATTTTGGGCAACAACCTCTTTCCCTCAGTTAGAGCTTTGAAGATGGGTCGAGGCTGGGTCTTCCAACATGACAATGACCCGAAGCACACAGCCAGGATAACCAAGGAGTGGCTCTGTAAGAAGCATATCAAGGTTCTGGCGTGGCCTAGCCAGTCTCCAGACCTAAACCCAATAGAGAATCTTTGTAGGGAGCTCAAACTCCGTGTTTCTCAGCGACAGCCCAGAAACCTGACTGATCTAGAGAAGATCTGTGTGGAGGAGTGGGCCAAAATCCCTCCTCCAGTGTGTGCAAACCTGGTGAAAAACTACAAGAAACGTTTGACCTCGGTAATTGCAAACAAAGGCTACTGTACCAAATATTAACATTGATTTTCTCAGGTGTTCAAATACTTCTTTGCAGCTGTATCATACAAATAAATAGTTAAAAAAATCATACATTGTGATTTCTGGATATTTTTTTTTATTATGTCTCTCACAGTGGACATGCACCTACGATGACAATTTCAGACCCCTCCATGATTTCCAAGTGGGAGAACTTGCAAAATAGCAGGGTGTTCAAATACTTATTTTCTGCACTGTATATATATATATATATATATATATATATATATATATATACTCGTTAAATTTTCACTTTTATTATTTTAATTAGCAAAACCCATCAGAATTGAGTGCTACATGGAGCCATACCTACCTGAAAAGGATTAAAAAAGGAGAAGGAGGAGGTACAGGTTAGTGACCCATGCTGAGCTCTCGCCTCTATGGCCAAAATATTGTCATTTTAATATTTTATATTTTTACTGTTTCAGAATAAATTTTAATATGGTAATATTTTTGTTTGCAAAAGAGATATGGCAAAAAATGTCACAGTATAATATTTAAGTATCAGTGGAGGAAAATAATGTATTTCTCTTTTAAATATGTTATATTTAAAAAGTAGCCTGGTCTCATTGGAGAGGCAGAAAGCCCTGAGAAGCAGGACCATCCTAATGTATGGAAACTCCTGGGCACTGCACAAGGGCCCCATACTTGCCAACTGTCCCGGAATTGCTGGGACAGTCATGCTTTTAACTAAACTGTCCCGATATGGTTGTATCCTGGGAAACATCGCAGAACCTATACTGTGCCCTCCTGAACCCAGTATTGTGCCCTCCTGACCCCCTTTGTACTGTGCCCTTTGTGTTGACTAGTCTTTGATTTATGGAATGTTTTCGTTTTGTAAAATTGATTTTATTGAAAGTACTAATGAATATATGTTTAATTCTATCAACTATACTTTATTTCTGAAACTAGGTGGCAAGAGGTGACCAATGATGGTTATTTTTCCTCTATTAAAGCTTCAATAGGCTGTGGTTAAAAAGAACAGCCAACACTGGGCCAGATTCTGAAAGGAGATACAACGGCGTATCTCCAGATATGCCGTCGTATCTCTGTTTGTGCGGCTGTGTATCTATGCGACTGATTCTTAGAATCAGTTACGCATAGAATTTGCTTAGATCGAGTGGCGTATGTCACTTACACCGTCGGATCTAAGTTGCAATGTTACGCTGGCCGCTAGGTGGCGTTTCCATCAATTTCTGCGTTTAATATGCAAATGAGCCTGATACGCCGATTCCCGAACTTATTTGCGCCCCGTCTAGTAGTTTACGTTGTTTGCGTAAGCGTAAGGTTACCCCTACTATATGAGGGGTAACTTTGCGTAGGTGATGCGTACGCCATGTTAAGTATGGATGTCGGGTCAGCGTCGCTTTTTCCGTCGTTTACGTAAATCGTTTGCGAATAGGGCTTTGCGTTAATTACGTTCACGTCAAAACCAATGTATTTGCGGCATACTATGGAGCATGCGCACTGGGCTACATTTACGGCCGGCGCATGCGCAGTTCGTTCGGCGCGGGGGCACGCTTCATTTAAATACAAGACGCCCCCTTTGAATTATGCGGGGATACGCCGGGCCATTTACAATACACCGCCGCAAATTACAGAGCAAGTGCTTTGAGAATACGGCACTTGCGTCTGTAAGTTGCGGTGGCATAGTGTAAAAAGGATACGCCACCAGGTACGTGAATCTGGCCCACTGTGTATAAAAAAGTAGCAAATATGTCTAATCTCTTGCAAGCTATGTGACCCAGTGCAATTATTAATGAAACACCTATGTATTAAAAAAAAATGCATTGAATAAAACAGCCAGAACGGCGGTGTCTAAAAAGAAAGGCAATTAACCACCTGCATCCTCAGTCATAAAATCGGCAAGATTTAATAAGGGCATCCCAGATAGATGCTTGTCAGATATGATTTGTACAGCACCACAGCCTGAACCAGTCTCATGGGAAGAAATGCAAAACCTCCTTGTTCATGGGAAGATTAATGGCAGAACCAAGCACATTCATCTCAGCCACCATTATCTCCGAGACCTAGTGGACCAAAATGTGATTGTGCTTGAGTACTATGAAACTAACAAGATGACAGCAGATGACAAAAGCAATACTCAAAGCCAGATTTTAAAAGTACTCATAAAGAAGATGGGGCTCATGCAAGAAGAAGTTCTTTATTTTTCCACTCTTTATTTATATGTAGCGCCCCCCCCCCATTTGCGCGGCGTTACGCTAAAGTTAGTGGGGAATGGGAGAGTTAAGTTACTCCCATTCACGAATTGCCTAAATTTGGGTTGCCGCCAGTTTTGGAACTGCCTTGTAGGTCAGTCTGCATGCCAGGGGGGTATTGACCCTGGGTGACAGTCGGCGCTAGAAGGGGTTCTGACAGACCCACCTTCTCCCAGCAGCCAATCAGAGGAGCGGTTCTTTCTCTGGACATGCTGGCGGGAGGGTATATCTGGGGCAATCGCCTGCATGAGTTGTGCTATGCGGGGCCCACGTTCCAGGTGCGGCATCCACCTTCAGGGTGCGCGCACCCATGGGCCCCGCCATCGAGGCCTGCCTGGCCGAGGTTGCGTACCAACCGGAACCTCATTCTAATGCAAAGAGGAGCCCAGCGGTTTGCTGGGTCCCAGATCCTAAGCGGGAGCTGAACGGTGGGGGATCGGCTCGGGAGAACCCAGAGACAGAGGTTGTCTGTGAGGCCTGGACGAACCACCGGGGATCCGGTCACCACGCCACATGACAGGTACACTTTAGCTGTCAGTCGGTGACCTTGAAATTGTACTTACTGGGAGGATTCATTGGTTCTAGCCTTTTACAAATCTAAGAAAAATTCACTAGGCCTGTGGCAGAGGCCCTGTTTTCCTTCCAGTGACTTTGTTTAAAGGTGGCCCCTTCGGCTGCCAGGCTCAAGTAAATCGCCTGTCCGGGGGCACTTTACCCACTCTGTTGAGAGTGGCGACGTTTGAACTTGACTATGCTGAGAGCAGGGTTTGCTCTCTTTCTTTGATATCCAAGGCCTGATACTGCAGTTCTCTCCTTGCTCATCAACCTTTTCTCTATCGTGTGTCATGTTGATGTCGGCCATGTTGGGCCTTGGAATAAAGCATTGAGAACTCAAGTTGACATCTGGACACTTGCTCTTTATCCACTTTCACTAATATTATCCCTAGACAAGAATCACTGGTAACCTGACATGCCAGTCCCAAATTAATCAGCGGCTCCTTCGGGGGTGAGCTCTACATATAATTTTTAAAAGAAATTACAGAAAACAACCCGCCCAAAGAGAAAACAGAGCATTTCAGGACAGTCATTTTCAACAGTGATCTCCAATTTATTATGGGTCAGTGGGAAAATGGCTTTTTGTATGGGTTGTCAGCAGAAAAAATGCCCTTCATTCAGTGCTGGTCAGAATGCCCCTCTTATGGGCATTCACTCTCTTATGAGCATTTAAGCCCCTCTTAAAAAGCATGCACACAATCGGAAATTCCAAGAAAACTGTGGATTTTTTTCCGACTGAATTTTGTCTCAAACTTGTGTTGCATACACGCGGTCACACAAAATTCCGTCCGTCAAGAACACAGTGACATACAACACTACGAAGAGCCGAGAAAAAATTAAGTTCAATGATTCTGAGCATGCTTCGAATTGATTCCGACAGTGTTGCCAACCGTACATAGAAGTACGGACAGCCCGTAAAAACAAGTAAAACAGTAAATATGGCGGTTCGGGTCAGAACTGCGCATGCGCAATTCCGGAAATCCCCAAGAAGATTTGAATCTGAGCCGCTGAGTCTGACACCTGCATAGCCTCTGCCCCGCCCACCGCCAAGCTGCCAATTATCTCAGCGCATTTTTGCGCCAACACCGTCGCCAGCTTTAAAAACAGTCAGGCAGGAGCAGACAGAGGAGCCTCGTGGAGTTAAGAGCAGACATGTGCTGCGCGTGAAAGCTGAGGGGCGCGACTCGGGAGCCTGCGTGACCAGTCGGGACTTAAAATAATGGACCACACAGCACACATACCCTGACCGAAACAAACCGACGGACCCCTGCCAGTGCCTGCCCGCCCGACTGAGTGTGTGGACTGTGGAGCCTGCTGTCCGCTGCTTGTTTAGTTAGGCTTTGACAATAATATCTAGAAGCTGATTGCTTGACATATTCTGCTCCAGTCTAAATAAACTCTGCTCACGTTTCTGAATTGAAGTGAAGACAGAGCTTCTGGTAATGGGAGGGGGGGTTCTGTTTAAAGTGGAGCAAAGCTGGTAATGTTATTCATAGCATGCGTCATCTCAGAATGAGTTGATCTGGGATCTCTGTGTCTTTTTTTGTTGTTGTTGTTTTTGAAGAGGGATAAGAGTTAGGATTTTTGTTTGTATCCCCGTTGGGGAGATTTCCCTTGCTTCCTCTCACCGTGACCCCTATACAAGTGTAGCACTACCCCCACCGGAGCCGCTGGTTAGATTTGGGATCTACTCTCACTCATTTTATCACCCCTTTAAAGCGGCTCGAACCCTCCATTGGCACACCAGACCAATGTAGAAATATTGTGGTCCCTACTTGGTTGGGCTCACAATAACACACACAAAATATGCAAGGGAAAATAACAATATTGTTATCTTTTTTTCTCTGGTTATGGCTTCCAATGAGTAAACACACCTCACATAGTCGGTATAGTAAACGAGAGGATAACTTTACTTGACATATGGTAGAGGTAATAAAATGAGGTTTAAATAACAGGTTAAACATACACAAATAGTTATGTAAGAATGACTCTGAGGGCTCTTTCACACGTCCGTTCAGTTTTCCCCTTCAGTTTTTTCCCCTTCAGTTGATCAGTTTTTCATCCGTTTTTCGTCCGTTCCGTTTTTTTTGATGGAAGAAAAATAGGGTTTTCTTCCGTCCAAAAAAACGGAGCTTACCGCAGACGGATGTTAACGGACGTTTAGCGGACGCTCATCCGCTAACGGACGCTAACCCATAGGGAAGCATTGAGGTCCGTTAACGGACGTCCAAAAAAAACGGACGAACTGAACGGACGTGTGAAAGGGCCCTTAAAGGGCCCTTTTCAAGAGTCAGAAAATGAGAGAGGAAAACTTGAAAAAAAACGGTAGTATTATTAAACATAGGGGGCCAGATCCACAAAGGAATTACGCTGGCGTATCTACAGATACACCGGCGTGATTCGTATTTCCCGCCGACGTGTCATTGTTTTCTATCCAGAAAACATGATACGCCAGACTTACGCTAAGATACGACTGGCGTAAGTTTCTTACACCGGCGTATCTTAGATGCATATTTACGCTGGACGCTAGGGGCGCTTCCGTCTATTTTCAGCGTAAAATATGCAAATGAGCGAGTTACGCTAATTCACGAATGTACGAGCGGCCGGCGCATTCCATTTACGTCGTTTGCGTAAGCGTATCTCCGGCGTAAAGATAAAGCTGCTATAGTGAGGCGCAGCCAATGTCAAGTATGGGCGTCGGAACAGCGGCGTATTGGACGTCGTTTGAGTATGCCGATCCAGAATGGGCCTGGGCGAAAGTTACGTTCACGTCGCTTTCAATGACTATTTGCGACGTGTTTCACGCATGTGCACTAGGATACATCCACGGCCGGCGCATGCGCAGTTAAAAAAAAGCGTAGTTTGCGTCGGGTCATTGATAATTATAATAAAGCACGCCCCCCCCTAGTAAATTTGAATTACACCCGCGTACGCCGGCCCATTTACGCTACGCCGCCGTAAGTTACAGCGGCATTTCTTTAAGGATAAGGATACGCCACTGTGACTTACAGCGGCGTAGTATAAAAGGGTCACGCCGCGCCGGCGGCAAAGGTATGTAGATGTGGCCCAGGAACTACTATAGGCAGTCTATGCTCGCGAGCTTCCCCTAGTGGGCAATTCTGTAAAATTCAAGTGCAGAAGTGCCTGGCCAGGCCTTGCTCAAAGAGCTTCAGAAAGATCCTGCAGGATGAAGTCTATGTTGAGAACGTTGGTGCACTTATTTAAATTGTAATCCAAAGGGGAACAAGTTAAACTTAGTCAAAGGGGTATGATGAACTCAACTTGATGAATACAGATGCTGGTGAACCGATTGTCCAGTCAGCGTCAATCAATCCTGCTAGCGTGACTTTAAGATGCTAGGCGTCTTCATTAAAGTAGTGAATAGTACGTGACTCTGTCTGAAGGAGTAGTATTAACTTCTATACTGAGGCAATATTGAAACATGGGCAGGTGCCCTCTCACCCGAACAATTCAGTCCGCCTGCGGCCTTCACGGAAACGCGCCAAACAGTCACCACTCCGCAGCACACGATGTCCGGATACAACAGCTCTCTGTTGATACATTAGTCGGCTGGTGAGTTCCTCCGGTCTTCTAGAAGCACGAGCCGGAGGCACTTGGGCCTGTTCCTCTCCAAATGGTGGGTCTCTGGACGAATCCCCTCTCAGGCTTCAGGCCTAACCGCTTGGCTATGGAGCTCTCTCCTGCTCCACAGAGGGAAGAAGGCAGGTCCAAAGAGACCGAAAACAGCTCCTCCCAATCTTTTAATAACCTTTCCCATCAGGCTGTGCGGAGGCGTTATGTGCTCCAGGAGGGCAAGGCATTGTGGGAAGTGTAGTTCGTACCTAACAATTGTCAATGGAGTCCGTTTCTCCTAGTACCTCTAGTCCCACAATGCATTGCTTTTAAAGGAAAAATAAACACATGTGTCAACATGACAGGAACTCCGGCGGGGATTTATGGTTACATTACTGTCAGTAGTTTGTGATAGTATGACCCCGCTACACAAGCAATAAAACATTGACAGAAGTTCTAAGCCTTCCTCTGTCTGCTTAAGGCCCCTTTCACACAGGATTTCTGATCAGGTCCACATGTCAGTTTTTTAGGTGGACCTGATATGACCACTCTTCATTCACCTCTATGGAGCGCCAGATGTCAGCGGTGACATGTCCGATGACATCCGCTGCTATCCGATCCAATCCTGTCAGTGAAATCCCGATGGATGATGACCTGGGTTGCCAACCACCAGCAAATTTACTGACAGTTTGCAAATTTTCAAATGCCAGTAAATATCAGAGGCTAATCCTTCCATGCTGTATTGACTTTTTAAGTGTAAATCAAGCAAATGACTTTGTTATAGGTTTTGTCAGTGTTTCCATATCATGTTTACACTGTTCAAATATTCATTGTGTTCGTTTTCAATAGGAGTTCTGTAATTTCTCAGGTTGCCAGTAAATAATTTGCTTTGCCAGTTCATTTTCCATGTTTTGTCAGTAAAAAATGCTGAGGGAGGTTGGCAACCCTGGGTTCCAAACGTGTTTTTTTTTACGCGTCTGAATTGCATACAGACGGTCTAAATTTCCGACAAGAACTTTTCCATTCGGAAAAATTGAGAACCGGCTCTCAAATTTTTGTTGTCGGAAATTCCGACAGAAAAAGTCAGATGGAGTCTACACACGGTCGGAATTTTTGACTAAAAGCTCACATCTCTTCTTGTTGGAAATTCCAACCACGTGCACCCAGCATTACAGACAGCTTGGTGTCATCCTGCTGGCTCTGCTAATGGTGTTGACCCCTGAACTATGCACACACCATCAGATGGGAGATCATCCAACCAAAGATCAAGGAACCTACAGCAACATCTCTAGAAGAATCCTAGAGCTCCACAGAACTAGGGCAGCCATCAAAAATGTGCCCACTTACACAACTTTAGGCCTGGGTGTAACCACCAACAATCCCCAGGGCCCACTAACTGGCTATCCCACCAAATCCACTCACTGGCCAGTCTTTCAGCGCACCCACTTTTATTTTAACACTCTTTAAACTTAATATATCCTCCAGTCTCATCTCCTCCTCCTCCAGTCCCATCTCCTCCTCCTCCTCCTCCTCCAGTCCCATCTCCTCCTCCGCCCCAAAACCCATATCTTCCATCCCCTGTCCTCCTCCCTCTCCATCCCATGTCCTCCTCCAGTCCCATCTCTTCCTCCTCTGGTCCCATCTCCTCCTCCTCTGGTCCCATCTCCTCCTCCTCTGGTCCCATCTCCTCCATCCCCTGTCCTCCTCCATCCCCTGTCCTCCTCCATCCCATGTCCTCCTCCTCCTCCATCCCACATCCTCCTTTAATTCCATTAACTCCATCTCATGTCCTCCTTCTCCTTCCCATGTCCTCCTCCTCCTCCAGTCCCATTATCCCCATGCCAGGTCCTCCTCTTCCAGTCTTATCTCCCCCATCCCATGTCCTCCTCATTCACATAGGTGCTGTAGCCTATACAGGTTCTGTGGCCTATTGCTGTGTGCAGGCAGCCTATGTTATGCTATGGGGATGCAGCAAGCTGCATGAACACAGCTACTGGTCGTAATTTGACAGCTATGTGGATGCAGGTGTACAGCCCCAAACACAGACGGAATGCATTCGGGGACACTCACCTGCACACCTGACAAATTAGGACCTGTACAGTATTCCTACAACCGCTGCATTCTCATAGAGTAACAGGTGGCTCCAGCAAACCACTCATTCACACTGTATGGGCCAGAGAACCCAAGTGAACCCAAGTGAATGAGCTATAGATTTTAAAATGATGACATATCTACTGGCCCCTTTCACTGCTCTCCATCCTGACAGATGTTCCTGTGTGGGTACACAGGACAGGGAGGGTGATCGTTGTGGTGGGACAGGGGGCTATTCTAGGAACTATGCCCTGTGTGAAAGCTGGCGGGAGGGAAAGGGGAAGAAACCACCTTTCAGCTGCTGCAGAGAGCCTTACAGAGCATCATTACTGTAATTAACCCCCACCGAACTGATCCCACTCCCTGTCTGGGCCCCCTTTGTGCCCGGGCCCCATACAGGAGGGCCAGTGGTACCCTCCCTGTCGGTGACCCTGCACAAAAACCTGATTGATAATAACTGCTTTAGTGAAACCCAATGTTGCCTTCCAGCTATTTTCAGTCAACTTTTGGGGAAGACACTGCAGTCATCAAGATTACTGTAGTAAAAAAAAAAAGGTGCAAATTCAGAGTTCTGCTAGAGTCCAGATGACACCAAAGCTCATCTCTAATCAGAATCAGGGTTAACAATCATCTAACATCTGTAGCAGGGTTTCTCAACCAGGGTTCTACGGAACATTAGGATTCCTCCAGAGGTTGATAGGGGTTATTTGGGCAATGAGCAATAGCTGCTTCTCAGATAAGTTCCCATTAACGCCATTGATCATTTGACCCCCTGTAAGGGGATAATTCTTCCCAATGACCACAAGTTTCTTCCAACCGACCATCTTTCTAAAGTATCATGAATTGTAGATATAGTAATTTTCAGCAGGGGTTCCCTGAGACCAAAAAGTTATTTCAAGGGTTCCTCTGTGTTGAAAGGTTTGGGAAGGACTGATCTATAGATGGTCAACTTAGCACAAATACTTGCCAATTTGTTCATTGCTTGCTATCATTGTGTATTAGCGAATACGTGCAAACATATTTATTCATAGGTGTGCACCCCACAGCTCAAACACAAGTGTGCATGTGTGTATATACTGACGGGGTCAGTAGAGCAGTGGACAGTGGTGTCCGTTTAATAAACTGTGAAGTTTTTTCACCGTTCAGTTCACAGCAGTTCACGGCAGTTCTCAGGAGGAAAATTATCTCCTCTGCAGCCGGTTTAATAAACTGAGAACTTCAGTTCTCAGATGGTGAACAGAGGTGACGTTTTTTCTCTGAAAACAGCCGAGATCTGTGTAAAAGTGGGTGGACTGCCTGTAATCTCGTGAGATATTGTGAGATTATGGTGCAGCTAAGTTCAAAAAGTGAAACTAAAGTTTAAAAGAACATGTAATTAATGTTTTCAGACATGTGATAACATATATATATAAAACTACATATATATATATATATAAATATTGTATATATGTGTATGTATACATATATATATATAAATACTGTATATATGTGTGTGTGTATACATATATATATAAATACTGTATATATGTGTGTGTATACATACACACACACATATATATGCATATATATACTGTATATATGTACATACATATATACCGTATTTATCAACCTATTAAGCGCACCCGCGTATAGCGTGCACCCCTACTCTGGACGTGAAATTGCTGAATTTTTTTTTGTATTACTTTTATTTATTTTTTTATTACTTACAGTTTTGGTGTCTTGCTCGGCGTCCATCGGCGGCCTTGTCCGGTCCGACGTCCATCTGCGGCTTTTGTGGTGTCCTCCCCGCTGCTCCCGCGCTGTCTCTGAGCCGATCCCTGCTTCCCGCGCTGTTTGAACGCCGCCGCGGCCATATACCGAGCGCAGTACACTCGGGCACGCTTGGCCACGCTCGGCTCCTCTCGCATAACCGCAAGGGGAGCCGAGCCTGGCCGACTGTACCCGAGTGTACTGCGCTCGGTATATGTCGGCGGCGGTGGCGGCGGCGGCAAAGTTCAAACACAGCGCGGGAAGCAGGGATCGGCGGCAAAGTTCAAACACAGCGCGGGAAGCGAGTATCGGCGTATATCGCGCACCCACGGTTTTGCCGTGATTTTAAGGGCAAAAAAGTGCGTGGTATATGCCGATAAATACGGTATATATGCGTGTGTGTGTGTGTATATATATATATATATATATATATATATATATATATATATATATACAAACACGTCTTATATATAGATTCTGTATGTGTATATATATATATATATATATATGTATATATATGTATATATATACATACACAGTATCTATATACACACATGTATATTGTTGTTAACATAAATTTTTAACCCACTGGTGTTGATATTAGGAAGAAATAAGCCTTCTTCCACTTATCACACCAGCTTCTCTCCCAGATTCTCCACCTCTGAGCTGGTGAATCTGGAAGGGAGATATTTCAGTGGAAGAGCTGTGAAATCTTCAGATCACGGTTTATTAAACTGGCCGTTTGTGACAAAACATCCACGTGCTGTGATGTGAAGTGAAGAATGTGTTCTCTGCTCCTTATCACAGTATATTAAACCGGCAATGCTCTGTGATAAGCTGTGATCAGCCGTGATCAGCCGTGATCTCGGCTTATCACGGTTTATTAAACGTACACCAGTGTCAGTAGCAGTGGCGGCTGGTGCTCAATTTTTTTGGGGGGTGCAAAGAAACTGAAAAAAAAAACCATCAAGTGCAAACACTGTGCCCATTAAACGCAGTCACTGTACCCATCAAGCGCAGCCACTGTGCCCATCAATCACAGCCACTGTGCCCATCAAACACATCAAATTGGCACCAGTGTGCCCCATCAATTGCCGCCAGTGTGCCCCATCAATTGTCGTCAGTGTGCCCCATCAATTACTGCCATTGTGCCCCATCAATTGCTGCCATTGTGCCCCATCAGTTGCTGCCAGTGTGTGCCCATCAATTGCTGCCAGTGTGTGCCCATCAATTGCTGCCAGTGTGTGCCCATCAAGTGTGTGCCCATCAATTGCTGCCAGTGTGTGCCCATCAATTACTGCCAGTGTGCCCCATCAATTACTGCCAGTGTGCCCCATCAATTGCCACCAGTGTGCCCCATCAATTGCCGTTAGTGGGCACCCCCCCGGGACTTACCTGTCTCGGTTCACGTCGCTGTCCTCCACGCTCCTAAAAGGCGTCCAATCACCGTGCCTGTCGCCTCAGCCAATCAGGTAAAAGGTAATCTGACCCAGTGCACCTGATTGGCTGAGAGGCGGGCCAGTGTTAGGGAAGCACTTCTCTAACACAACATTGTGTAAGGGAATCGCTCGCTGTTTACCCATTGGTAAGCCTTTGGATGGCTCTAATCAGGATGCCTATTAGAGCCCACAGCTCTAATCAGGCGCTTCCAAAACACCCCCACCGCAGTAATACAGATGCCCAGCACCCAACAAGGGGCCGGACACCTTAATGGGGGTGGCAGCGGCTACAATAGATAGATTTGTGCAATGCATGAATCTATCTATTAGTGATGATAGACGGGTGCAGGAGAGAGGGGGCCCTTTATGGATGCACTGCCACTAGTCAGTAGGGTAGAGATCGGTGTCTGTAGGAAAGTACAGTAGACTGTGTCAGAAGTTTTTTTTTTCATTCTTTTATTTTTTATTATTTTTAAAATACTTTTAGGAGCCCATTAGATGACCAGATTTTTAAAATGAAATCCGTGGACATATTTTTTCTTTACTAGTAATGGTAACAATCAGCGACTCTCTGCCCGTCGCCGCCCGCCTCACAGCCTCTCAAGTCTTAGGCCTCGTACACACGAGGCAATCTATTTGTTCAAATCGGTCGGACCGAACGATTTGAACAAATCTGTCTGATAGGATTTTGGTTTGCTCGCGTGTACACATGAGCAAACCAAAATCCCCGACAGCAGACGACGCGCTGACGTGTCGGTGACGTGGCGGTGACTTTGACGCCGCCACGTCACCGCACCAGGAAGTAAAACACTTCCGCGCATGCGCCGAATCCATTCGGCGGCGGTGCGGGACGACATGTCTGCTGGTAAGTGTACTAACCAGCAGACATGTCGGGCGGACGGATTCCCACCCGATAGATTTCAAAGCATGCTTTGAAATCTGTCGGGTGGCCAAATCCGTCGGCTCGGCCGTACACACGATCGAATCTGTCTGCTGGGACGGTCTAGCAGACCGTTTCCAGCAGACAGATTTGATCGTGTGTACGAGGCCTTACTCCTTGGGCCCCGGCTACTACTGGATGGGGAGCTGAGGAAGATCACTCTGCCAGGGAAGGCAAAGAGATAGGCAGGTGGATGGCCAGGATTTCAGCCAAGGCAGAAGAACATGTGAGCGGAGCTGAATGGGCATGCACCCGAAACTGAAGAAATATTCCCTCCGCTCCGACCAGCACATGATCATCAGAAAGGGGCACAGATAATGGGAAAAATACGACCCCCCTATCCTAGTAGGCACCGTGGAGTGGAGGTGTGTAATTCAATTTTTTTTTATTTTAATTCTGCACTGACTTTCTTTGAAATTGCCCCTGCCCCCTATTAAATCCAATCTGGGGACAAAACCAGGACAGACTTGGTCCGCGGACAGTGTCCTCAATCAGGGGACTGCCCCCCGAGGCTGGGGATGTCTGGTCACCCTACATTAGGGGGCTTTGATGAAATATCAGAGGTCTAAACAGGGGGAATCTGCACCATACAGGGTGATTAGTGTGTGCCAAGGCACATCTGGCACACCCTGTGCGCACGGCTCATGTTGCACACAGACCCTTTTCAACATGTGCATTGTGTTTGTTGGTCAGGTCAGAAAACTTAAGCAGACCCAAGCAGTTTTAGAAAGGATTGTCAGACCTTGCCATGCTCATTATTCTCAGTGACATATCTGCCCATACATGGCATCCTTACAATCAGCACTGGAATACAATTCCAAAAGTCCTCTCTTTCCTTATAAAACCCATACAGGGGTAAATATTCTCATTACCTTACAAACATGGATTACCGTCAAAACATATTTCCTTTGTACAATACACAGTGACATCTGTTGTTCCACACTACCTTGTATTACAATGACGTCTATTGTTGTCTGTGGCTCCAGCCCAGGTTTGTGTGTAGGTACAACATCACATGGAGGAACACACAGAAGGTTACTTTAACCATTTCCTGCTCAAGAAAAGTTAGATTTATGTGTTTTTTTAATTGTTCTGCAAAGGTTAATGCAGCTTTTCTCAACTTTTTTAATTCAGAGGAACCCTCATTTTCAGGTCACGCTACTAAAAACAATTCATTGAGAGTCAGTCGAAAGAAACTTGCAGAGGTGATCGAATACCACCAAACGAAAGCTCTATTTGTGGGTAAAAAATGATATCAATTTTGTTTGGGTACAGCGTCGCAATTGTCAGTTAAAGCTAGGGTTGTCCTGATACCACTTTTTTAGGACCGAGTACAAGTACCGATACTTTTTTTCAAGTAGTCGCCGATACCGAATACCGATACTTTTTTTAAACGTGTCCCTAAATGCAGCCATGTCCCCCACATATATCCAGCCATGTCATGTCCCTCACATATGCAGCCATGTCATGTCCCTCACATATGCAGCCATGTCATGTCCCCCACATATTGCAGCCATGTCATGTCCCCCACATATTGCAGCCATGTTATGTCCCCCACATATTGCAGCCATGTCCTGTCCCCCACATATTGCAGCCATGTCATGTCCCCCACATATTGCAGCCATGTCCTGTGCCCCATATTGCAGCCATGTCATGTCCCCCACATATTGCAGCCATGTCATGTTCCCCACATATTGCAGCCATGTCATGTCCCCCACATATTGCAGCCATGTCATGTCCCCCACATATTGCAGCCATGTCATGTCCCCCACATATTGCAGCCATGTCATGTCCCCCACATATTGCAGCCATGTCATGTTCCCCACATATTGCAGCCATGTCATGTTCCCCACATATTGCAGCCATGTCATGTTCCCCACATATTGCAGCCATGTCATGTCCCCTACATATTGCAGCCATGTCATGTCCCCTACATATTGCAGCCATGTCCTGTGCCCCATAATGCAGCCATGTCATGTCCCCCATACCTCCAGCTCCTCTGATTTTTCCCGCCGCCGCCGCCGCCGGGTTAATCCCCGTGCAACACAGCGAGCATTACCAGTTTTCGTTGGTAAACTTGTAATACCCGCGGCGCCATGTATAGACACGCGATTGGACGGATCCGTCCAATCGCGAGCAAGGGGGGAGTGTCTATGCACGTATCCGTGTATAGACACTCCCCCCTTGCTCGCGATTGGACGGATCCGTCCAATCGCGTGTCTATACATGGCGCCGCGGGTATTACAAGTTTACCAACGAAAACTTGTAAATGCCCGCTGTGTTGCACGGACATAAGCAGCGGGCGGCGGCGGCCGGCGGCGGACGGCGGCGGGCAGCGAGCGTCGAGCGGCGGGATGGTGGGCGGCGAGCGGTGAGCGGCAAGGGGGGGGGGGTATTTGCGGGCTTACAAGTACTCCCGCAAATACTCGGAATCGGTCCCGATACCGATACTGGTATCGGTATCGGGACAACCCTAGTTAAAGCATCACAGTGCCGCATTGCAAAAGATGGCAAATCCTTCTGGTCCTTAAAGTGGAGTTCCACCCAAAAATGGAACTTCCGCTTTTCGGAATCCTCCCCCCTTTGGTGTAACATTTGGCACCTTTTCGGGGGGAAGGGAACAGATACCTGTGTAATCCAGGTATTTGCTCTCACTTCTGGGAATAGGTCACTGCGGCGACCTATGCCATGTCCAGCGCCTTCTCCGTTCCCCCCCGCTGTTTTCTAGGAGACACACAGGTCCCAGAAGTCAGCAGGGACCAGTGGGATCACGCAGCGCAACTCTTGCATGCGCAGTAGGGAACCAGGAAGTAAAGCAGCAAGGCTTCATTTCCTGATTCCAGGGCTTAAGTCCTGCGGGAACGCGTGGGAACGGAGTCACAGCACTTTTTTCACAGCAGGAATGCAGTTCCCTTTGCAGGACTAGAGCAGCCGAGCCGCCCGAGACAATCCTTTATTAAGCTGAAATGCCAGCTCGAGTCACTGTCAGGTGAACCTTAGTAATCCTTTATGTTACTGGCCGCTTCCTGTATATGGATTCATCGGGTAGTGTGCGGGTATTCCGTCACTTCCTCAATGCCCCAATGTCTCCTGGGAGCTTTTGTCATTGTTCCCAGGAGATATTGCGGAGGTCTGCCGTGAGTTATCGCGGGATTTAGAAAGAACTTGCTTAAAGTTTAGTAATTATGCATATGAGCGTATCATTTTTTTTTTTTGGTGGGGGGGTGGATCTTGGGTGGGAGTTCCAACACTTTTTACCCCAGGACTTGACCCCTGCCTGATTCCCTTACCGAAGATGGTGGCGGTAGCACCCGAGAGCCAAGGGACAGATTGGCTTTGGGGGCCCACATTGCGGGCGCCCTGGACAGGTAAGTGTCCATATATTAAAAGTCAGCAGCTGCAGTATTTGTAGCTGCTGACTTTAAAAAAAAAATTGTGGCGCAGGGTTTTTTGGCTGGGCAGTGGGGTTGTGTGGCGGGGGTTGCTGACCACTAAACTTGCCTACCTGACACACTGACCATTACACTGACATACATACACTGACCTACCTGACGAGCAGACCTACTTCATGTGTCCTGCAGCTCGGCCGCAGTGTGCAGTGCGCTCATCATCATCACAGCAGGCAGCCAGAGGAGGATAGGAGAGCCGCCCGCCTGAGCGCAGAGCAGTTTTCTCCTAGTAATGTGGCGCATTGTAATTCCCGCCTTCTGGAGCTTGCAGCGCCTATGATGGACGTCACACGTCCCGCGGTCCTGGCATTTCACCAGTGGGATGTTCATCATAGGTGCTGCAGGCTCCAAAAGGTGGGACCTGCTATGTCACTCGGCCGCACTCAGGATCAGATCGGTCCCCGCTCGCCCGCGGTGCTCACAATACAACAGTGCATGCCTGAGACCCGGGGCTTTTTGTGGACCCATTAGGGCTCCAGAACCCTCCAGTCCCCCTCCCCGACGCCACTGAATGTATGCCTTTCAGCTAGCTTATTAGGCCTGGTTCACACCTATGCAGATTGCAGTTAATAGGTAAGGAAAAAGAAATTGTCCCGGTGGGGCTTTAAAATAGCAAAGTTGAAAAATATGGAAATGCAACGTACTGAGTTGAGTTGCGACATGATGCACAATATAAAAATATCCATACACAGATCATAATGTAATAATTTGGATATTTTTATATTGTGCATCATGTCGCAACTCATTTCTTATTTTGATGTCATAACTTTTTCATAAAAAAACGTTGTATTTTACACGTTGCATTTCCATATTTTTTCAACTTTGCTGTTTTAAAGCCCCACCGGGACAATTTCTTTTTCATTATACCGGGGTGTGCAGCCCTATCTCTCCACCCATAAGTCTGTCTCTTCTTTTCAAAAAGCAGTTAATACGTATTCCATGTGCATATTGTGTTCATTGAAGTCTATGGAACCGAAAACACAACCTGTTGCTCCCTGGCCCTTCCTATAAAATTCATAGATGTGAACATGACCCATAGGAAACCATATTAAATGGACAGTAGTGTGTTTCTGCAAAACTGAAAACGCACAAAAAAATGCATAGGTGTAAACCAGGCTTAAAGCGGGAGCTTCAGTCATTTTTTAGTGGTCAAAATTAGGGTTGTCCCGATACCACTTTTTTAGGACTGAGTACAAGTACCGATACTTTTTTTCATGTACTCGCTGATACCGAATACCGATACTTTTTTTTAAATGTGTCCCCAAATGCAGCCATGTCCCCCCACATATTGCAGCCATGTCCCCCCACATATATCCAGCCCCACATATATCCAGCCATGTCCCCCCACATATTGCAGCCATGTCCCCCACATATGCAGCCATGCATGTCCCCCACAGATGCAGCCATGCATGTCCCCCACAGATGCAGCCATGCATGTCCCCCACAATGCAGCCATGTCCTGTCCCCCATAGATGCAGCCATGTCCCCCCATAGATGCAGCCATGTCCCCCCATAGATGCAGCCATGTCCTGTTTCCCATATTGCAGCCATGTCCCCCATACCTAGTAGTAGATGATGCCGATGCCACCGCTGCTGCTGCCGCGTTAATCCCCGTGCATTAGAGCGCGCATTACAGGCAGCTTTCGTTTGAATTCATGTAATGCCCGCTGCGCCGTGTATAGACACTCCCCTTCTCGGGATTGGATGGATCCGTCCAATCCCGAGCAAGGAGGAGTGTCTATACACGGCTCCGCGGCAGCTCCGCGGCGGCTTTGCGGTATGCGGTATGCGGCGGCGGGGGGGGGGGGGGAAGTATTCTATTCAGGCATCGGGGGCATTTGCGGGAGTACAAGTACTCACGCAAATACTCGGTATCGGTCCCGATACCGATACTGGTATCGGGACAACCCTAGTCAAAATGTTATGGTTAATCGGTGTATATGATCATATATTGTAGCTAATTTGCCATATATAGAAGTTATTCCTGTATGTATCATTTTAGTTAGCAGTTATCTTGTTATCCTCTACTCAAATATGCTTAATGAGCAGGCAGTAGAATATAGAAGATTAAGGTTCTGTTGGCAGTACCCAGCATCATATCCGTGGGATTCTGTCTCATTACACTGTGACAATTATTGATGTTTTTTTTTTTATCATGGTACGAAGGATTTGTGATGGAATATGATAGATGCAGTCACTGTTCCCCAGCTGTATAATGGTGGGAGATTGAATAAAAGCCCGGACCATCAGACAAAGTATTTTTATGGCTACACTGTCTTTTTTAATGGGATATGGAGAATTTGGATAGGAAGGGGGGGGGGGGGGGCACGCACCTAAAGAACGGCCGCCACTGAATGAGTTACTATAGGCTGGATCAAGGGTTTCCAAACGTTCCAACAAAAGGCCAGTTTACTGTTCTTTAGACTTTAGGGGGTTGGAGTGTGTCCAGTTGGAGTAAACAATGCCCCATATTTGGTATTAGGGGGAGAGATAGTGCCCCATCATTGGTGTCAGTGGGAGAAATGGTGCCCAATTACTGTCAGCAATAGGAATAGTGCCCATTATAACTCTCAGTAAAAGAAATAGTGCCCCAAGGGCTATACAAAGGCAAGCAAAGTGTCTCTTCCGGTCCCTGTTCTGCAGTTTGGTGACACCTTGGTCTAGACAGGCTAGCTGCCACCACCATAACAAAGGAATGATGCCCTGCATACTGCCCTAGGGCCTCATTGGTTGTTATGGTGCTGGTGGCCAGTCCGCAGCATGGCAACTCATGACACTGATACAGTTCAAACTGGATGCCCTTATGGCAGCACCATAGGGGAACCCATATGGTACCCTGGTTGAGAAACATTGTATTAGCCAGACTTGCAGTGGGGTAAATGATGTAAAAATAGAGCATGTTCCAGTTAAAGTGTACAATCCAATCAGTAGAAGAAATTATATTTACCCAAATAAACACTTCTGCTTGTTAAAGCTTTATATTCAGAAACAGCTTAGGTCAGCTGTCCTGCTAACAAACAAGTACCTGTTCTTGAATCTAATTCTGGGCTTTTAAATCTGTGTATATAGTGGAAACATAATCTGGTCTTTGCTTCTTCTGTTTGCATTTGCTTACAATGGATTTTCAAATTCTTCTTGATGCGGCACACTGGAGGGGTCTCCACCTGCTGATAATAATACTTTCTTGTTAGGTATGTTTATTTGACTAATGTTCAAACACTGTATTACAGTAATAGTCAAGTCTCATAGACAATACATTTATTGATAGCAGAGGTCTCCCATGGCATAGGTTCATGAAATACTCTTAGGCCGCGTACACACGATCGAATTTGTCCGCTGAAACTGGTCCGATGGACCGTTTCAGCAGACAAATCCGATCGTGTGTATGGGCTAGCGGACATGTTTGTCCAGCGGACAAATTTCAAAGCATGCTTTAAAATTTGTCCGCCAGAGACATATCTGTCGGATATATCCGCTGGTTAGTACACTAACCAGCGGACATATCTGCCCGCACAAGCGTCTAATGGATTCGACGCATGCGTGGAAGTTTTTCACTTCCTGGTTCAGTGACGTGGTGGCGTCACCGCCACGTCACCGCGCTGTCTGCCGACGGGGATTTTGATCCGATGGTGTGTACACGCCATCGGACCAAAATCCGATGAGACATGTCCACTGCAAACGATCCGTCGGACATGTTTGAGCGGACATGTCTCATCGTGTGTACGCGGCCTTACTGGCATGAAATAAATTGTACTGGACCAACATGCAAATATATTGTTGAATATATATAAATTAACCACCCAGGAGATCTCTGTGTCCTCTGACATTCACACCCTGTAGGGAAGGGGATATCACTGCTCTAAGTAGGTCAAACAAAAGTGAAAACCTCTCCTCCAGTTTAGAAGCCCAGGTGCTGGCAATGCATGTAGCAATAAAACAAGAAGATAATTCTGGACAGCCGCACTCCAAAAAAGTTTTTGCCTTTTATTCAAAAAATGAAATAAAAAATACATGCCACAGCAGAACGGACAGAAGACTGACGCGTTTCACACTAACAAACAGTGCTTAGTCATGATTAAGCACTGTCGTACCTCATGGAACAAAAGGCAAAAACTTTTTTGGAGTGCGGCTGCCCAGAACTTCTTCCTGTTTTATTCACACCCTGTACTTAGTGCACTGAAACTTTGTTGTTTGCTATTTTCATTTTGAACTAATGAAATCTGTAAACAACATGCTTGATACAACAAAAGAGCAAACAGGACAAAGAAAAACGTGAAAGGGACTCTAATGCTCCCCCTGCTGGACGAACTTTATAATAGCTATATGCAATATATTTCATATTTTTACCTTGTTAAAGCGCAGTTCCACCCAAAAATTGAGCTTCCTCTGCTTTGTCTCCCCCACCCCCTCAGGTGCCACATTTGGCACCTTTTGGGGGAGAGGGGGGAGCTGATAGGGAGCTTTGACAGGTATTCTGTTCCCACTTCTGGGAGTCTGGACCATGGCCCATGACGGTACCAATCAGCTCCCTCCTCCTCCCCCTGCCACCAAGCCAGTAGAAGAGAGGAGTGGAGTAGGGTTCGCGGCGTAAAATAGAGGTCATGCCAAAGGTGTCTATCAGGTTGAGGTCGGGGCTCTGTGCAGGCCAGTAAAGTTCCTCCATCCTAAATTTGCTTATTCATGTCTGTATGGACCTTGCTTTGTGCACTGGTGCGCAGTCATGTTGGAACAGGAAGGGGCCACCCCCAAACTGTACCCACAAAGTTGGGAGCATGAAATTGTCCAAAATTTCTTGGTATGCTAATACTTCACTTCACTGGAACTAAGGGGCCAAACCTAGCCCCTGAAAAACAACCCGACACCAAATCCCCATCAAATGATTTGTACCAATGCACAAAGCAAGGTCCATAAAGACATGAAGAGTGAAACTTGACTGAGTCCTGACCTCAACCCGATAGAACACTTTTGGGATCAATTAGAGGGAAGACTGCGAGCCAGGGCTGCCTGACCTCACAAATGCACTTCTGGAAGAATGATCAAACATTCCCATAGACACTCCTAAACCTTGTGAACAGCCTTCCCAGAAGCGTTGAAGCTGTTATAGCTGCAAAGGGTGTGCCAACCTAATATTGAACCCTACAGACCTAGACTGGGATGCCATTAAAGTTCATGTATGTGTAAAGGCATGTGTCCCAATATTTTTGGTAATATATTGTAGAATTGAAGATTCCTTTCCTGCTATAGGCCCTTAATATTTGAAGATTTTTTTTATTTATTTTTTTAACTGGTGGATCCAAATACAAAAAGTTAAGATCGATATTATACTATTTTAGTTTAGGCCTTTTGCATACCAGTGTACTACAGCGTTCACCTATGCACGGCCCATGTTTATCCGCACAGTAATGTGGGTACATTTAAATGCAGATATAGGGCCAGATTCAGGTAGATGAGAGCATCTTTGCTCTGGAGTAACGCTTCTCATTTACGTTACTCTGCCGAAATTTTAGGAGCAAGTGCTGTTATTCATGAAGCACTTGCTCCTAAAGTTGCAGCAGCGCATCGCAAATGAGCCGGCGGAATTCAAATTGGGCGAGTACGGGGCGTGTATTATTTAAACTATGCGCGATCACGCGGCGAACCTACTGCGCATGCGTCGAGTGTCAATGCATCCCAGTGCGCATGCTCCAAATTCCGTCAGTGAACGTCAATGACGTCACATCCCCATTCATGAATGTTTTACGCAAGCGACGCGTTTTTTTTTTTCCCGACGCGATGACGACGGCTATACTTAACATAGGATACTCCACTAGGGGGCTGCTTTATCTTTACGTCGCGTATCGCTTCCGGAAACGTCGTAAAGTCACTGCGTCGCGCCCGAAAACGATTGTGAATTTCCGACTCCCGCTGATTAACATATTTTTTCAGCGTTAATCAGCGGGAACGCCCCCAGCGCCATTTTTAAGTTGAAGTAACGATGCAATGGCAAAATTCAATTACGCTGCTCGCATCGGAACTCCAACCCGGCGTTTCTTGTTTTCTGGTTACAGAAAACAAAAACGCCGGCTTAAAGCGACAGTTAGGCTGGAGTATCACTGATACTCCAGCCTAACTCTACCTGAATCTGGCCCATAGTATGCATTAGGGGCCATGTACCTGCACAGATGTCAAATTGGAAGCAGCTTCTGTGTCTGTGTAGCCGCTGCATCCTAATTGACATAAATGAGACTTCCTGCACTGTGATGCATGGAACACCTGTGCATACCCGTGCAGGACAACATGGCCCTCATTAGGGAGAATGCTATAAGTACACTCGTGTGAACGAGGTCTGACACATCTATTAGGCGGCGTACACACAACCGAGGTTCTCGCTGGAAACCAGCGAGAACCTCGCTGGAAGCTGCATTCCAGCGAGGACCTCGGCCGTGTGTACGCTCTCGGCGAGCATCCCGTCGGGAAGCCCGTCGAGCAGAAATAGAGAGCACGCTCTCTATTTGCTCGACGGCCCGCCTGGATGAATGCCTGGTTGCCATTCCCGACGGGCGGGTCGCCGATTTCGACGGCCGGCAGAGAACCTCGACGGGCGGAACGATGTGTTCTGCCCGTCGAGGTTCTCTGCCGTGTGTACACGGCCTTACTTTATTATGTGTTTTCCTGGATTGTTGTATATCAGAGAGAACAAAGAATTGAGGGGTGTAAAGCATGCCAGATTAGCCATTTGAAAGGAATCTCAGACATTGAACAGCTTGTGATTTTTCCCAAACATTCACAGAATTCTGTTCAGTTACAATTTTTCCATCGTTTTTCAAACTTTCTCATCACTATTGTCAAAAATAAATGTTGATTTCACCCCACAAACCATTAGAAATCACACAATTCTTAAAAAATTTACATTTTCAAATAAAATTTTACTGGCATATGACCAGCTTCAACCACCATACCTAGCCATGTCAGTGAGGCGGAAAATTGTAAAAAAAAAAACAAGAAGGAAAGAAGCCATTGTCGACAACAAGTTCTGCTTTTTGCTCCAGAAATCTCCAATCCAGTGGTCTGTCTCCATCTAGTGGAAAACGTGCTGTATTGCAGAAGTGGCTGAAGTTTTATAGAAGACTTTCTTATCCTTTTTAACATGGAAGAACCCTTGAAATAACTTTAAGGGGTCTCAAAGAACCCCTGACAATAATAACTGTTTCTATAGCTCTCGGTACATTAGCATGAACAGTATGCTGCAATATCAAGATAAATATAAGCATAAGGAATGCATAGCTCCCAACTGTCCCTGATTTCTAGGGACTCGCCCTGATTTGGTCCCTCTGTCCTCCTCATTTGTCCCTCATTTTGGTATGATCTATATAGTTGTATTCAAAATGAACTTTTTATCTTTTAACTGCTTGCCGACAAGCCACTGCAGTTTTACTGCATCAGAATGGCAGGGCTGGGCGAAGCAGCGTTATGTTGCTTTGCCTTTTTGCCACTAGGGGCATATGCACGCACGCCACCAGAGGCATGCCCACACCCTGCCAGGCATCCACGATTGCTAAACACACAAATCCCGGTTCTTTCAGGGGAGAGGAGAATGATCGTGTGTTCATACAATGTATGAACACCGATCTCTCTCTTACCCTAGTTAGTCCCATCCCCCCACTACAGTTAGAACACAGTGAGGGAACACAGTTAACCCCTTCATTACCCCTTAGTGTTAACCCTCTTCCATTTTTTTATATTTAATTATTGGGACTGCGATATTGCGGCGCACACATCGGACACGTTTGACACATTTTTGGGACCATTGACAATTATACAGTGATTAGTGTTATAAAAATTAACTAATTACTGTATAAATGTCACTGCTATTTATACAGTAATGTTGCTTGAGAAAAAACTGTCCTAATTATAAAATTGAATAGGGCACAAACTCCAGACACCACCTACCACCAAGAGCACATGTGTAGCATATTACAATGCATAGAAGATGAAGAGTTTCTGGTGGTAGGAGGCATTAATGTTATCTACAATTCCTAAAAGCACAACTAAAGCTGGCCATACATGGATCCCCGCTGAACCGGCCAAGATGCGATCCATCTATGGGCAAGCTGATTGGACCTAAGTCGATCCATCAATCGAATACAGGCAGCCAGTTGGATATTTTACATAGCCGCTGAAAGTAATCATTGTGTTGATTGGGGAATCAGGAAATTATCTTTCTATTCACCCAAGGTGTTAGAGCCCTTTCACACATACGGACAGTATGTCCGCATTTTCATCCATCCGTTGCGGATGAAAACGGGACATACATTGGTCCCTATGTGATTACGGGTGTTAGCGGATGAACATCCACTGACACCCGTAATTGACCGCCTCCGTAAAGATCCGCTTTTGCGGATGGAAGAAAACCCTATTTTTTTCTTCCGTCTGCAGATCGAATCGGATGAATATGGACATACGGTCCGTGTTCATCAGATCCCCCATAGGGGAGAGCGGAGGAAAGACAGGGCGGTCCCTGCACAGTGTGCGGGGACCGCCCTGTCAGCCGACAGCTCAGCGGGGATTTACGGAGGGATCCCCGCTGAGCTTACGGACACACACGGAGTGGATCAATACTGATCTGCCTGTGTGAAAGGGCCCTAAGGAAAGATAATCAAATAATCTATGGGCTTCATAAAGGGCCCATGGCTAGATTCCTACTCCATTGATGGTATCTGTTACCCCATACCAACAAATTTGGAGGTGAGGACTAGTCCCAAACATATAAATGAAGGATCTGGGTTCCATTTGACATCCATAACACTCATCTCTGAATAAATAACAGAAACTCATAGTGTGGTATAATAGGCTATGTGTAACATTCACTTCTCTAGGTGAACTGTCTTTCCTCCTTTAGTAAATTAGCCAACTATTCTCAATGAACACATACCCACTGGAAACAGCAGAACCCACCTACATCAGGTTGGTAAATGCAATTCAACAGATTAACAGCACATTTATAATTAATCAAAAGGTGAAGTGATAATATGTTAATATGAACACTGTAAAACAATAATAATCCCTCTTACGTCAAGTCAAGTTATGCTGATTGGATATGCCCCCTATAGAAAAAAAAACAGAAGCAATTGCAGCAGCAGCAGCAGCAGCAGCAGCAGCAGCAGCAATGTGACAGTTAAACGATCACTTACCCTAGAAATTTCTCATTGTGTTTGGGCAGATTCGACATGAAGCTGACAATGGCTATCTGTGTCTATCGAACTTGCGGTCGAATGTGCCTAACCTTAACTCTATATTAGTCCAAGATTATTCTACATAGAGAGGAAAGATTCGACATTATAGAGACAGTGTTGGGGTAGACCATTCCACGTGAACAACGAAGCAGCGAAAAACATCACAATCACTGGGAACAGTCACCAGTGACGGTGTCACTAGGCAGAATAGGGGAATGCCTTGTTTACAAAGGCATCCCCCTGTTCTGCCTTTGCCAACCGCAATTGCGGGCCAACCGGGAACATCGAGTTCCCGGTACCCGCGAGTGCACTAACGAGGCATGCGGCGGGCGGGCTGTCGACCGCTGGGCAGCAAATTTAAAGGGACGTACAGGTACGCCAATGTGCCTGCCCATGCCATTCTGCCGACGTACATCGGCGTGCGACGGTCAGCAAGTGGTTAAAGCAGAACCACCTTTTAAAAAGTGATAAGTAGTATTTACTGCTTGTTTACACTATTAGGGTATAAACGCATTCCTTGGTATTTGGTTTTGCTAGATAACAAAGATATCAGTATCAAACCTGCTTCTATAATGTTCATAAAAACAGAGGGCCAGATTCTCAAAAAATGGCGTATCTGGCGGCGTAGCGTATCGTATCGCATTTACACTACATCTACGCAAATTACTGGAGCAAGTGCCGTATTCTCAAAGCACTTGCTCCGTAAGGCGTCGTAAAGCCGCGTAATTTAAATACTGAAGGAGATGGCATGCTGTATTTAAATTAAGTGCGCCCCCGCGTCAAATGAAGTGCGCATGCGCCGGCCGGGAAAAAAGGCCAGTGCGCATGCTCCAGCTCAAGTCGGAAAGCGTCGTTGAAACCGACGTCAAAACGACGTGATCGTCACTTACGTAATTCCCTATTCGGGAACGACTTAGTAAAACGACGTAACCGACGGAAAAAGACAACGCTGACCCGACGCCATACTTAACATGGCAACGACGGCACTTCGGAAACATACCCCTCATACAGCAGGGGTATACTAAATGAAAAGGAACAACTGTTTTTGGTCCCACAAGCTCCGAGAATTCCTATATTATATTGCTTGCCCAAAATCCATAAAAGTCTGACTTGCCCCCCGGGACGTCCCAATGTTAGTGGGATAGATTCCATCACGTCCCGGGTGGGCAAGTACATTGATCATTTCCTCCAACCGCTCGTCCAGCAAGTTCCTTCATATTTAAAGGACACTAAACATGTACTTAATTTATTATCCCAACAATCGTGTAATGACCAGACTTGGTTGGTCACAGCGGACGTTACGTCCCTCTCTACACGATCATACCACATGATCAGGGTCTATCAGCGGTCAAATACTATTTAAATATGTTTTCTACTATACCCGAACAACAGCAGGCATTTATCATGGATCTGTTGGAGTATGCAGGTTCTCCGCACTACTCAAGACTCCAAACCTTGTTGAAAACCCGGGAAGAAAAACGAGGGCTCGATAGTGAAGTACCATCAAAAGATTTTAATAAAAACATATGCCGGCATATTATACATATATGTATTTAAAAGAATTGCCGGATAACAGACAAAAAAGCCAAACAAACAACTAAAAATAATGTGCACCCGTGCTTCCGGGGTCACGTGGACGCGGCGACGTTCGTACGTGGCTCCGCCCTGACCGGTTTTGTCACAAAATGACGTTGTCAAAGGGCATGGGCGACGCACTGAACGTTCACCTTACATACTTATGGAGCGACAACCAAGCCTCTCTCTCAGTTTACATCCTCCAATGACGGACGACTAAACTATACATATGAAGGTGGGGATGTTCGGGAACACGGAACAGGACATCAGAGCAACTTCAAAGTGACACTTAAGGGAATAACATGTGTGTACAAGTCCGGTCACATTACTAATATGTCTTTACCGGTTCACAAACATCCAGATCCACCCTAAATAAGAACCCTACCAATCGCTACATATCTGTCTGTCACAATATAAATATAAACATAAAAAGCATATAGGTCAGGATTCATTAAGATATCTTATCATTGTTCTTGTCCACCCACCACATTGAGTAGGTCACTAAAGAAATAAATAGATATATTTTACAACAAACATAAATTTCATTACATTTAAAATTCTTAGATATAAGTTTAGGTAAAGTGCATGTCCTTCCTTGGAGCGCCCTCTAACGGACACAGGAAGAATATATTGTAATACAAATCATGTACCTTTATACATAGAAATAGATAAAAGTAGATAAAAACTACTAAATAAAAATAAAAATAAAAAATGAAAAAATTATAATGGACTTTATGAGTTATCTAAGAAGGCATTCACTTCTATATCTTACGGGTTAAACATTGATATAGATGTTAATGCATTTATTGATAACAGCTTGATAACAGCTGAAACTGTTTGTGAACTTCATCTGAGTTCCCAGATTAATCCTGGTATTTTAATTTAAATCCAGTGGTTATAACAGTCCAATCATCTGTAAAGTCATGTTCCATAAACGGAACCTCTAATTTTGTCCATTAGAGGGCGAGATTTAACCACTTGCCTACTGTGCACCTACACCCCCTTCCTGCCCAGACAAAATTTAAGCTTCCGGCACTGCGTTGCTTTAACTGACAATTGCGCGGTCGTGCGAAGTGGCTCCCAAACAAAATTGGCGTCCTTTTTTTTCCACAAATAGAGCTTTCTTTTGGTGGTATTTGATCACCTCTGCGGTTTTTATTTTTTGCGCTATAAACAAAAATAGAGCGTCAATTTTGAAAAAAATGCAATATTTTTTACTTTTTGCTATAATAAACATTCCCAAAAAATATATAAAAAAAATATTTTTTCCCTCAGTTTAGGCCGATACGTATTCTTCTACTTATTTTTGGTAAAAAAAAATATGCAATAAGCGTTTATCGATTGGTTTGCGCAAAATTTATAGTGTTTACAAAATAGGGGATAGTTTATGGAATTTTTTTTTTTTTTACTATTAATGGCGGCGATCTGCGATTTTTTTATTGGGACTGCGACGTTATGGCGGACACTTCGGACACTTTTCTGACATTTTTGGGACCATTTACATTTATGCAGTGAACAATGCTATAAATATGCATTGATTACTGTATAAATGTGACTGGCAGTGAAGGGGTTAACCACTAGGGGGCGGGGAAGGGGTTAAATGTGTGTCCTATGAGTGTTCTAACTGTAGGGGGAGGGGGGGCGAGGGGAAGGTGACCGATTGTGTCCCTATGTACAAGGGACACAGCAACGGTCTCCTCTCTCCCTGACAGGACGTGGAGCTCTGTGTTTACATACAGAGCTCCACGTCCCCGCTCAGTTACTGGGCAATCGCGCGTGCCCGGCGGCGATTGTTGCCGCAGGGCACTCGCGCCAGGATCCCAGCAGAGCGTGCCCGCCCGCAGCTTTAAAAAGACATCAGGTCATATGACGTGATGTCAGGATAATGGAGTCCTCCGCCCGCCGTCATTTGACGGTGGGCGGTGGACAAGTAGTTAAAGGCAGAATAGATTGTTAAATCTTTTTATCACTTGGCTATACTAGTTTTTTTAAGTTCAGCATTATAGAATTTTTTCCCTTAATGTAAGGTGTTATGTGATAATTATGGTTCCTAGGTCATCAGCGCAAACAATATATCACATCGCTTCACAGTCCTGTACCAATTAGTGTTGAGCGGAATACGCCATATTCGATTTCGCGATATTTCACGAATATATAGAAGAATATTCGTGAAATATTCGTTAATATCGAATATTCGTGATATTTTATCACTGAAATACTGCTGGGAGTGATCTTATATAATGGTCGTGCAGGCAGGTTCCTATTGGTTGCTATGGAGGTTGCTAACCTCTGACAACTGTGGTAGGAGAACTCTGATTGGCTCTGATGCAAAAGAAGGGCAGAGAAAGTATTCGCGAATATTCGTAATACGAATATTGGCATTGCGAATATTCGGCAACATAAAAGGATAGCCTCAGCTACTCGGCCCAGGGTCTCTAATCATACCAGCAATGCTTTTAGACGTCGATGGAGATCACTAGGATGTGATCTGTTTTAAAAATAAATTTGAAAAAATACGAATATTCGCAATAGGGAATATTCACCGCGATATTCGAGTTATTCGCGAATACTCGAATATGCAATATTCGTAACGAATATTCGCAATGCGAATATTCGTGAGCAACACTAGTACCAATGGCTGGGTGAGGACTTTGGTACTAACATAGGGAGACGTTGGATTTAATTTTCAACACAATCTAGGTTTAATGGCTGGCTTTCCCATATTCTAAATGGCAACTCCAGCATACCTCAATACCTTATTGTTTTGAAGTATAATGATGGTGGGCGGCAGGGCCCCTGGGCTTGAGTGTTGACGGGGCCCCCTGCAGCGAGGGGGGATCATAGTTGTTGAGCGGAGGGGGGCGAATTGAAGTTGTTGAGCGGGGGGGTGCACTTTAAAGTTGTTGAGCGGGGGGGGGGGACTCTCACCTGTGCAGAATAAAAATAAAGAAATAATATATATATATACATACATATATATAAAAAAAGGGGGTAGCCATCCAGGGCCCTGGGGATCTCTGGGCCCTATAATAAAAAAATAAAAAATAAACCTCTGGGCCCTTTAATAATAAAAAATAAAAAAAAAACATTTATAAAAAATATAAAGAAAATGTAAATATTTTTATTTAAAAAAAGGGGGGGTTGCTGTAACGGAATGGCCCGTGACAGACTGAGATATTTCTATGTCTAGGGTCACCTTATGTCCACTAGGGCCATAGGGTGACAAAGAATCATAATTCATATATTACAGAAGACATTAATAAGGGACATTAATAATAATTCATGTTTGCAGGATGTCTTCAAATATCAAAAGCTGTTAGCTATTCAATCTGGGCACACATGCTTTTGAAAGATGTTAAATCAGGTCTACAAGACCAGAGTGAGTCATACCTTTGTTGGCTATTCACTGTAAAGACATTCCGTTGAAGGTGTTGATTGCACCCACTCTCACAAGACTCTGCCATTGTGTGATAAAGCTGTCTAGATAACTTATTCAACTAGATGTCTGTGTTACTATTTAAGGTTAATTGAACACTATTGAAGATACGGTGCCGACAAGTCTACATGGTTATCTTACCTGAATGCCTTTTAGAGTGTGATTGAAGCCCCCCATGGTGTGAAGGGGGGTGGAGACTACATTGTCCTGTGACTAACTGCATTATGCTTGAGACTGTATAACCACTTAAGACCCGGACCAAAATGCAGGTAAAGGACCTTGCCCCTTTTTGCGATTCGGCACTGCGTCGTTTTAACTGACAATTGCGCGGTCGTGCGACGTGGCTCCCAAACAAAATTGGCATCCTTTTTTGCCCACAAATAGAGCTTTCTTTTGGTGGTATTTGATCACCTCTGCGGTTTTTATTTTTTGCGCTATAAACAAAAATAGAGCGACAATTTTAAAAAAAATGCTATATTTTTTACTTTTTGCTATAATAAATATCCCCCAAAAATATATAAAAAAACATTTTTTTTCCTCAGTTTAGGCCGCAAAATTTATAGCGTTTACAAAATAAGGGATAGTTTTATTGCATTTTTATTAATTATTTTTTTTTTACTACTAATAGCGACGATCAGCGATTTTTTTCGTGACTGCGACAATATGGCGGACACTTCGGACAATTTTGACACATTTTTGGGACAATTGTCATTTTCACAGCAAAAAATGCATTTAAATTGCATTGTTTACTGTGGAAATGACAGTTGCAGTTTGGGAGTTAACCACAGGTGGCGCTGTAGGGGATGTGTGACCTAATGTGTGTGTTTACAACTGTAGGGGGGTGTGGCTGTAGGTGTGACGTCATCGATCGCGTCCCCCTATTACAGGGATGACGCGATCGATGCTACGGCCACAGAGAAGCACGGGGAAGCCGTGTGTACACACGGCTCTCCCCGTTCTTCCGCTCCAGGGACGGATCGCCGCACTCCAGCGGCGATCGGGTCCGCAAATCCCGCGGTCCCGGTCCTGGAGCTTCGGACCGGGTCGCGGGCGCGTGCTGGCTGGGTACTAAAATCAACGTATATATACGTTGATGTGCCCAGCCGTGCCATTCTGCCGACGTAAATGTGCAGTAGGCGGTCCTTAAGTGGTTAAGAAGCTTAGAAAATACCAATAAATTGTCATATCTTTGAAGCAAGTGCAGAGCTTGAGTCTCGTCTTGTTTATGGGAATGGATATGGATCGTGTATGCAAGATTGTCGGAGTGTGTCAGATAAGCCTGTCGCGGATGGATGGAAGGTCGTAAGTGGTGGTGACCGTTACATTTGGTGGCACAGCAGTGGGATGATTCCATCACCAGAAGGACGGCTACAAGGACACATGACAATGGAGACGGTGTATGAACGGATGAAGCTCTATTCCCTCATGGACTTACTAGAGAGCCGGGGCAGACCGGCCAGCAACCGTAAGAAAAGGGACATTATCGCAGAACTAGTCGAAATGAATAGAGCTAAGAGGCCCAGCGTAACAGACAGGACACCTGAAGAAGAATTTTTTGATCGGGCTGTTAAACATGGACTGGCACAATATGGTCCTAATCCTCCACCGGAGATCATAGACCGGGTTATAGCGGCTGTAGATGCCACCTTGCGACAGCGAAGAAGTGCTGCAGCAGCTGAAGGCACAGCGGCACCAACTAAAGAGAGAGGAGAGGTGCAGATACCAGTCTCCAGGGAAGAGGAATTCCAAATGAGGTTACAAGAGATGCGGATACAGCATAGAGGACCAGTATCAGAGGAGGTCCTGTTGGGATGGTCGGATGTGATTCGGTGCCAACTCTGGAAGGAAGCGTTAGCTCGGGAGCAGCAAAACCAAGGAAAGGTCCTGCCCTCCATCTATGCAAGGTACTGGCCGCAGTATGACGTACGAATGCTGTTGTTGGGGAAACAACCGAAGCAGGAGTGGACAGCTGAGTTAAGCAGGCTGATCCGGGCAGAGATGCAGCTGGATGAAAGCTACAGAGCCCTCCAGTGGTATGTAGCCCAAGAATGCCCGTGGTCAGCAGATGACAGCCCCACAGAAGGCTATGACTATGATGGCCTGGGATTATTGTATTGGAGGATGTCCAGTGATCCCGACTTTGGGGATGATCGGGAGTGGCGCTTGGAGGACATAATGGAGCACAGAGAGGAAAAATTGAATATCTCGGGAGGCCACTGGTCACAGGAAGATTTGGAATTTCTGGCCATTCAAGAATGGGAGCTGGAGGTTGCCTACAGACAGCTGCTAGACTCGGCTCAGCAGCAGGGTGGGACTCCCATTGCCTGGGACTATGAGGAAAGGTCAGATAACTGTGAAATCCTGGCTGATGAATCGGCAGTGGAAAATATGGAGATTTTCATCCCTAAAGCCGAAGCGGATGGTGTGGACTTCCAGAGAGCCGGGGCGGTTGGCCCCTCCCTCCAGCAACAAGCTGAGGTGGTAAAGCTTTTACCCCCAGCTGAATCACTGGTAACAGAGCAGGGTGTGCCAAGCCTCTGCTCCCAACTAGCAGAAGAGGGGGACCCTGTGGTAGTGGATGGGACTGTGGTCTCCACTCACAGCAACCCAACGGAAGAGCTGGCAACAGAACAGAGGGTCACGGACCTCTGCTCTCCACTAACGGAAGAGGGGGACCCTGTGGTGGTGGATGGGACTGTGGTCTCCACTCACAGCAACCCAGCAGAAGAGCTGGCAACAGAGCAGAGTGTCATAGGCCTCTGCTCCTCATTAACAGAAGAGGGGGAACCTGTGGTAGTGGATGGGACTGTGGTCTCCACTCACAGCAACCCAGCGGAAGAGCTGGCAACAGAGCAGAGTGTCATAGGCCTCTGCTCCTCACCAACAGAAGAGGGGGTTCCTGGGGTAGTGGATTGGGCTTCAGTCTCCACTGGCACAACCCCAGAAAATGGTACAGGACTGGGACAGGAGGATGTCGGCTTTGCTTTGCAAGCACCGGGGGGTTTTCACCAAGCACCAGTGGATGGGACTTCAGTCTCCACTGGTATACCCCAGGAAGGGGGGCAGTTGGCCCAGACCCCCAACAGCATGATGGACTGAGCCCAGCCACCCTGCCTTCTCCCCAGCGGCAGGCGTGTTCTCTGAGAGAGGCAGAGGTTGGCGGGGTGAGTAATGCTCAGTTTGGAGCCATTTATTTGGGGTACAGTATGGATACCAGCATTGGAGGACTGGAACTACCGACGGACTTCGGAGTCAACCCGTTTGGGGTTACCACCTGTGTCCGTCTCCCACCGAAAGGGGAGAGATGTAACGGAATGGCCCGTGACAGACTGAGATATGGTCCACTAGGGCCATAGGGTGACAAAGAATCATAATTCATATATTACAGAAGACATTAATAAGGGACATTAATAATAATTCATGTTTGCAGGATGTCTTCAAATATCAAAAGCTGTTAGCTATTCAATCTGGGCACACATGCTTTTGAAAGGTGTTAATTCAGGTCTACAAGACCAGAGTGAGTCATACCTTTGTATAATATGCTATTGAAATATCGTAAGGTGTTGGCTATTCACTGTAAAGACATTCCGTTGAAGGTGTTGATTGCACCCACTCTCACAAGACTCTGCCATTGTGTGATAAAGCTGTCTAGATAACTTATTCAACTAGATGTCTGTGTTACTATTCAAGGTTAATTGAACACTATTGAAGATACGGTGCCGACAAGTCTACATGGTTATCTTACCTGAATGCCTTTTAGAGTGTGATTGAAGCCCCCCATGGTGTGAAGGGGGGCGGAGACTACATTGTCCTGTGACTAACTGCATTATGCTTGAGACTGTATAAGAAGCTGAGAAAATACCAATAAATTGTCATATCTTTGAAGCAAGTGCAGAGCTTGAGTCTCGTCTTGTTTATGGGAATGGATATGGATCGTGTATGCAAGATTGTCGCAGTGTGTCAGATAAGCTTGTCGTGGTTGGATGGAAGGTCGTAAGCGGTGGTGACCATTACAGTTGCCATCCGGGGGCCCTGGAGACCTCTGGGCCCTTTAATAATAATAATAATAATAAATATATATATATATATATATATATTAGAGCTGCACGATTAATCGTCAAGAATCGTTATCGCGATCTTTTTCCCGTTGCGATTCTTGATACAGGGTTTCACAATCTTTCACATGAAAAGAATTTTCTCTCTGCACTTTGGTATGCAAAGAATTTCCTGTCTGCTCTCAGCCAAAAGTCAGTCTGGGCAATCTGCCAAGTTTTGGAAACATTCTTTATCAGTGGAAAGTTAAGTCTAAACATTGTATCTCTTCAAAGGAATTAACTTCTTCTGTATGTAAATTAGGAATTTTTAACCACTTAAACACCAAACCTTTTTCTGACAGCTCTTTTCAAGTTAAAATCATTATTTTTTTTTGCTAGAAAATTACTTAGAACCCCCAAAGATTATATAATTTTTTAGTAAAGACCTTGGCCTAGAGAATAAAATGGCGGTTGTTGCAATATTTTATGTTGCACTGTATTTGCGCAGCAGTCTTTTTAAATGCATTTTTTTGGAAATACTTTAATGAATTTAAAAAAAAAACTAGGCAGTAAAGTTAGCCCATTTTTTATTTTTTTTTTGTTTAAATGTAAAAGATTTTACGCCGTGAGAATCGTGAGAGAATCGTGATCTTCATTCTAGGCAAACAAATTGTGATGCTCATTTTGGCCAGAATCGTGCAGCTCTAATATATATATATATATATATATATATATATATATATATATATACATATTTTTTGCTGTGGTAAAATAAATGGATGCACTAAAAAGAAAGCATACAGTGGGAACAATAAACAGCTGAAGCTCAATGCGAAACGCGTCAGCTGTTTTTTGTTCCCACTGTATGCTTTCTTTGTAGTGCATCCATTTATTTTACCACAATAAAGGGCTATTTTTGAATTTTACCTATTTTTGAGTGCGGCTGTCCAAACCTCTTCTTTTGATTGCCTAGTGCATTGCCGGCACCTGCCTGGGTTCTAAACGGACATTGATTGCCTGGAGCTCACCTGGAGCGGTTGTCTTTCCCATTCATGGGCTTGAGCCCAGTCAAGCCCAATGGTAAGTCCGGCCCTGGTGGGCGGGTATTATCATGTCCGCCCAATCGTGTTACAGTCATGTTCGCGCGCGTCACAATTTGGCGACGCGTGTGTTCGGTTGATGTCATTTTGTGTGTGGGCAGCGTTGCCCACACTCTCTGTATAGGTTTCTGAAGTGTTCGGAGATGCAGTGGCTGTGGGTGCGCGCGTCGTATTCCGGGGACGCGCGCGATCCACATTAGTTTTTCTTTTTAGTATGGGCGGCTCAGCCCATTTTCTAGTGAGCGCCTATTGGCTTAAGGTCACCTGACCGGGGAGGCTCATCCCGGTCATATGACTCATTTGTTTTCAACAGAGCGCAGAGCGCTCCGAATAAGTGATGGAATTACTTTTAATAAGGGATCCAGCACATCTTGCTGTAGAGGCTGATCACTAGTGACAGCAAGTTTATCTATGAGTTATAATAGACTTGGATGAGAGCGATCTCACAACCTGAGAAGGGGTCATTTCCATCTACTGTCCAATGTAAGTAATTGAATGCTTTCCTGTGGAGGAAAGCCAAAAAAGGTTTTTTTTCTCCTCTTTTTCCTATTTCCCTTATTTATTCATTGCAGAGTTTTTAGTGAAAAGTTATATGAATTAGTGGACAGACCACTCTCATATGATAAACATTTCCCTTATCCAAGATGGCCATTAGAGCTTCAGGGATTCTGGGAGCTCAGATGGGGACGGTACCATTTGTGCATATGAGGTATAAATTGCGGTGAGTCAGCACGCCGCTCGTGCCCCAGGACGAAGTCTGTTTAGACGAAACGGCGTAGGGAGGCGGCGTGCTGACGTCCAGAACCGCAAATCGTGTCCAGAAGGTATCGAGTTGTGCTGGCCGGCCGGCTATATTTACAAGCAAATTTTACCTACCTTTTTTAAGTGCAATTTTAATACTTTTAATAAATGGTAAATGGTTTTACACTATGTACCCTTTTCTCTCATAATTTGGCATCAATCAACATTGATCACTTGTCCACTACGGGAGGAGTTGTTGACCGTTGAACATCGTGCCATCCAACCCCTTGGCTGGGGAGAAAGCCATCTGCGGTCAGAAGGTCTCTAGTTGGGATCTTCCCCTCTGGTAAGGGACAGTGTGTTCCATCGGTGGAGGTGTCTTGCCTATCTGTTTGCACTCTTCTGAGGTTCCTGTTTGTGATGTCACCATCTGCTTGAACATAAGGAATTTCTCTGCCGATAAATACCATCAGATGTTTCTTCCACTTGAAATGATAGTTGGATGGAATTTTACTGTTTGGTATCGCTCTTTATCACTATAGAGTTTTTTCTAGTTGCCTTTTCCTTTTTTACTAGTTTGTTTGTGGGTATCTCACCATTTCAGCTGCTTGCAATATTTTTTAATTTGATTCTTACCTAGACAGCACAGTATTACCCCAATTTTCCATACAGCAGGGGTAACCTTACGCGTACGCAACCTACGTAAACTACGTCGCGGCGTCGCAAAAACGTTCGGGAATCAGCGTATTAGGCTCATTTGCATAGGCAAATGAGAAAACAACGTAAAGGCCACCTAGCGACCGGCGTTGTCATTACATCTAAGATCCGACGGTGTAATTGCTTTACACCTGTCAGATCTTTAGTGTATCTATGCGTAAGTGATTCTAAGAATCACTCGCACAGATACCCAATAAAAAAAAAAACAGTGATACGACGGTGTATCTGAGATACACCGTCGTATCTCTTTTGAGAATCTGGCCCAGAGGTCTCAGTTAAAAACATACTAGGAAGCCACATGCGCCTAAGGCCTCGTACACACGAGGGGATATGTCCGCTGAAAACGGTCCGATGGACCGTTTCAGCAGACATCTCCGCTCGTGTGTATGGGCTAGCGGACAGATTTCTCCACCCGACAGATTTCAAAGCATGCTTTGAAATCCATCCGGTGGAATCTGTCCGCCCGACATGTCTGCTGGTTAGTACACTTACCAGCAGACATGTCGTCCCCCACCGCCGCCGCGCCGCCGCCGAATGGATTCGGCGCATGCGCGGAAGTGTTTAACTTCCTGGTGCGGTGACGTGGTGGTGACGTGGTGGTGACGTGGCGGCGTCAACGTCACCGCCGCGTCACCGCGCTGTCCGGCGGCGGGGAATTTGATCCGATGGTGTGTACACGCCATCGGATCTAACTCCCGATCGGACATATCCAATGGAAATGGTCCGCGGACCGTTTTCATCGGATATGTCCGATCGTGTGTACGAGGCCTTAAGCAGAGGACCACCATTGCTGTCTGAGGGGATGCCAGTATTAATAGGAAAGACTATTCCATACCTCCCAACATTTTGAGATGGGAATGAGGGTCACCTACTAGCAAACATATGTAGGCATAGGACACGCCCCCTGCAACACCCCTTAAAGGAGAATTAACCTCAAAAAAAGTTTTATTAATTCTACAAGGGCTTTTTTATTTTATTTTATTTTTTACCACTACTAATCCTTTATATTGGCTTTTGGAATTTACAAATGCAGCAATTTAGAATTTGGATGAAAGGTTTAGCGCTGGGAAACACTTTTTGAAAGATAAAAAGTGCATTTTATATACATATAGATCCATATATATATATATATGGATCAGACCAAAATGAGGGACAAATGAGAAGGAATAAGGGACAGAGGGACATTGCTCAAAATCAGGGACAGTTGGGAGCTTTGCTAATCTGAGAGAACTTGGAGGTTACACCAGTCCTCTTTACAGGTACAATGCCTCATAAGAGGACCTGTCTCCACTATGGTTATAAAACCACAAAAAATCTGACTCAAAGCCAAAGAAATAATATACATGGATCAGAATCCATGTGGAATATAGCTCAAGCAACTCATCTAAGGAAGAAAAAAAAAACACCCAGTATGTCTGTGTACTCATCTGTAGAACAATTGGACATCAGTTCATACGAGTACCTTTTGAAGGTTGGACTTTTGGTCCTCAGCCCACTGCTTTTAATATAATTTTGTTTTCCGTTTCATGTGGTATGCAATTGTTATTGCTCGCATCGGCAACTGGTGTAAAACCTTTTGATGCTGACTTGGATGATGTATTTTGGTCACTGGTGATCTCACTTATGATGCAGATCTGTATTGAGGATATTTTTCCTACTTAAGCCCCGGACCATTTTGGTGCTAAAGGACCAGGCCACTTTTTGCGATTCGGCACTGGGTCGCTTTAACTGACAATTGCACGTGCGACGTGGCTCCCAAACCAAATTGACATCCTTTTTTCCCCACAAATAGAGCTTTCTTTTGGTGGTATTTGATGGGGTTAAGTGTGCCCTAGTGAGTGATTATTACTGTGTGGGGGTGTGGCATGGCGTGTGACGCCACTATGACAGGGAACAGACGATCAGTGACACTCTCACTAGGAAGAACAGAGAAACGTTTGTTTACACTTACCTATCCCCGTTATTCAGCTCTGTGACCCAATCGCGGGACACCGGCGCCGATCGGGGCCGCGGTCACGGAGCTCAGGACAGGGTCGTGAGCGCGCGACCCATGGCTGGGCATCTTAAAGGGGACGCACCTGTACGTGATTATGCCCAGCCCTGCCACTCTGCCAACATATATCGGTGTTAGGCGGTTAATCAATATCATGTTTTTTTTTTAATAATTATTTTCATATGTCTAATAAAAATCACCAAATTTGTTAAATAGGATTCCTGTGCTTCTTTTTTTTTTTTAATATATAAAGGGCTGTCAGACTCCACTATAATTACCAAATGACCTGTCATAGCGAGCATGCAAACCATTTCAAATTCATTTGAAGAGGTTCCTAAATGACAAAGAAAACAACACGCTGAAATGCATGTGAACTGCTCACTATGTATTTGTGATTATGCTGGATATTCAGAACAGTGGGGTAAAAATGTGATATTTTAATGGTACCACTGATTGTTTGCAGATCATATACCCCCCCCCCCCCCCCAAAAAAAAAAAAAACTCAGTATGTGAGTTGTAGCCTCCCTGTATCATATCCAGAACACCTGGATTAACCATTTTAGTATAAATTAATATAAATATATTACCATTACATCTAACAAAAGTGGTATTACAAGTTAACACCAGAGGGCTCTACAGGATTATAATGGAGAGCAGCATAGACGGCCACAAGTTCCAAACATGCAGTCATACAAATCATTTATGTACAATTATTTATTTAAAAATGCATTTTTAGCAGTGGTAATTTTAATATTGTTATGAAAGTGACATTCAAGCAAATCATACAAATATTGGGTGTTCTTGCTTTACTGTGCTTGCGGTACAACTGGCTTTTAGCTAGGAAAGGACACATATCAGAAGAGACAAGAAGGCTGCGAACCCCGAGATTTAGACATGTAGGAAAAAGAAGTTTACCCCATGGGGCTTTGGAAGGCCAAAATTAAAAATATAAATATAACAATATAGTCTAGTAAAACATGATTTATTTGCTGATCGTCTATACCAGGGATCCTCAAACTACGGCCCTCAAGCTGTGGCGGAACTACACATCCCATGAGGCATTGTAAAACTCTGACATTCACAGACATGACTAGGCATGATGGGAATTGTAGTTCCTGAACAACTGGAGGGCCATAGTTTGAAGACCCATGGTCTATACCATACAGATAAAATGTAATGACAATGAAAGAACCCCTTACGGATCAAGTGATACAATGCAGATCATACAATATAAGTACAGTTACATACAACATTGCATAAAGACTGCGTAGTGTGCGTGCCTCGACGCGTTTCGACCTGTGGAAGGTCTCTTCAGGGGGATGATTGATTCTACAAAATCAATCATCCAGTTTTACTAATCCTAAATCTCGTAGCTAGTCTTCCAAGAGACACATATATGGGAGATGACCACTGCTTGGCTTGTTTTGGTGATGGTCTTCATGTGTATGGCATCATCAGACCTCCAAAGACATACTTGGCCAATCAATTCGGGAGAAATAATTGTCAGCCATGTTGAATAATTTACTTTGGTTGCTAATGCTTTCCGCAAGGTAAAGCCAGTCTCAACCATGCTGCCCTGCTCTTTCACCTTCATACCATAAATATGTATATCCAGGTCATCTGAGGATGTATATTTGGATTTTTAAAGCCTGACTTTTTTCCCCCAAAATGTTTCTTTATTTTGATACAGTGAAGGTTTAATCATTTTGTCTGTTTAATGTTGTTTTTGTCCCATTTTGGAAGACTTTTCTCTGCTTCTTGTCTATTGATGGTTGCCAGACAAATCAGGAAGTGAGGGAAAAGTGCCCCATTGGGGACACAGACATCAATACATGCCCATTAAACTAAGTGTAGCTGGTGCTGCTGTAAATTTAGGGGGTGGCCAGAGAGTTAGGCCGCGTACAGACGACCGATTTTCTCGGCAGAATGCAGCAATAACCTCGATGGGAGACGTATTCTGCCGAGGAAACCGGTCGTGTTTACACTTTTCGCTGAGCAACCCATCAAGGAACTTGTCGAGCCAAAAAGAGAGCAGGTTCTCTATTTCCTCGTTGTTCAATGGGAAAATTTGGCTTGACAAGCTTTTTGACTGCCGAACTAGGAACTCGACGTGCAGAACGATGAGTTTCGCCCAACGAGTTTCTGGGTCGTGTGTACGCCACCTTAGTTACCTCTGATCGTGTTTATCTATTCCAGATTTGGCTGTACTGTGTGTGTACACTGTCGTTGTCTGGGGAGTTGGTCCCGCCCCAGACTGACAGGTGGGAGCAGTGGAGTCAAGGTATTATGGATATTTCTCCTCAGCAGCAAATCAGGAGGGTTGATCGCCTCGCTGTGCATGCTGAAAGGGGTATTTAGGGGGCAGACACAATTAGTTGGCATCGTCTTTGCTGCCATCCGCCTGGTTAGTCGTCCCACCACCCCCGCGTGTGGCCCTCCTGGCCGGGGTGTGTGTGTGTTGCAGTGCTCCTGGCTCCGGGACCGCGTTGGTCCGGAGCAAACTTACAGAGTTGTCCTGTGCTGTCTGTCCCAAAGGGAGGAAACTGACCGATGAAGAACCTGTCTGGGGGAGTAACGAGCACGAGGCTGGTATCCCAGGAGAGGCCTATTGCTTCATCGAAGAACAATTTTAATTCTGTCTGATAATCGTCTGTATAGGGCACTGGGGCAGCACTTCAAGGAAGAAAGCAACTACTCTAAAATAAACAGGATAAAAAAAAAAGCGCCTCTAAGTGCAGCAGCATTTAGGCTTTTATTCACCAAAGGGTTAAAAACACTTACTAGAGGTACAGTAGATTTATAAAAGACTCATCATGTATAAAATGGAGTCCAGCTTGGTGGATAGTCCTGGGGAGATCAGGTTAGCAGTAGATGTTGTAAATCCAAAATGTCCAGCAGAGGGAACCGCTTGATCAAAAGCTAGGAGGAATAGCCGAGTTGAGGTGTACCAGCATGGGATGTTGGACTCGTCGATGCCGTCACCATTAGAAAAGGTCCTGCAAGCAGATCTTTCCGGTGGTGGGGGAGCGCTGTGTACACTACTTCTCCACCGCCCCCTGCCATTGGAATCAATGGGCACCGCTGCCGCAGCACTTTGCAGGCACCTTTAACCTTTTTTTGGCAACTAACAGGGGTTAAAAGTGCCGAAAAGTGCCATTATTACTTTAGTAGAGCGCCGCTAAAATTAAAGACGCTTTACCTCCAAAGCCCCCTGCCCAGTGTGAAAGTAGCCTAAATATAAGGACTTATTCTTGCTGGTAGGTAGAATCTTTAATATTTGCAAACAAAATGCAGGTTTCCTATTTAGAATAATAAGCTGTCAGGTTAGTAAAGCAGCGATATCAGAACTGATTCAATTATACAGTTTGTAATGTACATAGATTTGCACAACAATGGGATAAAGGACTATTCCTTAACTTTGTTTTATTTCATGGTTAGTGTGAAATTGTGTGAATGCATCAATGCAGTGCATGTTATCTCCGCTTGCAGAACTTGTATTCATTGGATGAGTTTACCAAAAATGTAAATATTGCAGAATATACAGCCTCGTGCTACATAACTACCATATATACTTGAGTATAAGCCGCGTTTTTCAGCACATTTTTTCTCCCGGATTTGGGGACCCGGTACCGGCCGGCCATAGGTCCCCTGGACCCCAAACTTGCCACACATGTAGCCCTTCCTCTACAAGTTTGTTGTCTGGGGGACCTATGGCCGGGGAGCACCGATTTTTCAAAGCCGAGCACCCATTCCTTAGACTCCCATGTTAAACAGTCATTTCTCCGGTACATTTGGGGACCCAGTACCGATCGTCCGTAGTTAGCCTGGCACACATGTAGCCCCATTTATCTTCTATAAGTGTGCAAAGTTTGTTGTCTGGGGACCTACGGATGGGGAGCACTGATTTTTTTTAAACCCAGGCACCCCTTCCATAGACTCCCATGTTAAACATCAGTCTAGTCATGGACACAGTGAGGCATGCACATGGACACCCTAGGCTTATACTCGAGTCAATACGTTTCCCTTTTTTTGTAAAATTAGGTGCCTCGGCTTATACTCAAGTATATACAGTAAGCTCAAATTCATGCTGAATAAACTAAATTATTAAAGTGGAGTTCCACCCATTTTTTTTACGTTTGTCTGTGCTGCATGCCCCAATCTCATAGTGTTCAGAATGGACAATTTTTATTTATTTTGTTGCTTGTAAATACCTTTATTTTGTAGTCCTTCATTACTTCCTCCTCCTTATTAGCCTAGGCTATTAAGTCACAAGGCTATTTGCAAGGGTTTCTGGGATAGGCATCATGTTTCCCAGTAGTCCTTGCAAACCTGACTGAAACCTATTACATTGCTTGTGCAGCACTGAGCATGTGCAAGATATGCAAAGCTGAAAACCAGGAAGTCATACAGTCTGGCTTCATGATGCCCACACTTAAGATGGCCACGGTCTATTTCTAGATTATAAATGCTGTAACAACCTAACAAAACGGACCTTAGTTTACAGACTAACTTTACTAGAATACATTAAGCTTGTGTATTACAGGGGTATTTATATTTGAAAAGTGAAATTGTGGGTGGAACTCCCCTTTAATGTACCTCGAATAGATAACTATCTTTAGCATTTTATTAAAATACATTTGCTAAAAATCAAACAAATCTGACTTAAATAAAAAAAAAATCTGTTAGAAATAATTAAAAAAAAAAACTTTTTTTTTTTTTTTAAATCATCGATTTTATCCACCCTGGTATGGAGGTATGTCACAAAGCTGGAGGGAAAGTTTTTAGATGCCTGACATTTCACCACAATCCACTGATCATAAATACAATGCTCTGCAGGCTCCCAAGAAAAAATACAATTTTTTTTTCCTTTAAAAACACGTGCAATTATTTATTTAATGTGAACTCAGCCATTAAGCTCCAGGTGTTTATTAATATAGTACTATTCTTAATTTGCTTTATAGATTTCACAATGCTATCTCCTAGACATGAGTATTATATTGAAAGGAATGTAACATCACAGGAATGTGGGAGTTGCCGACACCCCAAATCGATTAGAAAATTGAAAAGTTCCCCCAAAGGAGGGGCTTTTTAGGCAACAGTAGTAAACGTAAATATAATGGTGCAGAAAAAAGAATTATATATATTTATAATAAATATTTAAACTTAAATATATATAATTCTTTTTTCTGCACCATTATATTTACGTTTACTACTGTTGCCTAAAAAGCCCCTCCTTTGGGGGAACTTTTCAATTTTCTGAGTATTATATTGCCTCCCTCCTCCTACACAATCTGGTTCTTTGATTTTTACAACCCTTTTCTCTGCTAAGCACTTTAACTTCTTTCAGGACCTGTTGACATGGGAAGGATAAAAGTGGAATGTCACTATTTGAACATCTTTTTTTCTCCTCTTACCACCTCATCAGACACCAAGGCTGTCAAGTGAGTATTATCATACATAGCTCCATAGGAGCATTTATTTAAATTCCTATTATTCTATATAATCTCTACTGTCATCAGCCCCATAAAGTCCCATGTAGACTCATTTTAAGAATAATCTTTTGTAACAGAGCTTCTGTTGCCAGGATGTTGCACAAAAAAATAAATACATAGAAAAACAGAAAACCTTCATATACAGAAGGTTAACAGTTGATCCAGAGGAATTAAATCAGAGGATTTGGCTGCCCAATGACCGGGACACTTTTTGCAATTCGGCACTGCGTCGCTTTAACTGACAATTGTGCGGCCGTGCGACGTGGCTCCCAAACAAAATTGACGTCCTTTTTTCCCCACAAATAGAGCTTTCTTTTGGTGGTATTTAATCACCTCAGCGGCTTAAATTATTTGCGCTATAAACATAAAAAGAGCAACAATTTAGAAAAGAAAGCAATATTTATTACTTTTTGCTATAATAAATATCCCCAAAAATATATACCGTATTTATCGGCGTATACCGCGCACTTTTTCCCCCTTAAAATAAGGGGAAAATCGCGGGTGCGCGATATACCACGATACCCGCTTCCCGCGCTCAGTTTGAACTGAGCTGCCGACATATACCGAGTGCAGTACACTCAGGTACATTCGGCAAGGCTTGGCTTCACTCTTGCTCACGTCACAGAGCGTGAGCACGAGCGAAGCCGAGCCTTGCCAATGTACCCGAGTGTACTGCACTCGGTATATGTCGGCGGAGGCGTTCAAACTGAGTGCGGGAAGCGGAGATTCGACTAGAGACAGCGCTGCAGAAGCCGGGAGGACACCGAAGACGGACTCCGGACAGGACAAGGCCGCCGATAGACGCTGCGCAAGACACCAAAACTGTAAGTACTAAAATGTTTTTTTTACAGGAATTCAAGGTCGACATTAGGGGTGTGCGCTATACGCGGGAGCGCACAATACCCCAATAAATACAGTAAAAATAAAATCAGTTTAGGCCGATAAGCATTCTTCGACATATTTTTGGTAAAAAAATAAAAATAACGCAATAAGCGTTTATTGATTGGTTTGCGCAAAAGTTATCGCATATACAAAATAGGGGATAGTTTTATGGCAATTTTTTTAAGATTTTTTTTTTTACTAGTAATGGCGGTGATCAGATTTTTATTGTGACCGCGACATTATGGTGGACACGTTGGCACTATTTTGCAACCATTGTCATTTATACAGCAATCGTGCTATAAAAATGCACTTACTGTGTAAATTACAATGACATGGAAGGGGTTGACCACTAGGGGCGAAGAAGGGGTGAAGTGTGTCCTAGGAAGTGATTCTAGCTGTGGGGGGGTTGGGCTTACTCTGACATGACACTGATCACAGACAATCACTGTCCTGTCGCTAGGCAGAACAGGGAGATGCCTGTGTACATAAGCATCCCCCCGTTCTGCAGCTCCGTGACACAATCACGAGACATAGAGTCCGTGGGTCCCACGGCCATGGAGCTTGCGGCAGGGCTGCACGTGTGCCCACACGGCGGCAAATTTAAAGGGACGTACCTGTAAGCCCATTTGCCTTTCCGTGTCATTCTCCCGATGTAAAAGTGCGTGCGCTGGTCGGCAAGTGGTTAATAAAACTAGAGATTGGCAGTGTGTGTAAAGACCTGGTCTGACTAATCCAATAGACAAACAAAAACCGAAGAGACCTAGTGCTCAATGGCACGGTATAACCCCTCTGGATTTGAAGGCAGACCAGAACACAAAGGCTCATATAACATTTACCAAAAAACATCTTGATTATCCCCAAGACTTTTAGGCAAATATTCTGTGGACTGAAAAAATAAAAATTTTACTTTTTGGAAGGTGTGCGTCCCGTTGCATCTGGCATGAAATGAATACAGCATTTTATAACAAGAGTGTCATTCCAACAGTCAGACATGGTGGTGGTAGCACGATGGTCTGGGGGTGCTTTGCAGCTTCAGGACTTGGGCGACTTACCATAATTGATGGAACCATGAATTCTGAGCTCTACTAGAAAATCCTAAATGTCCGGCCATCGGTTTGTGACCTCAATCTCAAGTGCACTTGGGTTATGCAGAAGGACAATAACCCGAAACACAACAGCAAGTCCACCTCCAAATGGTTCAAACAAAGCTAAATTTAGGTTTGAATGGCCTAGTCAAAGCCCGGACTTAAATTGAGATGCTGTATCAGGACCTTACACAAGCCGGTCATGCTACAATGTGGCCGATTTAAAACAATTCTGCAAATAGAGTGGGCCAAAATTGCTCCACAGCAAGGTGAAAGAATCAAGGGTGGCACAACCAGTTATTAGGTTTAGGGGGCAATTACTTTTTTCACAGCATTGCACATCTTCACAGGATCTTTTTTTGGCAGCAAGCGAAAACATTGGACATCCCAGCTCTCTGTACTTTGCTGCTAGGGTGTATGGTGTTTTCTTCCTCCCTCTGGGCCACTGCGGATATGTTATATCCCGTGGCGCCTTGGCTCCTGTGAGATGTGTGTCATTCCCAGGAGTCAGCAGGCTAAATTGTTAGATTAGGTTGCCATTACAACAGGGTGGGAACTTCCTCCGCTGTCACCGTCTTGATGACAACACGAAACAACCCATGTTTTATGCGCATGCACGAAGTGCATGCTGGGTCATCAGCAGCACCTTATGCCAGAAGCAGACACTAGTGGGCTTCACATGCCCACAATTAAGTTGGGCAGCGGTACCCTCTACTGTTTTAAAAGCCCCCAAACACAAGTGTAAACAAGGGCCTCGCACACACTACTAGTTTTTTTTCTCAACCAAGTGGATTGAGCAAAAAAACCCTGACCGTTCAGATGGTAGTCGCTGTACTAACGTTGGATTGTGCCATTATGTTCTGACAGGCCATTGGCTGGGAGCCGGTCAGCAGGCCTTTTTCGGTCATGAGTCTCATGACCCTTCGACTGCTTTTGTTATACCGGCTGCTGTACACATGGGCTAAATGTCGGACGGTTTCTATTGCACCAGCTGATGCTGCCCGACATTTGGCCCATGTGTACTAGGCTTTATTGTTATTAAAAAATGCTTATAAACGCAGTCTTACCCATGGGCCTTGATGCGTATGACTATAATGAGCAGGGAGATTCTGATCTTCTGGCCAGGATGAAGTGAACTATAAGCCCCCATAACACTTCTGGAAGAGCAAGGTCTTCAAACTCTTCCTGAAGCTTAGCAAATTGGTGTTTTTTTTTAGGACCAACGTAAATTATTCCATACCTTACCCCCCCCCCCCCCTGCACCGAGAAAGCATGTCCTCCTCGCCTGTTTCCTCACCCAAGGGACAACGACATTCGCTTGTCCCGCTGAACGCGTGAATTTTTTCCAGAGGTACTTTGGTCCACCTCCATGGACTATCCTATGCATAAAACAGCCAATCTTGAACAGAACCCGCTCACGGGTGGGCAACCAATGCAAGGTATTCAAAATTGGTGTGATAGGTTCTCTCCTACCAGCACACGTAAGTAACCTTGCTGCAGCGTTCTGAATTAGTTGGAGTCTATGCATGATCTTTTTAGGTAGGCCAGCTGGTAATCGTTGCATTAATCAGTGCGATCTTAACAGAGTCATCATCCACATAGCAAAAAAGGGCCCGCAGGAGCTTTAGATAGAGGTGGCATGAACTCACTACTCCACTCACCTGAGGGTCCGGAGTCAATCTAGAATCCAAGATGACCCCCAAGTCCCTCACCTGGTTGGCTACCTCAGGCGGAGCACCGAACGAGGAAGGCCACGCGGGAATAGGAGTGTCTTCCTCCCTGACACTGAAGATAATTTCAGTTTTTGTGCCATTTAACTTAAAGTTGGCACTCATCCACAGATTGATCTCTTCTAAACAGGCAGCTAGTGGAGACTGGACTCCATTTTCCCTTGCCATGCTCAGATAAATCTGGGTGTCATCCAGTGGCGGCCCGCCCATATGGGGTGCACGGGCCCCGCCATCCCCCCCCCTCCCGCAGTCACAAAAAAAAAACGGGCCCTTTAAGAACTTTTATTCGGCTAAAATGTCATTTTTACATTTTAGCAGAAGTTCTGGCGGCCGTCTATAGAGGGCGCTGCAGCGCCACCCTCTCTCACAAATAACTCACATTCAATGCAATGCATTGAACGTGTGTTATTCTTGCCAGCTGCCTGGTCTATTCATATAACCGGACATGGGTCGCCGGTTACCTGAATAGCGGCAGCTGGTTGGCTGAGGGGAACTGCCTATCAAAGCCAGCGGCTCTGATAGGCTTTTCCAGTACCGCCCTCCGACTCTCGGAAGTCTATGCTCGGAGCACAGGCAATCTGCGTTCCTTGCATGAGACTGACGGCCGTTTCAGCCAATCAGGTTCCCGGATTCTGGTTATCAGGAACCTGATTGGCTGAAGCTTCTCCACGGCAGCAGAAGACATCGAGGGAGGACATGGAAGAGTCAGGTAAGTGATTTTTACAGGGAAAGGGGCATCATGGGGCACAGTGGTTACAAAGGGCACAGAGGCGACAATGAGCACAGTGGCATGGGGCACAGTGGCATCATGGGGCACAGTGGTTACAAAGGGCACACAGAGGCGACAATGAGCACAGTGGCATGGGGCACAGTGGTGACAATTGATGGCACAGTGACTGCATATGATGGCATGGCACAGTGGTGACAATTGATGGCACAGTGGTGGCGTTTGATGGCATGGCACAGTGGTGACAATTGATGGCACAGTGGTGGCGTTTGATGGCATTGCACAGTGGTGAAAATTGATGGCACAGTGACTGCATTTGATGGCATGGCACAGTGGTGACAATTGATGGCACAGTGGTGGCGTTTGATGTCATGGCACAGTGGTGACAATTGATGGCACAGTTGCTGTGTTGCATGGCACACACAGTGGTGACAATTGATGGCACAGTGGCTGCGTTTGATGGCATGGCACAGTGGTGACAATTGATGGCACAGTGACTGCATTTGATGGCATGGTACAGTGGTGACAATTGATGGCACAGTGGTGACGTTTGATGGCATTGCACAGTGGTGACAATTGATGGCACAGTGACTGCATATGATGGCATTGCACAGTGGTGAAAATTGATGGCACAGTGACTGCATTTGATGGCATGGCACAGTGGTGACAATTGATGGCACAGTGGTGGCGTTTGATGTCATGGCACAGTGGTGACAATTGATGGCACAGTTGCTGTGTTGCATGGCACACACAGTGGTGACAATTGATGGCACAGTGGCTGCGTTTGATGGCATGGTACAGTGGTGACAATTGATGGCACAGTGGTGACGTTTGATGGCATTGCACAGTGGTGACAATTGATGGCACAGTGACTGCATTTGTTGGCATGGCACAGTGGTGACAATTGATGGCACAGTGGTGGCGTTTGATGGCATGGCACAGTGGTGACAATTGATGGCACCGTGACTGCATTTGATGGCATGGCACAGTGGTGACAATTGATGGGCACAGTAGCTGTGTTTGATGGCATGGCACAGTGGTGACAATTGATGGCACAGTGGTGGAGTTTGATGGCATGGCACAATGGTGACAATTGATGGCACAGTGGTGGCGTTTGATGGCATGGCACAGTGGTGACAATTGATGGCACAGTGACTGCATTTGATGGCATGGCACAGTGGTGACAATTGATGGCACAGTTGCTGTGTTGCATGGCACACACAGTGGTGACAATTGATGGCACAGCGGCTGCATTTGATGGCATGGCACAGTGGTGACAATTGATGGCACAGTTTCTGTGTTTGATGGCATGGCACAGTGGTGACAATTGATGGCACAGTGGCTGCATTTGGTGGCATGGCACAGTGGTGGCGTTTGATGGCACAGTGGTGGTGTTTGATGGAATGGCACAGTGTTGACAATTGATGGCACAGTGGTGGCGTTTGATGGCATGGCACAGTGGTGGCGTTTGATGGCATGCCACAGTGGTGACAATTGATGGCACAGTGACTGCATTTGATGGCATGGCACAGTGGTGACAATTGATGGCACAGTGGCTGCATTTGGTGGCATGGCACAGTGGTGACAATTGATGGCACAGTGGTGGCGTTTGATGGCATTGCACAGTGGTGAAAATTGATGGCACAGTGACTGCATTTGATGGCATGGCACAGTGGTGACAATTGATGGCACAGTGGTGGCGTTTGATGTCATGGCACAGTGGTGACAATTGATGGCACAGTTGCTGTGTTGCATGGCACACACAGTGGTGACAATTGATGGCACAGTGGCTGCGTTTGATGGCATGGCACAGTGGTGACAATTGATGGCACAGTGACTGCATTTGATGGCATGGTACAGTGGTGACAATTGATGGCACAGTGGTGACGTTTGATGGCATTGCACAGTGGTGACAATTGATGGCACAGTGACTGCATTTGTTGGCATGGCACAGTGGTGACAATTGATGGCACAGTGGTGGCGTTTGATGGCATGGCACAGTGGTGACAATTGATGGCACAGTGGTGGCGTTTGATGGCATGGCACAGTGGTGACAATTGATGGCACTGTGACTGCATTTGATGGCATAGCACAGTGGTGACAATTGATGGGCACAGTAGCTGTGTTTGATGGCATGGCACAGTGGTGACAATTGATGGCACAGTGGTGGAGTTTGATGGCATGGCACAATGGTGACAATTGATGGCACAGTGGTGGCGTTTGATGGCATGGCACAGTGGTGACAATTGATGGCACAGTGACTGCATTTGATGGCATGGCACAGTGGTGACAATTGATGGCACAGTTGCTGTGTTGCATGGCACACACAGTGGTGACAATTGATGGCACAGCGGCTGCATTTGATGGCATGGCACAGTGGTGACAATTGATGGCACAGTTTCTGTGTTTGATGGCATGGCACAGTGGTGACAATTGATGGCACAGTGGCTGCATTTGGTGGCATGGCACAGTGGTGGCGTTTGATGGCACAGTGGTGGTGTTTGATGGAATGGCACAGTGTTGACAATTGATGGCACAGTGGTGGCGTTTGATGGCATGGCACAGTGGTGGCGTTTGATGGCATGCCACAGTGGTGACAATTGATGGCACAGTGACTGCATTTGATGGCATGGCACAGTGGTGACAATTGATGGCACAGTGGCTGCATTTGGTGGCATGGCACAGTGGTGACAATTGATGGCACAGTTGCTGGGTTGCATGGCACACACAGTGGTGACAATTGATGGCACAGTTTCTGTGTTTGATGGCATGCTACAGTGGTGACAATTGATGGCACAGTGACTGCATGGCACACAGTGGTGACAATTGATGGCACAGTTGTTGTGTTGCATGGCACACACAGTGGTGACAATTGATGGCACAGCGGCTGCATTTGATGGCATGGCACAGTGGTGACAATTGATGGCACAGTGGTGACGTTTGATGGCATTGCATAGTGGTGACAATTTAATGCACAGTGACTGCATTTGTTGGCATGGCACAATGGTGACAATTGATGGCACAGTTTCTGCGTTTGATGGCATGGCACAGTGGTGACAATTGATGACACAGTTTCTGTGTTTGATGGCATGGCACAGTGGCTGCATGTGATGGGCACAGTGAGGCTGCAATATTTTTTTTTTTGTTTGCGCCCCCCCAAAAATTTTGAGCACCAGCCGCCACTGGTGTCATCTGCATACACATGGAACCGCAGGTGGTGGTTTGGCTTTAAACTTCAATAAAATGTCACTTTGTTGTTTCATGTGTTGCTGACCACAAAAAGGTTATTGCTATGTGAGCTGGTGACAACTTTCCAGCTGTACAGGTACAGCAAAAGATTTGTGAATGGACTGAAGTCCTTTCACCAGCAGGGAAAATATAAAATGACTAGTTTAGCAGATCAGTGGCAAAATTAAAAATTACTTTGTGGCTCTATTCACATCAATGTGTATTTTTCATGCTTTTTGCAGAAACGCAGGCTATATATATATATATATATATATATATATATATATATATATATATATATATATATATATATATATATATATTATAATATATATATATATTTTTTTAACATGGGTTCCCATTCACATCAATGCATTTTTGTAAACAGAAAAAAAATGCGCTTAGAAATAAAAAACAAAGGCAGCAGCACTATTGGGTTACACACAATTAGAGCAAAAAAAAATGAGAAAAGCTGCGCCAATAAAGTAAAAAATCACATCAGTCCTTAGGATGACATCAAATGTTGGTACATAATGCATTTTTGTGCCTCTTTTTTTGTTAGGAGTCAGGGACTTTTTTTAAAATGCAAAACAGTGCTTTTTTTCTGTGTTTTTGGTTCAATAGAATTCAACATAGAAGCTGCAGAAAAGCGTGTAGTGCATTTTTACCGCAATTTTTTATTCTGCCCTTAAAACAAATTTGCCCCAAAAAAGCACGAAGAATGCAAATTGTGGAAAAGTCGCAGTAAAAAAAACCTGCAAAAAGCACTGCAGAAATGCTTAAAGGCAAACTGCATAGATGTGAATCAAGCCTTAGACCTCTTTCACACTGAGGAGTTTTTCAGGCGGTACAGCGCTAAAAATAGCGCCGCTATACCGCCTGAAAAACTCCTGCCCAGCAACCTCAATGTGAAAGCCGGAGGGCTTTCACACTGAGGCGATGCTCTGGCAGGAGAGTAAAAAATTCTCCTGCTAGCAGCATCTTTGGAGCGGTGAGAGGAGCGGTATGTAAACCGCTTCTTCACCGCTCCTTCCCATTTAAAACAATGCAGAGGCGCATTGCAGGCGGTATTAACCCTTTATCGGCTGCTAGCGGGGGTTAATACCCCACCGCTATCGGCCAAATCCCACGGGAAATCCGACGGTATAGCGCCGCTTTACCGCCACCGTGCCTCCCGCCCCAGTGTGAAAGGGGCCTTAACTTCAGGCCATGACCCTTGGGTGCTGTCACCCCCCCCCCCCGCTCCCCCCAGTGGCTCTTGCTCCTCCTAAATGTGGATATACCAATGTAAATTTAGCTATAATGAACATGGTAAAGCAGAGTGTGGTCTTCATTAGACATGTGCACACTGAAATATTTTGTTTCGGAATTTCAGTTTTGTCTGAAAAATACATTTATTTAGTTACTCCCGAAAATTTGTTTTCATTTATTTAGTTTAGTTAAAAATGCTTTTGTTTGAAAATTCAAATTATTTAAGGTCGAATCTGTCAATTGAAGACTTATGGTGTCTGTCGAATGTTGTAAGAAGATTTGACGAAGCAGCTAAACTGTACGACGCCGCAATCGCACATTTTCAGGCGAATGTTCCGCCCACGAAATACCGTATTTATCGGGGTATAGCGCGCACCCCTAAAGTGGCCCCCATTCCTGTGGAAAAAAAGTTTTTTATACTTAGTTTTGGTGTCTTGCGCGGCTTCGGGTGTCTTCTTCGTCAGGTGCAGCGTCCTCCCCGCTCGATCCTCGCTTTCCCGCGCCGATTTAGAACACTGCGACAGCATATACCGAGCGCAGTACACTCGGGCAGACTCGGCTCCTCTCGCGCTGACGTCCTGGACGTACAGGACGTCACTACGATAGGAGCCGAGTCTGCCCGACTGTACTGCGCCTGCATATACCGAGCGCAGTACACTCGCGTATAGTCGGGCAGGCTCGGCTCCTTTCGCGCTCACGTCCTGTACGTCCAGGACGTCAGGGCGAGAGGAGCGGAGCCTGCCCGACTATACCCGAGTGTACTGCGCTCGGTATATGGCGGCGCAGTATTCGAAATCGGCGCGGGAAAGCGAGTATCGGTGTATACCGCGCACCCACGATTTTGCCCTGATTTTCAGGGCAAAAAAGTGCGCGGTATACGGCGATAAATACGGTATATAGTGGAATTCTAATGTTGTATGACCAGTAATAATTATATTTATTAACCACTTAAGACCCGGACCAATACGCTGGTAAATGACCCAAGGTGTTTTTGCGATTCGGCACTGCGTCGCTTTAACAGACAATTGCGCGGTCGTGCGACGTGGCTCCCAAACAAAATTTGCGTCCTTTTCTTCCCACAAATAGAGCTTTCTTTTGGTGGTATTTGATCACCTCTGCGATTTTTATTTTTTGCGCTATATACAAAAATAGAGCGACATTTTTGAAAAAAAAACACTATTTTTTACTTTTTGTTAAAAAAAAATCAAATAAACTAAATTTTAGTCAAACATTTAGGCCAAAATTTATTTAGCCACATGTCTTTAGTAAAAAAAAAAATCGCAATAAAAAAAAATAGCTACCTAGCGGGAACAGCGACACTAATACAGCGATCAGAAAAATGATCGCTTAGTGACGCTGGCAATAGGGAGTGAAAGGGTTAACTAGGGCGGTGATCAGGGGGTTAAAACTTTATTAGGGGGGGTGGGGGGGCTATCCTGAACCTAACACTAACTGTTTTTTACACTGCCTGTCACACTGACACTAAATGCAGTGATTAGATCACTGCATTCAGTGACACTGTGACAGGGGGGTGGGGGGGGGGCGATCACAAGGGGTTAATATGTCTATGTGAGTGTGTGTCAGTGTTGTGTTGGTGCACACTTACTTGTGATGTCTTCTCTCATCAGCAGCGCTGGGAAACAGCGCTGCGATGAGAGGTGACATCATTTCCTCCTTCCTGTGTAAACACAGGAGGAGGAACTGACAGGATGGGAGCGCACTCCCATTGGCTGGGAGCGATCGCGGGGGGGCGGGTAAGCGCCGACATCCGCCCGCTGATCCCGGATTGCTCCCGGAGCCAGGGGGACCCCCGCACGCCGCGGAGGGGGTCCCGATGGGACCCCCGAACCGCACTTAGGCGGGGACGTAAATTTACGCCCTTGTGCCTGTACGTGCCATTCTGTGGCCGTATATGTGCGTGCGGGGGTCCTTAAGTGGTTAATTATTACTAGTCAACGAACCTTAGAATTCTTCTATAGCCTATGGACGGAGCATTTGACTACAAATGTCCATTTGTGGCGATCGTATATTTTTATCTGTTTCATCGAATCTTCATGTCTCTATAATGTCAAATCTTTTCTCTCAATATCGAATAATCTTGGACTATTATAGGCTAGGTACAGGTTTGATAGACACAGATCGCTATTGTCACCATCATGTCGAATTTTCTATCCATATCAAACTGTTGTCGCAAAGAAACAAAAATAAAGCATTTTTTTTGTCTGATCTTTTTTCGGATTTCAGATTCTGCGCATTAGTTACGGTTTGTTAAAAAGAACACGAAAATCTGAAAGTCAGACAAAAATGCTTTCGGACGAAAACAAATGCACATGAACATTACACCCAAGTTTTTATCCTTTGTCTGGGAACTACGTTTTTGCCTCTTCTGTGTCTTCTTGCAAACATGCAAGTTTTATTCTTCAGTTTGTCTCATTTATGTCATTAAGCTATCTAAAAATGTATTTGATATTTTACGAAGGCTCTTCTTAACACCCGTGGGATGTGTTGTGGTGCATTGTCATGCCACAATGTACATATGGTTGCCATCTGTGTGTTGCATTACAGGTGCTTTGGATCCATTTGCAAAGTGCTTCAAAATGAATGGCACTGCAACACTGATCATGTATTATGGTATCACAAAAGAGTAATGCTGGCCTCAATCCCAAACTACAAAAAGAAAAACATAATGAATGAAATTGAAATATAAGTTTACCTTCTAACCGGTAAGGAAAACAAAGTTACAGTGACTCCCCTTTTGTTGAGAAAAAAAACATTCCCCTCCCGGTGATCGATGTACATTGCAATGATTTTAACAAACTTTGTTGCAGATTCTTACCTTTTGTTCTACTGAAGAAATTGTGTTTGGTCTGCGTCTATGTGGAAAGTGAATCTTAGGCCCCTTTCACACTGGGGCGGGGGTGGCGTCGGCGGTAAAGCGGCACTGTTTTTAGTGGTGATTTACCATCAATTTCATGACGCTATTCGGCCGCTAGCGGGGCACATTAACCCCCCTGCTAGCGGCCGGGAAAGGGTTAAAACCACCGCAAAGTGACTCTGCAGAGGTGCTTTGCCGGGGGTATAGCCGCGCTGCCCATTGATTTCAATGGGCTGGAGCGGTATACACACCGCTCCAAAGATGCTGTTAGCAAGACTTTTTTCACCATCCTGCTAGCGCACCGCTCCAGTGTGAAAGCCCTCGGGGCTGTCACACTGGCAAAACAGCAGCGGCTATTTCAGGTCGCTTTGCAGGCGCTATTTTTAGCGTTATAGCACCTGTAAAGCGACCCAGTGTGAAAGGGGTCAAATAGCAGTGACTTTATAATTATCAATCAGCTGCTGCATTTGCAAGGCTCTAAAGAGGAAAGTGTCAGACTCTGCATCCAGGCAGATACAGTACCATTTTCAAGAGGGGTCAGCAGTGTCAGTCTTCACATTTCTCAGTAGAGCTTTTATGCAATACCTGGAAAACTATCAAATTTCTTACAGTCAGATGGAAAAAAGACCATCTAGTTCAACCAAAGAAAAACAAATCCTTTACCCAGAGTTGATACAGAGGAAGGCAAAGAACCCCAGCAAAGCATGATCCAGTTTGCTACAGCAGGGGAAAAAAATTCCTTTCTGGTCCCCCGAGAGGCAATCGGATGATCGTTGGATCAACTTTAGTTATAAATGTTAGTACCCAGTTATATTATGTACATTTAGGAAAGTATCCAGGCCTTTCTTAAAGCAATTTCCTAAGCTGGCCAGAACCACGTCTGGAACCACATTTTCACAGCTCTAAAGCCTCGTACACACGCTCAGTTTTCTCGGCAAGAACCAGCAAGAAAACTGCTGGCAGAGCTTGTGTACGAGGCTTTCAGGTTTCTCATCAGGAAATCTGACCAGAATATAGATCCTGCTCTCTATTTTCTCGTTGAGATTTTTGTCAGCCTTTTTCCCCCCTGACGAGAAACCCGAGAGTGTGTATACTTGCCTGTCGCCATGGAAACCCGCGCATGCTCAAAATGACTTTGACGCATGCGCGGTAGCTTCCACGGCATAGGTAGGGTGAAGCAAGATGGCGGCGATGGCATAGAATGTGACGAGTAGACATGTGCATTTCGTTTAGTTTCTAATTCGTTTTTTAACGAAAATTCGTAAATTCGTAATTTCCGAATTTTCGTATTAACGAATTTTTTATTTCCGAATTTTCGGACTTCCGAAAATTTCGAATTTCCGAATTTCGGATTTTTCGGAATTCCGAAAATTCGAATTTACGAATTTACGAATTTTTGTATTTCCGAAAATTAGAATTTCCGAATTTTCGTATTTCCGAAAATTCCAATTTCCGAATTTTCGAAAATACGAAAATTCCAATTTCCGAATTTTCGTATTTCTGAAAATTCCAATTTCCGAATTTTGTAATTTTCGAATTTTGAATTTCCAAATTTTTGTATTTCCGATTTTTTTAATTTTCGAATTTTTCATTTTTCGAAAATTCGAATTATTAATTTTCTATTTTTCGAATATTCTAATTTTTCATATTCAAATTTTTAATTTTCGATTTTTCAAATTTCGGATTTTGAATATTCGAATTTTCGAATTTTCTATTTTTCGAAATGTCGAATCTTTCATTTTCTAAATTTCTAAATGTCGAATTTTTCAATTTTCGGATTTTCGAATTTCGAATTTTTCATTTTCGAAATTTCGAATTTTCGAATTTTTCATTTTCGAAATTTAGCATTTTTGAATTTCCAATTTTTGAATTTTCGAATTTTCGCATTTCGAATTTTTCAATTTCGAATTTTTTCATTTTTCGAAATTTCGAATATCCCAATTTTCAATTTTTTTATTTTTCGAATCTTTCATTTTCGAAAATGAAAAATTCGAAAAATAAAAAATTTGAAAATGAAATATCGAATATTCGAATTAGAAAATTCGAAAATTGAAAAAATTAGAAAATTCCAATTTCCGAATTTTGAATTTCCAAATTTTTGTATTTCCGAATTGTTTAATTTCCGAATTTTCGTATTTCCGATTTTCGGAAATACGAAAATTTTTAGTTTTTTTTTTTAATTTTCGATTTTTTTTAATTTTCGATTTTTTTAATTTTCAAATGTTTGAATTTTCAAAATTCCGAATTTTCGAATTTTTCGTTTTTCGAAAATTCGAATTATTAATTTTCTATTTTTCGAATATTCAAATTTTTCATATTCAAATTTTTCATTTTCGAATTTTCGAATTTCGAATTTCCCAATTTTTTATTTTTCGAATTTTTCATTTTCGAAAATTAAAAATTCGAAAAATGTGAACATTCGAAAATTAAAAATTCGAAAATTAAATAATTCGAATATTCGAATTAGAGAATTCGAAAATTTAAAAAATTAGAAAATTCGAATTTTCGAATTATTTCATTTTCGAATTTTCGAAATTTAAAATTTTCTAATTTCGAATTTTCACATTTTTTATTTTTCGAATTTTCGAAAAATAAAAAAAATACGAAAATTCAAATATTCTAAATTTTGAAATTGTAACATTAAAAAATCTAAAATTCGAAAATCTAAAATTCAAAAATGGGAAATTTCTGAATTTTTCGAATTTTTTAATTTCCGAAAAATTTTTTTTTCATTTTTCGTTTCATTCGTTTTTTTTCCGGAAATTTCGTTTTTTCCGTTTTATTCGTTTTTTTGCATTTTCGGAAATCCGAAAATTCCGAATTTTCGAATTTCCCGAATTTACGAAAAAAGCAAAAAAACGAATAAAACGGAAAAAAATATTTGTTCGATCTTCCCGAATTTACGAATTTACGAAAAAAAAAAAAAAAAACGAATGAAACAAAAACGAAAAATTTTTTTTTTTTAATTTCCCGAATTTCTGATTTTCCGAAAAAAATAAAAAAACGAAAATAACATAAACGAAAAAAACGAATTTTTTGGCAGTGCACATGTCTAGTGACGAGAACATGCTCATCGTACGCGATGACGTCACCGCGTTCTTGCCTTTTAAAAGGTCTGTGTGTACACTCGGGCGGCAAGAGATTCTTGCCAAGAATCTCGTCGGGATTTGTTTTTTGCTGACGAGATTCTTGCCCATGTGTACAAGGCCTTACTCACAAACATTTCCATATTTGGAGATGAAATCTTTTTACCTCTAGACGTAAAGAGTGCCCCCTTGTCCTCTGTGATGACCTTAAAGTGAATAACTCACCACCAAGTTCACTATATGGAACCCTTATGTATTTATACATGTAGATCATATCCCCCCCTTGGTGCCGGTTCACACAGGGGCAACCCGACTTACAGTGTGACTTTGCAAGGCGATTTGGAGGAGACTTCCGCGTGACTTTGAGCAACTTACAAAACGCAACTTAAAGTTGCCTCCAGGACAGGCGACTTTGGCGGTGGCCAATCACAGAATAATCAGCTCTGTGGGCAGGAGGGGTTTGCCTGAGTGAACTTTTTTCTTTTTTCTGTAAAGTCGCTTCGGTATAGATGGAGATCCGACTTGGAGGCAACTTCCATTGAAATCTATTGGTACAAGTTGCCTAGATGTCACCTTGAAGTAGTACAGGAACCTTTTCTGAAGTCAGAGCAACTTCAGTAGTGTACCAGCTCTCATTTACTTCTATGGCATTTCTTTTGCCAAACAACTTGGGGCAACTTGATGACTTACAAGTCAGATCCAAAGTTGCTGTAATGTGAACCGCCACGTAATCTCTTCTCAAGAGAGATAGTTACATAGTAATTCTTATAAGTCATATTGTTCAATTTGTCTTCTGCAGGGTAAATAAAAACACAGACACGTCTCTCAAGTTGCATAGTTTTTGAATATTTAATAACTTTAAATCTTTCTAATCAACATTATATCCACATCCATTAAATAAAAAATTGTCAGAAGCAATTCGTATCATTTAAATTACAAGAAAAATTTACTGTGCACAAAAATTATACAAAAATAGTTTTTTTTCCCCCCAATGTATTATGTCTCCATTTACCCTAAATTGTCCATTTGCCTGTACAGGTAGTCCTGATTTCTGTGTACAGGGGTCCACATTCCTGTACAAGACATATGCTTTCACTTTGCAGGAGAGGATTATATAAATATAGTCTTATCTTACAGTATGAACTGCAGAATCTCAGCGTAACTGACTCCATTTCAGAACAAGCGTGTGGCCCTGCAAACTGTCATATTACTTTAGAAAAATACTTTTTGAAGGATGTCTCCAGATCTTTGACAATAAGCTCCAAGACAGACAAAAATGACATTCTTAGGGCAGCATTACACACAGCCCACCCTCAGCACCCTACTGTCACAGCAGAAAAACACAATTTTATTGCTTATTTGGTGGCCATTTTGTGGTGATGCTGTCCTCGCACAGACAGGTTTGTGCTGAAATATACAGACAAAGCAATGAACATTTTAATGAATCTCAGCAGATATTGGGAAAAGGCACGCAAGTCATTAAAGTACAGTTTTTCTTTTTCTTTATTTTCTGACAGGATGAAAATGTGAGAAACAAAAATGAAAACTAATGAGATGTTTAATAGGACAACCAAGTAACCGGTAAATAGTATATGGCTGGCTTGGTTTAAAAGTTAACCCCTAGTGTGGCATTACGGAATAATTTCTGCCTTCCTTTGAGGCAGAGTTAGAAAAGAACTCCTTGAGGGCATGGCCAGAATTACAGAGCAGATAAAAACCTTCTACGGGAGATGTAGGCCAGAGACAATGGGTTTGATTTACTAAAGGAAAAAACGCTGTTCACTTTGCAAGTGAAGCTCCACTTTGCAAGAGAATGTTTCCCAGAGCTTAGTGAACGCGGTAAAATTTTGCTTTCGCTGCAAATACCCAATCGCATGCAAGGAAACTTAACTTTTCCTTGCATATGGTTGGTTGATCGACGTCAGCAAAACCCTCAACAAACTAAGCTCCGGGAAAAGTTTCCTTGCAAAGTAAACAGCATATTTGCAATTAGTAAATCAATCCCAATGGATTCGAATTGGTTTAGTTCTCTAGTATGAAGGCAAGTTCATATTCTGGAATGGCCAGGCTGGCTACTTCTGGCCAAGCTGCTCTTCAACATGAAGGGCTCTAATTAGTGCCTTGGGTGAGCAATAGAAGGTTTAGGGTTATTAGGAGCACAAACATTTAGGAGTCCAAGTATATGCATGTGTTCACAGAAATCCACAGATTAGATGACAAGTCAATGTGTTCTGGGGGCTCCAATGTTCCTTTTATCAGGGCCTTAAATTCTTGCTTTTTGTGGATGGTTATAATTAGAGAGTGAAAAAACTTTGGCTAATTTTTAAAAGCATGCTTCTGAAGCCAATTGTAACATCTCTCACAAATAGCTGTAATTGGTTCCTTGAAATAAAGGAGTCAAATAATTCCAGAGTTTATTTCCCATCTTCTAGCTTAGAAGATCAACAAAACCAGCCGTTTTAGCCCGGATGAAGGAGGGAACCTTGTATCACTTGAAATGCAATGGTTCATTATCTTTGGACTTCTGCATTTAAATATACTTGGATTCCTAATCTTTTGACATAGTGTACTTGCTACACCTTAAAAAAAAAGTTCTACTACAATTTCATTAATGCTTTATAGTGCGCTGAATAGAGACTTTCTACAATTCTGTGATCAATTACGGACCTCAAGGACAAAGTGTACATTTTGCTTAGTGTAACTGTGGTCCTCATACATGTTAATAAAATTTTAGGTGAAATTCTTGGTGTATTTTTTTTATAAAGTGAATGTGACCTTAATGTGAAAAATCTTAACAATGAATGCTGAACTTTGGCAGTGTCTCAGTATTCACCCCCCACCGCCCCTCAAACAAAAAATGTTGGGTGTATCACTTTCTCATATTAAACATTTATTTTGAACTTCCTTTTCCTCTCTGTGTTATACGATAAGGCTAACTGACCTTTTATCAGCTTTCTGTAGGACAAATTTACTAAAATTAAAGAGTGCAAAATCCAATAAAGCTCTGCACAGAAACCAATCGGCTTCCAGGTGTTTTGGTCAAAGCTTAAATTGAACAAGTTAAAAGATAGAAGGCAATTGGCTACCATACAGAGCTTCACCCGATTCTGAGTGCTCCAGTTTTAGTAAATCAACCCCTATGTTGTTAACGGATCTCGTCTCAGCAGTATTGCCAACTGTGCCTCTTGATATGGAAACAGATACTAAAGCAGGAAGTAACAAGTCTTTAGAAGACATACAATCAAAATATGCAACAGTAAGTGCCCATTCACACAGGAGTGGCACGACTTTGGGGGTGACTCGGCAAGGCAACCTGAAGACAACTTCAGAGGCGACTTGCATAGGCGACTTCTGTATAGAAGTCCATGCAAGTCGCCCTGAGTCGCCCCCAAAGTCGTACAAGAACCTTTTTCTAAGTTGGAGCGACTTGCGTCACTCCTATTAGAACGGTTCTATTGAACAGAGCAGGACTCCAACCAACTCAATTGTGTGGCTGGGGGAATCCATTCATTCAATTTATTTCGAGCAGCCCGCTAGCTGATCGAAAAAAGTGTGTATGGTCAGCTTAAGCCTGCCAATATATGAAAGATGCATCCAATACTTCCTTTAGGTAAACTAAGTAAAATGCACAACAGTGGGTTCCCCTAAAGCTGTTATTAAGCTGCACATTTACCTGAAAGTTGGAAAATGTGACCTGCTGAAAAGACCAGCTGGAATAGCACAGACCTGATTTTCTTCTTGGTACCAACACAAAATATTGTCTCATATTCACTTATAGTAGGAAGTACAGTCACATATTGTGGATAATGTGGAGTTTTCCCCCCAAAAAATTGAAATCTGACATTTGGGGCATGATGACCCAGTGCTCCATACAGTTTGTGAAGCAGACACCATGCTAATACACTTATCACCATTTAGTACACTGCAACTATGCATGACAGCAACCACTATTCTTATTACCTAGCATTCATCATTGTTACTGCATGACATAAAAAAAGACAGATTCACACCATGGACAGTACAGAAAATGAGCCAGTGTGAAAGGACACATGAAATTCCTACTTCACTGCATGAAGATCTCAACAGGGGATTAGCTTCTTACAGAAGTTTTCCACTACAGGAAAAGAGTATCCCATGTTCAGATTCAATATTTTTTTTTTTTGGAGAGACCGCTGCCCTTACCTGCAGCAACATCTGGCAGAGCACCATGTTCATACTGTTCTAATACAGTTTCTGTGAGACAGAAGGCATCAGCATGAACCAAGCTGGTTCTTGGGCCAACATAAATGGTTATTGGAAATGATAGGCGATTAGTCTTTGTAGTAGCCCCTTATATCAGTGGTCCTATAAAAAAAAAACTGCTGAACCAGAGCCAAGCATGGCTATTCTTAAAGTGGAGTTCCAACCTGGGGGAAAAAAATAAAAATTAAAAGTCAGCGTAGCTGCTGACTTGTAATATAAGGACACTTGCCTGTCCAGGGAACCTGCAATATTAACACCCCAAGCCAATCCATCCAGCGGCTTCAAGAGCATTGCAAGTAAGGGAAACAGACAGTGAAGCCTTCAGGCTTCACAGCCGGTTTCTTACTCCGCATGCGCGAGACGTGCAGTGCTTTGTGAATGGTCCCGTCATCTTCTAAGACACACACAGGTCACAGAAGGCAGCAGGGGGAAGGAGGAGGGCTGGATACAACCACGGAAGTGACATACCCCGCTGCGGCAACATACGACGGAAGTCCTTAAGAAAACATGCAAAAAAAAAAAAAGGTACCAAAAAAATAATATCAAAAAACGTGGGGTGTGGGGTGGTCAATTGTTTCAGACGTTCTCTTTTTGACAGGAACTCTGCTTTAAACTGGCCATACACTAGTCACTTTTTATAAAAGTTGTACAAAAATTCCAAGCACATTCAATGACTTGATGAACATTGTAAAAAGTACTTTTGAACATTCAGTTTTGGAACAAATGGGATTTTCCAAATGAAAAACATACACTGCTAGAAATGTGTTTGTGCATGAAAAGATCTGGTCTTAAAGCAGTAGTAAACCGCCATGCTTATTTTAAACCTGCAATGTAAAGTTATAATGTGCTAGTAGGCAACCCTTAAAACAAGACCTCCAGTGACGCGTTGTCACCGCTGACAGGGCTTACATCTTCACCCAGTCTTCCTTCCGGGTTTGCGTCCTCTAGCTGTCTAATTGGCCGCACCACAATGACGTCACTCCTGAGCCGCTATACATGGCACAGGACACTGAAGGAATGACACAGACACGTCGTTCCTTCATCGGCCCACTCACAAGTAAAGAGCTCCTAAAGGGGGCATGTTTAGGAGATATTTACTGTACCTATAGCAACCCTTATTATAGGCTTACCTAAAGTTAAATATCAACCATGTGCATTTACTCCCACTTTAAACATTGCTTTGACCTCACTAAAAATTAGAAAATCTAAATAAACATTTTTAAAATGGAAACATTTTGAACGAGTGTATGACCAGGGAATTCTACTAGTGTATGACCACCTAACAGAAAGCTCTGACTGGCACAGACACACTTGAACTGTGTCTCTATTATACTGTAAAACTAAATATGCCAAATTCAATTACGATATTACATGTGTAAGATAATATGATGCAATAAACTCCACAGACAATTTTTGCCATTGGTGACACCGGGCTGGAGGTAGTATGAATGGAAATGGCAGGTTGTTGCACTTTATGACCACACGTTAAAAGAGAACATCACACAATGTTGAATGCCAATGGCAATCTCACTACAATACACAAGCAATTTATGGCCAGGTAAGCATCAGAAGTGATTTGGCAAGTTGGAAAGTTTGATTACGGTTTTGCTGACCTAATGATAATGAATAGATGAACATGGGAAAGCCAAACATTACACATTGCTGCCACATGTGATGAGTAATAAATAGTCCATATGCATGTTGGGTGAAGGTTTGTTTAGGAATCAAATTGTTCAGTTCCCAGTGTATACGAGAAGATTTAGCAGCAGCAGAGATTTTCAGCTGTATTTCCACAATATAACACTGATGGCTTATATGCCATAGAACAGCAATTATAATCTATTCAATACCCCAAGGAGTACGAGTCATGCACATTTCAGAGCAGTCTGTGCTATGTCCTGGAAACTAGAGAAGTTGCCTCAAACCCTGGTGTATAATGAGCTGGGAAATATCAGTGATACAAGAACAGGATATTTAAGTTCCTATTCTCCATCATAAATCAGGCCAGGTGTTTCCTGCCCAGCTAGATGGAACTTGCAGGGATGGAGATTTTGAACGCACATAAAACCGTACGGCGTAAACCACAATTAGTCTGGGCAGTGTCTCTTCAAAGAGGAGAGCTGAAACTGGAATTTTTTCTTTTGTCAAAAAATAAAAAAAAGGCATAATAATATGTATATGACTGACATAATCCCATGATGAACTAGAGCTATATTATATCAAATAATTAGTGTGATACAACTGCAATAGTTGAAGCACAGAATGTTCTCCCCCCCAAAAAAATGATTAACCAGAACAAACAAGGTTTGCTCCCATTTGTAGAAGTATATACAAAAAAAGAAAAAAAATGAATGACAAAGTTTGGAGCCCTCGATATTTAAAAATGTCACTTTGTTACGCCTTGTACACATGATTCGATTGTTGGCAGGGAGTTGTCTGTTAAACTGTTGTCCTAAAATCTGACTGTTGTATGCGCCTTTTTATCATATAGTAAATTTTGGGCGGACAACGGTTTGTTGTCAGATTTCCTGATGGTCAGCACACAAATCCATCACACAAAAGTCGAAAGAATAAAAAAAAAAACGCATTTTTGGTATCAATGCTCAAAACACCAAATTAGCAGAAGGGGTCCAAAGGGTGGCGCTCAAGAGCTGAAATCCCTCATAGTACGTCTCTACATTTGTGTTTGTTGCATGACAATTATGTACCATTAGTGTGCAAGACAAGATCCTGGCACACGCCCCTAAGACAAAAATTAGACGCTCGGTTGGCCAACAATCGGATCGTGTGTACGAGGCTTTAGAGTAGACTGGGCAACAGAAAAGCTATTTTTTTTTATCAGCATTACTATTCATTTTATTGCAAATGTGAAATTAAAATATTCTTATGGCCACCTGTAGACAGAAGACCCAAGGCCACTTCCACCTGTAGACAGAAGACCCATGGCCACTTCCACCTGTAGACAGAAGACCCATGGCCACTTCCACCTGTAGACAGAAGACCCATGGTCACTTTCACCTGTAGACAGAAGACCCAAGGCCACTTCCACCTGTAGACAGAAGACCCAAGGCCACTTCCACCTGTAGACAGAAGACCCATGGCCACTTCCACCTGTAGACAGAAGACCCAAGGCCACTTCCACCTGTAGACAGAAGACCCAAGGTCACTTCCACCTGTAGACAGAAGACCCAAGGCCACTTCCACCTGTAGACAGAAGACCCAATGGCCACTTCCACCTGTAGACAGAAAACCCAATGGCCACTTCCACCTGTAGACAGAAAACCCAAGGCCACTTCCACCTGTAGACAGAAGACCCAAGGCCACTTCCACCTGTAGACAGAAGACCCAAGGCCACTTCCACCTGTAGACAGAAGACCGATGGCCACTTCCTTGGTTTCATAAATAGGTCATTCCATACATTCCACTGAAAATCACAGTCTAACATCCACCTGGTGACGCCATGTTATATGTGAACAGTGCTTCCAGGTACAAGTCACAGCCTTATATATTAATGGCTGTTATTTTAAATATCCTTAGGTAGAAAAATTTACTTTTGAAAAGTGAGAGTAAAGACTCTTCCAGAAACACCAACAGAAAAATGGTGTTGGTGCAGTTGAACCTGTATTACAATATAAGCATTTAAATAGTAGTAGAGAACATATTTAAAAATAACTTGTTTCTGTCATATCACCGCTCTAAAACTCAAACGTACGGGCAGCCAGTTTTAGGCTAAAATCTATGTTAAATAATGTATAACAAAAATGTATTTAATATAACCCTTATGCCTTTCCCTGCACACAATGCAGAACTATCTAACTGCCAAAGGATTCCAACATTTGCACACAAGAAGACAGAATTAGTATCAGGTCATCCACAAGTTCCAAAAACGAAGACAATTAAAGTAAATGCTAATCCTTGAGAGTATCTGGTCCCCCCCCCACCACCAAGCATTGTTTATATGGACCTGACCTTTAAACATGATAAACCTGGACCAGGTGGGTTTATGGTTTGTTCAGGGATGCATGAGTGTGTACAAATCAGTTAACCACAATTGCAAACAATATCAAGCAGCTAGCCTTTGAGACAAAATTATCTTTACAACAAATTAATAAAAGCTAGAAAATAACTGAAGGCCTAAGACATTATGCAATTTTGAAAAACATCAGTGTTCAAGGGGGAATTCCTCCCGCAGCACTATTGTGTTTTTCCGGCAGGTTGCGTGGGGGTCTTCCTTAGTGGAAGAATACAACAATTACTGCTGGCAGCTATAGCTGCAGTAATCAGGAGAAGGAAAAAAAAACACAGGCCAATTGTACTAAAATTGATCAAGGGATCGACTTCGGCACAACCAGCATTCTCATAAACTGATTGAAATTCCCATTGAACCAGCCGAATTTCGATCTGTGGCTGGCTTCACTTAGCAATCTGCAGATCCCAAACGCATATAAAGTAAAAAAACACGCTACCACTTTGAACACAAAGCTGGCGACATGCTACATTTGGTATATACCATCTCCTTCAGATCCAACAATTATGTTGTGCAAGACCAATCTAAAGTAGAAAGTGGTCCATTGCAGTTAGTTTAAAAAACCAAAGATGGTAATGTGTGATCAGCTTTAAGTTGAACAGAGCTTCCATACTGGGCCTCATTTATTAATATCAAGTAGAAAATATTGTGAAATGTGAATTGTGTGTCTGTGGCCAATACCAGCCTTTAAATAAACTTGGATACAATTTGCCTTATGACTGATATATAGTTGCCTCCATATTTAGCTTCATTCACTTTGTATGTCTGACTCAAAGGTCTCCTCAACTGGAAAGAGTAGAACTCAAGTGACTGTAAATCTGGCCATGGACGGTGTGAATTTTGGCTGGTCCTCGATGAACTGATCAAAGTTCACTTTGTGGGAAGCCTTATTGGCTCCTTCCTGCCCGACATCCTTCAATTGAAAAATCTGAGGAGATGGGTGAAAAAACAGTTAACCGAACAGAATCAAATGCAGCCTCTGTTTGAGTATTTTGACAGCCAATAAGGCAATACAATGATGGCAATGGAAGATTCACCCATCCGCAATGTTTACTGTGGATGGAGGAATCTCTCAATTATTTGCATTCAGCACAGGATAGCCTGGGATCACAGGAAGTGAGCTGAATGATGCTGGGTGTCATTTAACCCAGAAGAGGAACAGAGATCGAGCATGCCATGGAGAACATTGCCGGAGCATAAAGACCGCGAGTAGTGCACTGGTATTTATTTTTTTCTTTTACAGGACACGCAGAAAAAACATTATATAAAAGTAAAAATTTTGTTGGGTTTAAACCCAATCGTGATTGGTTCTCTTTAGGACACTTTATGAGTGAGGTCCAGTATGTTTTCCTAACAAAACAAAGCAAGGACTAAATCAATTCACAAGAAGTGAAAGATGATAAAGCATGACCAATGGAAAATATAGGAATAAAATACGTAAAAACATTTAAGAAATTGATCAATATGTGTCAAAAAAATAAGCTCCAAAGTATACCAACACCCTATTCCATTAAAATATACATGTTCAGATCGACAGATTCACTCACATAGAAGGAAAAAGGTAACATTTCTTAACTATGTCAGGTTGTGATGCCCTTCTGTATTGGGATCCCCAGATACCACGAGACACTAGTGCTATAATTGCTGGATGACCTCCATCTTTAGGGTAGACTGTTGAATTCTAATAGACCAAGACTGAAAGGTCCAGCTATTTCTGGACTGCAGAGAGATCTACCATCATGGCCATTTCATACCCACTGCTGCTCAACAAACACTTGGATTTGAAAAAGTTTTTTGCAGCATCCACAGGGAAATCATTGGCAGGTCTGGTCTGAAAGAAGCAAATCTGCAAAATTATTGTCCTGTATATGGGCACTTTACCATGATAAAAATTAAGTAAAATAAGCCATGATTACTTGATATACAGATAAAATAATGAATCACAGTCCAGAAGAGTCAACTAAAAAGGTGACACCCACAATACGCTGAGCCAAGGTATTCACCTTGTCCCGTCAGTGTACTGTATGCAGGAATTCTTGAAATGCTTAAAAATAAAAAACCTGTTCTTTCCCTCCAAGTGTAATGTGTACATGATTCGGACAATCTGCTCCAATGCATTCCGCTCTGCACAGCACATTATCATTCTATCACATGTCAGCTGGGATCTCCCTCCGCCAGGTCTAGGCAGACAACCTTATTAGTGCATGAGATATGACCTTGGTTCTATACATAGTTTACCAGCCTGGCTCCCAGATGCTGATGTACTATATAGCAGTTGATCTTTGTAAACTGGCTTAACCTACAAGGAGCTTTCTTGTCTGCACAGCATTTCATTTTGTACAGATCCTAGCCTTTAAAAATAAACTAGGCAGACTGCAAAACTAGGTGTACCTGCACCCCGTCTATGGATGTTCCATCACTGAAAGGGTCAACTGATAGCCACCACAGGCAGGCAAAATATGGAGATCAATAGGCACTATAAGTTAAGAAAAAAATCTGGGAAGATGTATGATGATCAATAAAAAGGAACAAAAAAACACAAAAAGACAAAAAAAAAAAAAAGTTTTTGAGGTTTCCTGGGCATTAGCCAGAGCACTGGATGGAATCATGACGCTGATGTAGAAGTATCCACATAAAACGGTCCAGTGTTGAAAGGAAACCTGAATGGGGTCTGTATGATGGCATGATGTTCTGGGTAGGTGATGTCAGAATTGTCATCAAAGGGCACTCTGTTGCTTTATAAAAGCAGTTCTTTCATTGTGAACATCCATCTCCTCTACCTCAGACTCTGACAATCCTTCTTCTTGCCACATTTCTGATGGGATCCCTTTATAAGAGATGATCCCACTGTCCAACATGTACAACTTCTTCTTGCCCAGGATAACCCCGGAACGCACCTGGAGGAATAAGAAGACACCCACAAAGACCAGGACTATCATGATGCAGCTGAGGGTGGCTGCAATGACCGGCATGTTTGAGTAACCATTTGCCATTTCTGGAACAACCTCTTTTAGTTGTGGCGATTCTCTGACTCTCTGATGGGAACAGGAAAAGTCCAACACATTGTAGTGTGAGTGAGCTGGGCAGCTGAGGCAGTCATTTGCAGTGGTGCCTTTGCAGGTAGAACAGGAAGGATGGCAGGGCATGCAAACATTAGCCAGGAGAGGCTCGATGCTGTTCTCCAGTGTGTATTGGATACTCTGAACACTGGCTGTGAATCCTGGGGGACAGGTCTTCACACACGTCTTCTGATGGAGGAAAAAGCCTTCTTCACAAACTGCAAAAAGGACACAAAAGGAAAAACCATTACTAAAAATTATTCTGCATCATGGATGGTTTACATTGTCATAAATAACTTTAGAGATGTTCATCATCTTCCTTACGTCCACTCTCATTTTCAAAATACTGCTTTCAGCCAAGCAGTCCATGACAATAACCTACGTCACTATTTGGCAACAGCTTTTATTGGCTATCAACATTATGAAATCAACATTCAGATTTGTGATTGGCAAAGTGAAGCTTTGTTTGCAGGTAGCCATCACCTATTTTGCACACCTGAAAGGGGTAAGTTGAGAAAGGAAATCAAGCAGATGGCCATCTCTTCTAACATCTGTCTCCACACAAAATTAAAATACATCTTCTATTGAATCAGCAGAGCACTTCCTTACATATGTCAGTGCCTAGGCACACTGACTTGTACTCTCACTGCAAGCTGAGAGGCATCTTGATATAGCGCGGTCATTTACCCCGTAGGATCTTGAAGCAAGCTATCAAAAGTTTGATATGAATACTTACCCACTTCTGCTTTGATTACTATTACATTAATGGTATGATCAGGGCCTGGGGGTATATATATATGCGAGTTTGCAAGAGGGAGTCATCCAAATCCCACCATCTGGAAGAGAATCTGCTGATGTGGACGGTGTTCATCCTTCACTTTCAAGGACTGTATAAAATTAAGTGACACTTAGAATTTCCCTTATTTTTGGTTGCATTTGCACCCATTTGGTTGAGTTTTGAGGCTCTTAGAATATTGTTCAGATTTGCAGTGGGGAGTTGTGTGTTTGCATGTACATACAGTACACATTTACATGATCAAGAGGCATGGCCTAGGCCAGGAGTCTTCAAACATTCTAAAAAAAGGGCCAGTATACTGTCCTTCACACTTCAAGGGGGCCAAACTGGGGCAAGTGAGCAGTACATGTCTCAGGCTTGGTGGTCGGTAAAAAAAAAAAAAAAATACATAGCGCCTGCTGTGAATAGTAGGAGAAGGAAAAGTGCCCCATAGTTGGGATCAGTGGGAAGAACAGTGCTCCATAACTGGTGTCAATGGGACGAATTATGCCACAGTGTTGGTATCAGTGGAAGGTATAGTACCACAAGGACCAGATTAAGGCTAGAAAAGGGCAGCCGTTTGGGGACAACTAGTCTTGGAAAAGTTCGGTCTGCTTCACAGAGACACTATGTAATGGATATAAATGTCCTATGTAAAAAAAAAAGCAGTTTCAGAATCATCGTTATAAAAACAACATCATCCACACTAACTTGACCCTTTACTGTGTGAAGGATAAGTTTGCCCGAGTCTGGGAATGTGTGAATTGTTAATCTACTGTGACATCTTAAATTAGTGGTATTTTTATATGCCATTTCACCAACAATGAATTCTTATTTTAAAAGTCATGTGCAGTCAATTCACAGCAGCCAATCAGCTGTTCTTAGTACGACATTACTAACCGATTTCCCATAGTAGGTGGTTTTGCATCACCACTCTCTGCACAATGCTGATTAAAGTTACATTAACCACAGAACACTCCCCATGTTGTGCCACTTATCTACTGTGCAGATCTGTACATAAAACCTTAAAACTGCTCATTCTGTGTTCCAACAAAGAAAGAAAAAAATCAAGTACAGAGTAGCAACTCGACATCTGGTCACTGCGATCCTGGGATAGAACATTCACAATACAATGAAATCATCCATCAAAAGAAGAGGAAAGATACTGTTAAAGTAGTGATCCCACAAAAGATCATATAACCTTAAAACCCAAAAAATCAATTAACATGGGACAATGGTGCACTTGTGACCCACACACAATGAAGGCGGCTACTTTGTTGTAAATAAGGTGCCAGAAATAGGCCAAGTCCAGATAAGACATGGCTCTTGCATAAAGCGCTGGTATCCATCAAGACATAGATTTATTCAAATACTTTTCAGCATTTTACAAATTTGCTGCTGGTGAATAAAAGTATGATTTGACCCCACACGGCTACCCAATAAAGAGATCTGTTCAATCCTAAATGTCAGTGTGGGGTCAGAGCAGATTGCCGAAGACCGATAAATCGAAACGCTAAGTGGACACAGTGTGATATTTGGGATATTAAGCCCAGAATAAATTTCTTTTAGGAAATTACAACGCAATAAAAGATTAATGCTTTCCATAACGATGTGAAGTCTATGCACAGCTGTGTGGGGAAGAAAAGACGCTGCAGCTGTAAATTACATCCTGCTGTGACTACGGCAGAATCACCACATACACTTTGACAGATGCCAATCAAATATTAAGCAGCACACACTTCATCACTGCTCAGGTTATAGAGATGTAAGTGTGGCCATTAGAAGAGATGGAAAGGTGGATGGGGACCAGTGGACAAATTATCATAGTAGAAGCAGGTCAGAGCAGACAAGGGCAACTAAAGGGATCCTACGTTGGAGCACTGAAATTTAGATTCAGCACCATTACCTAATTTAATGTATTAAATTTAAAGGCTAAGACCACCTTTAAGGCAATGTTGCACCCATTTTGAGGTTGCATCATTTAACCTGAGGCCAAGCAAACCCTGCAACCCCCAAAAAGACCCCTGTCTGATAGCATAGTGAGGTTCATCTTCCCCACAGTAGCTGTCAGATTTCAAACTGGCACACCTACGCAGGAAGAGATCTGTGAATGTTTGAACTACAAACCCATCCACCATGGTCACAGAGGGACTTGCAGTTCTCAATGGAATACAAGTTGGTAAGGACATAGAGCTGGAGTAAGAGTATACAAGAGCCTGGCAATGCTTATTACATTCATTTTTACTTATATATTTTTTTTCTAAACATGCATTGAATGAACAAAAAATAAATAACAAATATGCGCACTTATTTTTGTAAAAAAAGGTAGTCTTAACCACTTTGCGCCCAAGGTATGTCATATGACGTCCTAGACTTTCAGTGGGGATATCTGAATGATGCCTGCAGCTACAGGCATCATTCAGATATCCATTTTTCAGCCGGCGATTCCGTGCACCATAAGAACGATCATAGCGGCAGTTCCGCCGCTTCATCGTTCTTATAGGAGACGTGAGCGGACGTCCCCCCTTCCCTGCCGCCATCCGGTGCTTCTCCGGGCTCTCCCATGCCATCGGGGACCCAGAGAAACGATCTACCGGCGCCAGATAGGAAGCATAGAGATGACTGGTGACCAGATGGTCATCTTTATGACGGTTGGCGGCCCGGTCATAAAGCTCGATTTCATGCTTTTATAGCCTGGAGGAGAGATGTGGGGTCTTATTGACCCCACATTTCTCCATTAAGAGTACCTGTTACAAACCATTCCTAGTACAAGGGATGTTTACATTCCTTGTAATAGGAATAAAAGAGATAAAAGTGTAAAAACAAAAAATAAATAATATATATATATATATATTTTTTAAAACTCCCCTGTCCCCAGTAGCTCACGATCAGAAGCGAACACACGCAAGTCCCACCCACATATGTAAACGTCGTTCAAACCACACATGTGAGGTATTGCCGCGTGCGTTAGAGCGCCAGCAACAATTATAGCACTAGACCTCCTCTGTAACTCTAAACTGGTAACCTGTAAAAAAAAAAAAAAAAATGTAAGCAGCGCCTATGGAGATTTTTTTAGTACCGAAGTTTGGCGCCATTCCATTAGTGAGCACAATTTTAAAGCGTGACAAGTTATTTTTTAATTCATGAAACCGTTTTTTTTTTAATCAAAAAAAGGAGTTTGAAAAATTAAGCAAATACTATGTAAGATTAAATGTTGCAATGACAGCCATTTTATTCCCTAGGGTGTCTGCTAAAAAAACATATATAGTGTTTGGGGGTAATTTTCTAGCAAAAAAAATTTTGATTTTTGCATGTAGGAGAGAAGTGCCAGAATAGGCCCGGTAAGGAAGTGGTTAAACAGGCCACTACATTATACATATTTTTCACTCAACCAGAGGGTTAAACAAAAAATAAAAAGTGTCGATTCTCCCCTTAACACACTGTTCCGCAGCATTATTGTGTTCTTCCAGCAGGGGGCCTTACACTGATCAGTGCTGCCGGTGTTCCAACGAGAAATGCCTCCTGTCTAATAATGCCAGCCGGGTACTGCGCTTGCGATTACGGAGCCACCAAAAGCCTCCGAACATTGGAATTTATGATCGGCTGTAGACAGCACCTGCGCACAATAGTCAACATTGTGCCCCATGCTCCCAATGCTCGTGCTAGACTGCAAGGGGCGGATTTTTTCATGATGAGCGCATGTGAGGGGCGGATGCCTACAGAAGTGGGCGTATTTTGTAATCATGGGCGGTGCTATTGCTTGTGTTAGCTAGCTAAATAGGCCCTTAAAAATTCTCCCATCAACATTGAAATACCCGACCTTCAGTTGGCTAAACACGCCTCGCAAACACGTGTAGGAAGAATAGCAAAGATATTTGTTTAAAAGATGTGTGAGTTTCGTCAAAAATTCCGCCCCCATCTTAACAGCACTGCCCATCATTACAAAATATGCTCCCTTCTGTAGGCATCCGCCCGTCACACGCGCCCATCATGAAGAAATCCACCCCTTGCAGTCTTGCACGAGCATCGTGAGCGTGTGGCACAATGTCGGCTACTGTGCGCAGGCGCCATCTACAGCTGATCATAAATTCCGATGTTCGGTGGGTCTCTGTATTGCGCATGTGCAGTTCCAGCCAGGCATTTCTCGACAGTACAGCCAGTGGCACTAATTGTTTGGGAAAAAAACAGACAAGTTGGTTGTACACAAGTCAACATGTGTACAACCAGCTTGCCCATACATGGATTGAAATTTGGTTGGTACCTGCTGAACCAGTTACATTTCGGTCCATGTATGGCCAGCCTAAATCTTTATACAATGCATCAATTTACACTGACCAAAACACAAACACAGTTTACTGAGCATCACCCCCCCCCCCCCCCCACCATGTTGAAAAATGTGCAGAACTATTGAATGAAAAGAGGAAGGAACACGCAGGTTGGGCTGTGGGGAAAAAATGGGTCAATTTTAAATGCAATTTACCACACTGAAAGCGTTGCACTTCAATTACGGGAGGAACCCTTATCTGGTAAACACCATTTCCCAGACAGTCAGCTAATACAATTCCATATCTGTATAACATCTTGCAGCAAAGGCCGTGAGTGGAGCATAGCAATCAATGGTTGTATTTATTTGGTAGATCCCAGCTTCAGAAGTAATAAGATACTTTGAAAAAGGGAGAAGGAAATAAAATATTAAAGTAAAAAAAGAAATTTAAGCCATGAATTGCATGCAGTAAACATAATCTACGTGGTCAGGGCTTCAGTTTTCCATCCCAACACACTTCTTGCAATCACATAGGGCAGCAGGGTGGCTTAGTGGTTAGTACTTCTGTACTCTGTTATAATTCCAACCAATACACTACCTATGTGGCGTTTGTAGTGAACAGGTTACCAAAACAGAGTCTGAAAAGCAATCTATATGGATCCCAATGCCTTTAGGTCACCTTTAAACTGTCCATACATAAATTGAAATTTGTCCGGTTCAGCAGTGAGCAGCCACATTTCAATCCATATACCAGTCTATTGATTGACTTTTCTAGCTGATCAGTGTATTCTGACAGCAGGGAAGTCTCCCTGCTGTCAGAATACAATACCTCTGCAGAGTGTAATTGAGCAGAAACAGTGGCGGTGCGTTCATAGAGGGCACAGGAGCGCAGCCCCCTTTCTCCTGCACCACTTTATCACCAATAGATAGATTCATGCATTGCATGAAGCGATCTATTGTCACAGCTGCTGTCCCCTATTCAGGTGTCCGACCCCTTGTTGGGCGCCAGGCATCTGAATTACAGCAGCTTTTTTTTTGAAGCGCCCGATTAGAACCTATGGCTCTAATAGGCGTCCTGATTAGAGCCATAGGCTCTAATAGGCTTCCAAATTTGTAAACAGCGGGCGCTGTTTACACAGTGTTGTGTTAGAAAAGTGAAAAAATTGCTTCCCTAACACTGTCTCAGCTAATCAGGATGCTTGCGTCTGGTTACCTGTCACCTGATTGGCTAAAGCATCAGGCACTGTGATTGGATGCCTATCAGGCGTCCAATCATAGCAGAGATAACGGGAAGAGGACAGGAGAAGACATGGATGACTCAGAGACAGGTAAGTGCTGGGTGGGAGGGGGGGCAGACTGGCAGCATTTGATGGGCCACACGGGCGGCAATGGGTGGGCACAGTGGCTGCCCTTGATGGGCACAGTGGCTGCCCTTGATGGGCACAGTGGCTGCCCTTGATGGGCACAGTGGCTGCCCTTGATGGTTTTTTTTTCAGTTAGTTTGCGCCACCCCAAATATTTTGAGCACCATCCGCCACTGGACTAGAGTTATGTATGGCCAGCCTTAGGTTACCCCTTCAATGTCCAGTCCAGTGAATACAGAAACAGACCTTCAAAAGCCAGGCGGAGGACAGCCATACTGGATAGCTGCAATGGAAGAGGCAAACTAGCAGCAATATGAAGAGTCTTGGTTGAAAAAAAAAAATCTGGATAAGAGAAAAAAAAAAAAAAAGGTGCTAAAATAGGTTAGTCTTCCACACAGCAGTGTTGAAGAGGAGACTTCCATTCACATAAGACACGGTTTGATGGCAGTAGATGTCATCCTGGGTTGACCTACATTTTTTATTTATTTTTTGCTTGCCACTTTCCAGTTCTTCTTTGGATGACAGTATAACCCAAATGAGAAAGGCCTCCTGTCCATTAATGGACAAGAAAATAATACCTTTCCTGCTCTTACCGTTGTGGAGAGATATCATCTTTTGTGTAAATAGGACCGGAGAATAGTTGTGTATTAGAAAAGCAGGATGCTGGAAGAACACACATGTAAGCACAGAGTAAAAGTGCAATGAAGTGATGTTCAGAAGATTTGCTCATTAAAGATGTGAATTGATTTTGTATGCAGGCCATCTGCTATGAATGCTTAAAAAGTTCCGTATCTAATATATCCACAGCTGCAGTTAGTAAAGGGATTTAGTACAGTCCGCTAGAGAGCGAGTCTAATTCTGTCCAGCAGACCTTGCATGAAACGCTATGAACAAACTTCTGCAGGATTCTGGATGCAGCAGAAAGTGAGAGCTCACAGAGACACTTATTCTGATGTAGCGCCTGGTTATTTCAAAGTACCGGTGCTATTTAAATTTAAAGGGAGATCAGAGTGTAGTTAAACTCTGATCTGGTTAAGATGTTTAAATTGGGTCTCTGTCTCAGCTTGGCTGTGCTGTGGGCTCATTCTGTTGTGCTGGGTTCTTCCCACCCCAGTGCAGTAGGTGGCAGCAGTGGAGTCAAGGTTTGGGTGCTCTTTCCCAGCAGCCAATCAGGAGGATTGAGCCTCGCTGTGCATGCTGGGGGAGGGTATTTATGGGGAGACGCCATTAGTTCTGGGTCTTCTTCGTCCAGTGTGTCACCCACCTTTAGGGGGACCCACTGGAAGGGAAATTTCAGGAAAAAAAAGAAAAAATACTTAGTTTGAATGCCCCTCGTTGGTGTCCTGCGATGCGTCCATCGGCGGCCTTGTCCGGTCCGGCCTCCGATGGCGTTATGGCCTACCTGGCCGGGGCGTGCGTGCCACGCGGTGTTCCTGGACCATGTTGGTCCGGAACATTTGAGCAGCGATGGGGACCCGGTGATTGACTGGGTTCCCACCTCTGAGGATCCCAAGCAGTATAGCTGTTCAGTGGTGAGCCCGTCTGAGGAGCGCCAATGAGAGGCTGGCAGTCCAAAAGGATTTTGACAAACCCCGGGGATCAAGGCAGCCGGACACTGAAGGATTGATCACCTGTCAGTCGGTACCTGAGCAACGTTAAGAAGGAGATCCAGGCTACATGTGAATTGAGTTTGGTGGTATCAGCCCGGCTCCCGGTGGGTGTGCTATTCAAGGTAAGCCTGTGCTTAGTACGCCCACCCCCCCACAAAAACCACCACACTTGCACGCACACGAAATTGGTTTAACACGCACGCACTTTGGCCATGCGGTCTCCTAAAAAAAAAAAAAGAGAGGCGAAGGACCAACGGGGCTGGCTGAGCGGGCTAGGCCCCCTCACTTCCTCATAGGGGGAGTCCCTCTGCCCTGTCGGGGTCCTGTTGGGTCCAGTTGGGCTCCCAAGAGGAGCAGGTAGGGTGGGGTGAGTGGGAGGCCCCCCCTCACACCCGCCATTGCCACCGGTGGCATGGAGAAGGATGGCAGATTGCCTCCGGGGGGAGGGTCTGCCTACTCCCAACTCCTGCAGTCCGGCTCCTCTCTCTCGAGTTCATGCACAAAAATACATAAAAAAAAAAAAAAAAAAAAGAACGTTTGAAAAAAAAGAAGAAGGAGATCCAGGCGTAATTCACCTAAGGAGGATTGCCTCCTTGACTGCAATCAGAGAGGGCCTGTGGCAGAGGTGTCTCCCTGAAGTCCATTCTAGGAGGGTCTGTGGCAGAGACTTTTACTCAAAGGTTTGAGCGATACTCTGGCTGCCAGGTCAGTGAGAGGCCTGTCCAGGTATGCTATACCCACTCAGGCAGGAGGGGCGCAGGAAAGTGTTACACTTGGGAGCAGAACTGTTTCCCTATTGCTACGCCTGAATTTGCTATTCTCCTTTCTTCCTTCCACTCTACGTTCCTCACCACAAGTTTATTTGTTTTTACCCGGCTGGGTAATAAAGAGCACAGCAAAAAACACTTGTTGCGAACATTCCTTTACTACTGCTATATGCACCATTCACCCCTAGGAATTCGGAAGGACAACGAGGTAAATGTGCCGCCCAAAACAAACCAGCAGCTCCTCCGGGGGTAGTGCTACACTGACAAAAACACAAAAATACCTGCCAAATCACAGCGATGAAGTGCACTCCAACATGCGCTGTACAACCACCATACCTGACCCCATAGTTTAATTAGGGGATATATAAGCCCTCATTTATTTCTTAATTAGATTGGAGCTTCTCATTAGCACTAGGAGGAAGGGTCCTCACTGGTGATATGAAAGCTCTTCACGTGGAAGTAATCTATTATGGATTGTCTCTGGAGAAATAACTGTAATATGCTTTCATGCGGACAAGTAATAGAAATTACTCTTTTAACCTATTCCCCAGTTAAGTTTATGAAATGTTCCAGAACACACACAAGAGGTTTGATTCAGGACAAACTGGTGACATTTCACAGTAGATTACACAGTCTTGGTTAGGTATACAGAGCCCTGCAAGAGGCCTTAATCACCAAATGTCAGACACGCAAATCCCCACCTCGCCGACATTGTGTCCGTTAACTCTGACACTCCGGCACTGGATAAAAGGCGGCTTAACTTCCTCACAAAACTTTCAAACAGGTTTTATTTTTAGCGAAGGTTTATGTATAGCTTGCCTGCAAAACGCTCCTGTTGTGATGAGAAATTGACTATTATATGGTGAACAACAGGGGCCAAGATTAAAAGCCTGAAGCGTCCTTGTCCCAAACACAAAGTGAGGAAAGAATTTAAGGCTTTTCTATTTTAATAAAGCGTCAACACCGGTTTTATTTCAAGCACTTTCTTACCATAGACTCTCCGTAAACTGTAATTTATTAACTATGATCCAATTACATTATGAAGACTGCCAAAATGCAAAAACGGTTTTCCTAAGCTTCTTGGCCTTTGTTATGTAGAGATTTACATTTCACTTGAGATCTTCATTTCAAATATTCATTTCATTAAGGGCAGCTGGGGATGAATAACATTTTTTTAGAATATTAGATTTTACACCTGCAGATTGGAGAACAAGCATTTGCAAGTTCCTCTGGTACAATCCAAAAAATCCTTCCCTCAGATATATCCACTGTTATTTGTTGGTCTTCGGGTCCCTGGCACTCGCATGTTCACTGTGGGAAGCCATCTGTGGCTCCTTGTGGCTTCCCACTGCGCATTCATAAGCTGCAATGCACCCTGTAAATCCGGGGTGCCCAAACTTTTGAAGAGAGAGGGCCACATAAGCGACTTGGTAACCGGTCACAGGCAAAAATGAGCGGAGCGGGTGGATGGCAGCCCACTCTACTCTTTTTTTTGATCAGATTGGAGGTAGGCAATAAACTTACCTTTTATAACAGTATTCCATTCCATCCCTGAGCAGGAGGTCTTAAAGGCACATCAGAGGGCTCCACGGGCCACTGGTTGGGCACTCCTGCTGTAAATGGTCCCGCAGCGTCCTGGGACCGGTGTTCCAAAAGGTTGCGGCAGGAAGGGGGCCAAACGTCCGATCTAATTAACAGGTACCAGCCAAAACTAGTGTAGCGCCTGGTTACTTTCCAGAACCGGTGCTAGATTAAATTTAGAGGGGGTCAGAGAGTTGGGTAACTCTGACCATGTTAATTTGTTCAAATTTTGGCCTGTCTCAGCTTTGGCTTAGCTGTGGGCTCATTCTGTTGCGTCTGGGGGGGTTATCACACCCCAGGTCAGCAGGTGGCAGCAGCGGAGTCCAGGATTGGGTGCTCTTACCCAGCAGCCCATCAGGAGGAGTTTGCCTCGCTGTGCATGCTGGGGGAGGGTATTTATGAGGCAGACGCCATTTTCCTGGGTCTTCTCCTCGTGTGGCACCCACCTTTAGGGTAGCCACTCGACGCTGCCACGGCAAATGCCCTTCCGGGGCCTGGGTGAGCGTGCAGCCCAGAGCTCATGGCTTCGGGACCATGTGGCCTGGAGCAATTGATCTGCCGCTTGTGAACTCAGTTGTCCACTGGGTCCCACCTAAGGAGGTCCTGGGCTGTCCTTCCTGTTGGAGGAAGCCGTATGGTGGAAAGTCTGCCTGAGAAGTACCAAGAGAGGCTGGTGTTCCAAAAGGGGCCTGACCATCCTTAGGGGACCAGGGGAACCGGACACAGAGGCTGGATGTTGGCCTGTCAGTCGGTACCCTAATTTAAAATACCTGAAGGAGATCCAGGTGTCAAGTCTGCTAAGGAGGATTGTCTCTTCTGTTTCAACCATAGGGAGGGTCTGTGGCAGAGACTTATTTTTCCAAGTTCCGAGTGACATTCTGGCTGCCAGGCTGGTGAGAGAAGCCTGTCCAGGTGCACTATACCCACTCAGGCTGGAGTGGTGGAAAAAAAAAGTATTGTTGGAAGTAGGACTGTTTCCCTATTGCTCACACCTGAATCTGCTATCTCCACTTTCGCTAAACCTCTATTCTTCACCAAGTTTTATTGTTTTTACCCGGCTGGGTAATAAAGAGCACAGAAAAAGACATTCTGCAACTTTCACCAAATAACCCTAGACGGCAGAGGAACACGAGGTAACATGCCACCCGAAACAAACCAGCAGCTCCTCGGGGGTAGTGCTACACTAGGTACCCGCTCCCAAGAAAAAAAGAAATCCAAATATGGTAGAAGGGTGAAGTTCTGCTTTAACCACATGGGGGTGGTGATGTATCCATGGATTTCTAAAAGTCCTAAAATGTAAATGATCTTTTTGGATAGTTGTAATCAGGGCTTTTTTTCTCAGACAATAGGTGCAGGAATGCCCCCTTTCCAAGTCACCCCTTTTCTTTGCCCCTACCCACCTCCCAGTACCGCACCTTTTAGACAATATGGAACCAAGTAATTTGTATGGAATTTGGTAATATCAAGAAAAACAGTAAAATGGATCTCCTGTAGTCAGCAACAATAGATCCCCCTAACAATGGACCACCCACAACAAAATGTACCCCCAGCAACAATAGACTCCCGGCAGCATCAACAGATCTCCACACAGCCAGCATTAATAGACTCTCTGGCTGCCATCAACAATAGACCCCTCTCCCAACAGTAGATCTTTCAGCAACCACTGACCTCCCAGCAACATAAGACACCCCCAGCAACAATAGGTCCCCCATCAGCAACAATAGGCCTCTCCAGCAACAATAGAACCCCCCTGCAAAAATAGATCCCCAGCAGTGAGCATCAACACCCTGCAACACACCCCAGCACCCCTTGCCGTTACAGTCAGTCCAGGAGGTGCCGGAACTGCGTCCCCCCACGTTCCCGTCGTAATCAAGCTATGTTGGTTTTCTTGCTTGGCGTCTGTACATGTCAGTCATACTCATTCTTTTATTCTCTTACAATAAAAAGATTATCACAAGAAATGGATTTCTTGATATGGTCAAATCAAAACCTTTGCGTTTCAAACCCTTTTAGTATATGAGGCATGAAAATCCTTTCAATACTCACCAACACAGGACTGGCTAGAAGCTACAGTTCTGCATCCAACACCATCAACTTGGTTTTGCGTGTTTGGAGGATCAGACGCAGTGCCATACAACACCAAGACAAACTGGGTTAGTGTTCCTATTAAAAAAAAAGGGGGGAAAATTCAAAGTCAGCAGTGATTTTTTTTTTACAATTGTCCAACAGCAGCTTTTCAGGTTTGGCTCTCACATTATTGTTCTATATGTATTAAAATAGCACAGATAATTAAAAATAAATAAATAAATCTTGCCCCATACTTCTTTGTACCAATAAAGGTCTGGCAGACCAGGTATTTCCACACTAAGAGTGCTGTGTTAACACCACTACAAAACACCCTAATGTATAGATAAACCCCAACAACAAAGTTTTCTTTTGCTCCTATTTGGTTATTAAATATACCTTTTGAACAGATATCACAAAAGGTTCAAAAGTGCAGAAAAGTGGATGATCCTGCCAGAAATGCAGTGTTGTTCCAAGCACCCTTCAGTGTTATTAAGCCTTGGCTGGGTTACCTCCAGACTACAGAAAACGATCCTCCATAACAGAGGTGGGGGGGGGGGGTGTTTTATAGTCCTAATACACTTTGCTGTCTTTGAAGGACACAATACTGTGAGTGAGTGTCACCCTGAAACAGAAAATGAATTACTCGCACATTGTGACAACCCACGTTGAAAAGGAAGATCTAACTATATATTGCCATCATCAATGCCTAAATACAAATTATACAAAACTGAAGTAAAGCGTTTCGATTTGCATCGCCTTCTAGCAGAACAATGGACAAAACCACTTTCAATAAATGCACCACCAAGACGAGAGGTCTGTTCTCCCATAGTAATGGTCTGGACAATTTTAGTTTTCATTCCTTGTTACCTTGGCCGTTATTCCCATCATAAATTGACTTTTAAAAACAATGCTTGAGTTGGTTAGATGACTTGTTATCATTTGGGGGCCACCATACATAGTATAACTGACACATAAAAGGGGAACAAAACAGAATGATGCACAAATGTGAGCACAGCATTATGATGCAACACCACCACCCATATTGCTTTTACTCCCTTTACTCCCGTGGTGTTGCATTATGATGCAACACCACCACCCATATTGCTTTTACTGATTGTTTTTACTCCCTTTGTCTAAAACAATGGTTCTCAACCTGGGGGTCGGGACCCCCTCGGGGGGTCAAATGATGATTTGCCAGGGGTCACGAATCTTGGGCTGTTCTTGAAGCCTGCACCACTCTCTCAGGCCTTTTGCGGCCACCCAGCATGGCTGAGCCTTGAGCCTGCAGCTGCCCACTCAGTTTATGGCATGGCTGGGGATACATGGAAGGGAGAGGAAAAGAGAGGGAGGAAAAAAGGCAGAGAAAGAAAAAGGCTAAAAAGAGGGATGGGGGAAGAAAAAAAAATTGAATAGAGAGGGAAAGGGGAAAGAAAGGGTGGTACAAAGAGTGGTACATCCTAAAATGTACCATAAGTGGTTTTAATACTGTACGAATGGAAGGCACTCGGGGAGCGCTAAATGTCCGTGGGTTAGGGGCACATTACTTGCCTTGGGTGCTGACAACCCATGCTACCAGAATACATTTTACTGTTAAGGGTCCCCACAACTTGGGAAATTTTATCAAGGGGTCACGGCACTAGAAAGCTTGAGAACCACTGGTCTAAAAGAATAAAATGGTAACTGACTAGACCATTTTTTTCTGTCGTCGATCCCTACATAAGCAGACTATCACATCTAAGCTTGGTTAGGTTGGTTGGTGTTCCTATCTCCCTATAAGTATACTAGAATTCTCTATGACGAAATGTATAGACCAGTAATGGCGAACCTTGGCACCATCAGATGTTTTGGAACTACATTTCCCATGATGTTCAACTACACTGCAGAGTGTATGAGCATCATGAGAAATGTAGTCCAAAACATCACCATCACTGGTATAGACTGAATTTATTGGTAGGTCAGTCCTCATTTTTTCACCAGCCATCCTATTGTTAAAGTTGACAGAGCATTTGGTAAACGCACAAAGAATTTGAATAGCTGGCATAGCCAACATTCCTTCCCTTAGAACTTTCAGAAATGATGCTCTCAGCATGCCCATGAACTTGCTAAACTATGCAGGAAGGAGCTCTTATCCTTTTGTATTCAGAAGGAAGATGGCAGCTAATGCTTAATCTTTAAATTATGATAATCGAGTCCCCTTGATTGACAGCTACAGACTCCAGTAAAGCTTCGAAGAGAGCAGGCAGCAGCCTAGGTTGCTTTTTTTAGTTTGTCAGTGTGACGGTGCATAGCACATAGGCATGTCTGTGCTAAATACAAGGCTGGAGGAAGGCTGTTTGCTGTGTACAGAAGCAGAACCACAGATCCTGTCACTAACAATCCTCTTATTCAGGTGTAGGGAGGTGTCTTGTGAGCAGAAAGGACTCTGCATGTGAATACTAAGCAGCTAATTGGAGCCCTGTGCTGTGTGACCCATCTGTGTGTGAGTGATAACTCGCCGCTCGCGCTCCTCATGCTCATCGCTCCTCTCCACTCGGTTCCACGTGCTGGGCTGCTTAATATAACAAGCCAGATCAAGTGGTTTCAATCCTTCACACGGCTGACAAAATGTAGTAAATAAACAACCCCCTTTTTCTTATCTTGCCTACGCACCATGAATGTGCAAACAGAAAACAAAAGAGAAAGATAGACCGGCATAGCAAGAACTGAGCAGCAAGTGCTGCATTGAAACATTGACAATTGCCACGCACCCAGAAATTCTGTCTATACCCTTGTCACATAGAATTCTTTTATGCGCATAGTTGGAAGATTTTTACTCTATATTGTATAAGAGACACTCTCTACCAGTAGATCACAAACTAGGGTTGTCCTGATACCACTTTTTTAGGACCGAGTACAAGTACCGATACTTTTTTTCAAGTAGCCGCCGATACCGAATACCGATACTTTTTTTAAACGTGTCCCCATATGCAGCCATGTTCCCCCACATATTGCAGCCATGTCCCCCACATATTGCAGCCATGCATGTCCCCCCACATATTGCAGCCATGTCCCCCCCCACATATTGCAGCCATGTCCCCCCCCACATATTGCAGCCATGTCCCCCCCACATATTGCAGCCATGTCCCCCCCACATATTGCAGCCATGTCCCCCCCACATATTGCTGCCATGTCCCCCCACATATTGCTGCCATGTCTCCCCACATATTGCTGCCATGTCTCCCCACATATTGCTGCCATGTCCCCCCCACATATTGCTGCCATGTCCCCCCCACATATGCAGCCATGATGTCCCCCTACCGGATGATGATGATGCCGCCGTATATACAAAGCCGCCGCCGCGAACATTACATGCAGCTTTCGTTTTTCAATAGCTGTTTTCCCTATTGTGCGCCCTGTGTAAAGGACCCTCCCTCTTGCTCGTGATTGGACAGATCCGTCCAATCGCTAGCAAGGGGGAGTGTCCTTTACACAGGGCGCTTCTCTTACTCCTTGGTGGGGTGGTGGGGGGGGAATAGGATGAGTGTCAGTGCTGGCGGGGAGTTGGGATGAATGGCAATGCTGGGGGGAGTTCTGATCAGCCAACTTTGGTGCTCTTGATCAAGGTCATCTGTTCATCTGAGCACTGTAGTAGGGACTTTTAACCACTTAAGACCCAGACCATTATGCAGGTTAAGGACCTTGTCGATTCGGCACTGCTTCGCTTTAACTGACAATTGCGCAGTCGTGCGACGTGGCTCCCAAACAAAGCTGGCGTCCTTTTTTCCCCCTCACAAATAGAGCTATTTTTTCCTCAGTTTAGGTCGATACCTTTTACCTATTTTTGGTAAAAAAAAAAGAAATCGCAATAAGCGTTTATCAATTGGTTTGCGCAAAATATATAGAGTTTACTAAATAGGGGATCGTTTTATTTCATTTTTATTAATATATATATTTTTTTTACTATTAATGGCAGCGATTAGCAATTTTTTTCATGACTGCGACATTATGGCGGACACATCGGCCAATTTTTACACATTTTTGGGACCATTGGCATTTTCACAGCAAAAAGTGATATAAAAATGCATTGTTTACTGTAAAAAAAAGGCAATTGCAGTTTAGGAATTAACCACTAGGGGGGCACTGTAAGGCTTAAGTGTGACCTAATATGTGTTTCTAACTGAAGGGGGGTGGGGCAGGATGTGTGACGTCAGTGATCGTCTTATATATCAGGGAACAGACGATTACTGACACACAATGAAGAACGGTGAAGGTGTGTTTACACTCACCTCACCCTGTTGTTCAGCTCCGGCGACCGATCGCGGGACACCGGCGGCGAACGGGTCCGCGGGTCCCGCAGGCGCGGTCATGGAGCTCGCGACCCCACGGCTGGGCTTAAAGAGACACGTACAGGTACGGGATTGTGCCCAGCCGTGCCATTCTGCCGATGTATATCGACGTGAATGGGTCCTTAAGTGGTTAATAGCAACTATAATCACAAGTAGTGTTACTCACTGTGTCTTCGCCTTTGTGGTGTCTTGTAGCAGTGACACCTATGCCAAAATAAGGAGATAGGGTCTCCTCCAGCCCCTCCCACTTCACATTACTCACCAGAAAACTTGTTTTTGTGTCCCATTGGTAAGATTTTTCTTAAATTTCTATACTTGCGAAGCAACAGGAAGTGAAAAGAAATTTCCAGAAAGTGAGAGGAATTAGACAAACTTGGACAGGTGTCTACAATTAAAGAATTACCCTCACTTCCTGTAAAATTTTGGATTTCCCATCACATTCTGTATATGCTTCAAGAACACATATAAAGAATAAATCTCAGCCATCACAGAGTAGGAGCAATACAACCAAAAGGAGGTTCTAATTCTTTCCTACTGTATCCAAAACCTAGAAATTATACACACGGTTACATTTAAATGTAAAACAATTAGGAACACCCGATATCACGTACAAAGATAAGCTCTTTAATAAATATATACACTACAAGTTGCATTGTATGCAACTGCAAAACCTGCACAGGCTTATCTGTTGGCTAGGGATTTGTTAAGCATGTGCCATTTCCCTAGAATCAACAAAGCATTGAAATACTAATATTCGGGATTTTGAAAAAACATTGCAGGAAATGTGTTCCATGTGTGTTGGAAAAGCTTCATCACACCGAAACAGAACAATGGGAATGAATAGCTTTACACGGGACAAAAACATCCCGTTACAAGCCATAGGCTTACCCTGCAATGAGTTCTGATCAGGGCTTTTTTTCTGGGGGAACTTGGGGGAACTCAGTTCCACCACCTTTGGCTCAGACCCTTTGGTGCCCGCTCACCACAATCACTTGCGAACACAGAAGTCTGGTTTCTGTGTTTACAAGTGACTGCTTTGTAACCCCCTGAACTCTGCACACTGTATGTAATGCAATTCTGGTATTTAATGCCCCTTTAAGACCCTTCTACTGTTTGTGAAATCTGAACGGGTCGTGGTTGAGTTCCTGCACCTATTTTCTGAGAAAAAAAGCTCTGGTTCTGATGGATTCAAGACATTGGAACTTTTAGAATGTAAAAAAATTAAATACCCGGGGGGGTTCCCGCTTTTTGCCGTATCAAATTTCACCTATTTTACACAGCAGGGAAATTTGCCTTATAGCTTGGTGCAAAGAACATAAGACCCTTTCACACTGAGGAGTTTTTCAGACGGTACAGCGCTAAAAATAGCGCTGCTATACCGCCTAAAAAACTCCTGCCCAGCAACCTCATTGTGAAAGCTGGAGGGCTTTCACACTGAGCAGAGAAAAACATCTCCTGTCAGCAGCATCTTTGGAGCGGCGAGAGGAGTGGTATGTATACCGCTCCTTCCCATTTAAAACAATGGGAAACCGCGGCATTGTGAGGCGGATTGTGGGCGGTATTTAACCTTTATCGACCACTAGTGGGGGTTAATACCGCACCGCTAGCGGCCGAATCCCGCGGCAAATCCGATGGTATAGCGCCACTATTTTTAGCGGCGCTATACCGCCACAGCGGCTCCCGCCCTAGTGTGAAAGGGGCCTAAGTCATTTGGATTTTTAAGGACAGGCTGCAGATGGGCTCACCACTGTATTCAATAGGATAGACAGAAGGAGACTTAAAGCGGGGGTTCACCTGAATTTTTTTTTTTTTAGTCAGCAGCTCCAAATACAGCAGCTGCTGACTTTTAAAAAATGAACACTTACCTGTCCAAGTCGTCCGCCGAAGCCGAGCGGTAGCTCGGCTCTTGGCTTCCCTCGCGGCCATCCTCTGTAAGGGAATCGGGAAGTGAAGAGATGCGGCTTCACTGCCCGGTTCCCTACTGCGCATGCGCAAGTCGCGCTGTGCAGTTCCCAATGGTTCCCGTTGTGTTCTGGGAGCCGAGTGTTTCCCAGAACACAACGGGGGGGGGTTGGGGTCAGAGGGTCCGGACTCCCTCAGGAGTCTAAACCCGGAAGTGGTGCAAATACCTGTTCTTCACTGGGTGCTCTGGCTCAAATGGCCTCCAGTCATTGAAAACGCAGCTCCAAGAAAGATGAAGCTGGCAACTCCAGAATCCCATTTATATCTTTATTCGCTACATATACAAGGCTGTATGTCGAAACACGTCAGCTGTTTTTAAGCTAGACCTTTATGTAGCAAATAAACATTTTCATGGGATTCTGGATTTGCCGGCTCTTTAATGGAGCAATAGTGTTTTCCCCCCTTTAATCTTAACCTGGTAATCCTGCCATTAACACACTTACTGTACTAAAGTGGCAACCATACTGAGCATTGTTTTCACCCTAGGATAGGGAGGTGATGGGACTATATAACACCTCCCTCTATTCTAGATAACAGACGGGAGGTGTTTTGAAGTCCACATCGATAACAGGGAATGATGACGACTGAGAACAGTCAAGGGGCAGAGAGCACAGGATGTGATCGGCTCACAAGATGTCTGGCTGGTTAAACAGCTATTTTTTGTATTTATTTAGCACCGGCAATTTATGTAGAGTTTACATATACAGTGGAACCTCGGTTTAAGAGTAACTTGGTTTAAGAGTTTTGATTTGTGAGCTTTTTTTTTTTTTAATTCTGACTCGGTTTGCGAGTGTTGACTCGCAAGACGAGCAGAATTCAAGCTAAATATGCCTGCAGTACCTCATTTGGCCTGATGTACGGGGGCGCAGAAAACGAGCTGAAGTGTCCTCAGGCCTTTTTGGCCATTTTCGGTGCTCTCTGGCGCCCCCACCTCTGGCCGCATTCGGTATTACATCCCATTGAAGTCAATGCGGAACTATTTTGTTTCCTCTGACTTCAATGGGAAAACTCTTTAATATGCCAGTACTTTGGATTACGAGCATACTCCTGGAACGGATTAAGCTCGTAATCCGAGGTTCAACTGTATTTCGCACATTCACAGCATTCCCTGACCTCAAGGAGCTTACAATCTAAAGGTCCCTATCTCACATACATACAAGGGCCAATTTACACAGGATCAAATTAACCTTCCAGCGTGTCTTTGTTGAACAGATATAATGAAATGCTTTCAATAGTAAGTTAACCGACCAAAAGAGAGCAAATAAAATACATTTACAGTTAGAACTTGCATGCACTTGAACCATTTTAGCCCACTCAGGCTGATTGGACAATGATATTAAAGCTAGGACATGACTTTACAAAAAATAAAGGAACCCCTTAAGGACCGCCGTATGTACATTTACGTTGGCAGAATGGCACGTACAGGCACATTGGCGTACCTGTACGTCCCTGCCTAGACGTGGGTCGGGGGTCCGAACGGGACCCCCCCCCCCGGTACCTACGGCGGTCCCCGTGGCTGTCCGAGTGATCCGGCATGAGGGGGCGGCTGTTCGTTTTTGTCCGCCCCCTCTGGATCACTCCCAGCCAATCCGCGTCCTCCCCCTGCGTGTCACTTCCTCTGCCTGTGTAAACTTAGGAAGGGGGAAGTGATGTAATCTTTCCTCTCGGCGGTATTTTCAACCGCCGCTGAGGAGAGAAGAGATCACACGGTGAGTCTGCACAACACTACACTGTCACCAGGACACACAGGCACATTAACCTTCCCCCCTACCCCCTGTCACAGTGTCACTGAATGCAGTGATCATATATGTACTGATCACTGCATTTAGTGTCAGTGTGACAGGCAGTGTGACAGGCAGTTAGTGTTAGGTTCAGGGTAGCCTTGATCACCGCCCTAGTTAACCCTTTCACTCCCTATTGCCAGTGCCACTAAGCAATCATTTTTCTGATCGTTGTATTAGTGTCGCTGTTCCCGCTAGGTAGCTATTTTTTTTTTTCGATTTTTTTTTACTAAAGACATGTGGCTGAATAAATTTTGGCCTAAATGTTTGACTAAAATTTAGTTTATTCGATTTTTCTTATAACAAAAAGTAAAAAATATTGATATTTTTTCAAAAAATGTCGCTCTATTTTTGTATATAGCGCAAAAAATAAAAATCGCTGAGGCAATCAAATACCACCAAAAGAAAGCTCTATTTATGCGAAGAAAAGGACGTGAATTTTGTTTGGGAGCCACGTCGCACGACCGCGCAATTGTCTGTTAAATCGACGCAGTGCCGAATTGTAAAAACGCCTCTGGGCATTTAGCAGCATATTGGTACAGTCCTTAAGTTGTTAAAAGACAAAAGGCCTAATACTGCGAAGTTCTAAGACAAAGTACTAAAACTGCTCCGATCTTCATCACTTCATACAACCAACAGGCGCGGGAGGAAACTTACCATAGTTATTGTTAGTACTGGTGTTTTCAATCTCCAGTACCCACTCTCCTGTGGGATCCTCATCCCATGAATGCGTGGTCATAAAAGCCCAATCATTGAAGCCATCTGCAGAGTAATCATGGATCCTAGATGCACAAAACCAAGAATATATTAAGGAGAATGCCAATTTCAGAGACAGTTGCTACTAAATGGGATACAATTACAATGTACTCAACAAAGAAGATCATTGAAAGCCACAGGGTGGTGGTCTCCTTTAAAATGAAGGCATCAGTATGCAAGTATTAAAGACCTGGTACTTTTTTTTAAACTTTTTTTTAAACTTTAATGCAGAGCACCAGAAGGCATGACATACGCATTGTGGTGGGCTGCAGCGTGGGTACAGGCTACTGTGGTTGCAGATTGGGATGCTATTCTAAATTAACGGCACCAAAAACATAGGGGTGAAGCCATCATAGGACTGGGGAGGTAACCTCTGTATGCCGATTTATTATGTATTATTTAAAAAGGCACTTACCTACTTATCGTTTTACCTAAAAATTGTACATTCACATCAGTCCCTACCCTCAAGGAGCTTACATTCCAAGGTCCCCGACTCACATTCATATACTAATGCCGTGTACACACGATGGGATTTTCCGTCGGAAAAACCTTGGATGGTTTTTTCGGACAGAATTCTGCTCAAGCTTGGCTTGCATACACACGGTCACATAAGTTCTCGGAACTTTCGTCTGTCAAGAACGCGGTGACATCCAACACTACGACGAGCCGAGAAAATTATGTTCAATGCTTCCAAGCTTGCATCAAATTGTTTCCGAGTATGTGTCGAAATTTTACGCATCAGAATTGCTACAGACAATCGGACGATTGGAACCAGATCTCAATCATTTGTTGCTGGAAATACCGACAGCAAAAGTCTGATGGAACATACACATGATCAGAATTTCCATTCAAAAGCTCACATCGGACTTTTGCTGTCAAAATTTCCAATCGTGTGTACGGGGCCACAAAGCCAATTTTAGACAGAAGCCAATTAACACTGTCTTCTTTGATTCACAAGGACTCCAGAGTAACAGGATCTGCTTCGCCAGAAATCATTGTCCCCACTACTGTCTCTATAGAATTCTGTAAAGGAAGGGTTCAACTAGGAAATTCACCCTGGTGAAGAAATAAGCCCTTACATAGATCCAGTGAAGCAACAGGCATCAGGTGATAAACAGAGATGAAACAAATCCTCCTACATAAGTTGTACCCTGTTTATCTACACCATTCTCTTCTCTACACCCATTCAAAGTCCAGAATGTACACAGTATTTCTAAACTTTAGAAGGCAGGGTCGGGGATCTGATGTCACACACTGCATAGCACAGAGCAGGGAGCTGAGTGTAACCTGAGAACCTGAGTGGAGGGAATAGACCTACCCCCTTTACACAGTTTCATAAGGAAACATGCACAGCTGAGGGTGTTAATCACCTGCTGTGTGCTGGAGGGGGGATTAGGACCGTCCCCCAGGATTGCTTGGTGTTGGTATAGAACAGGAGTCTCCAAATGTTCTAAACAAAAGGGCCAGTTTACTGTCCTGAAGACTTTAGGGGAGCTGGACTGTGGCCGGTGGAAGAAGTCCGGATATCAGTGGGGAAAAAAACAATGCCCCATAGTTTTTTTCAGTTAAAGTAAATACGCCCCATTATTGGTGTCAATGGGAGGAATTGTGCCCCATTGTTGATGTAATTAGGCCCCATCGTTGGTGTCATTGGGAGGAATTGCACCCTGTCATTGATGTCATTGGGCCCAATCGCTGGTGTCATTGGGAGGAATTGCACCCCATCATTGATGTCATTGGGCCCCATCGCTGGTGTCATTGGGAGGAATTGCACCATCATTAATGTCATTGGGCCCCATCGCTGGTGTCATTGGGAAGAATTGCACCCCATCACTGATATCATTGGGCCCCATCGCTGGTGTCATTGGGAGGAATTGCACCCCATCACTGATATCATTGGGCCACATCGCTAGTGTCATTGGGAGGAATTGGGCCTTCTTTACTGGTGTCAGTGAGGGGAATTATGCCCTATTGTTGGTATCGGTGGATGAAATGGTGACCCAAGGGCCGGATAAATGCAGGCAAAGGGCCCATCTGGCATCATGGGAAATGTAGTTCAAAAACATCTGGAGTGCCAAGGTTCGCCATCACTGGTATAGACTGTCAGAGGTGACTCATGCAAATAGAGTAATGCAGGACAGAAATAACACACAGTGCTTTGAACTGAGGCTAGTACACATTATAAATGGTTATACTTTGTGGTTTATAACCATTTTAAACCTGTCAGGATGTACCTGAAATTAAAGTTTTGGTTTTAGACAAACAGTCGTTTGCAAAAAAATCTTTTAGACTATGTCAGCTTGAGCCAGTGAGGTTACCTAGGTGCCAGCAGACTAGAGCGAGTGCCCATAGGACTTGTCAAGTAAATAGCAAGATCTCCCCTGCGGTTGTAGGATAAGGTTAGCCTGGCTTGGACGTGCTCCAGACTGCTGATGTAATTGGGCATTCCAAGGCATGGCTCCACTTTTCTTCTGACTTCCAAGCGCTTTCCTATGTCCCTAGGAAAAAAAAAAAAAAAAACATTGAGCATGCACTTAATGCCAAATAGTGATCTTATTTGTTGTTATGAATAAAGAATGTGAATTATTTAGGCCACTAGCCTTGGTGAGAGCACATGAACTGGAAACAGACTCGGCTCAAAACAATGAGTAGTTAATGTAGCTATGGGCCAAAGGATTTTGAAACAATTGCAATACATCCGATTATACACTTGATTGAACAAGCAGGTGCACACACTAAGTAAACACAGAATGGGAGAAGGCACAATAACGATATCAGAGGCCAATCCTACATCACGGCACTGAAAGGACCGTTTACTCAGTGGACAATGCAGCCAATCGAAGCACAGGAAAGAATAGACCAATGGCACTGGTGACCCTCCAAATCAGACTCAGCTTTTTGGCAACACCAAAGAACCAGGAGGCAGTTAGGGCAAAGACAGCAACATGGATGTGGTACAAAGGAGCCAGGCGTTCCTTTCACTTCCTGCTGCCCATTGTTCTGCCGAAAAATATGGTGTGCATAAGTCAACCTGCAAAAACACTGCAGTAGTCACACCAGGTTATTACCTATCAAATATAGCTTATTTACTTCAGTCTCAAAGACAGCAGTAGTTTTGCATCCTCCAAAATGTACAAAGAATAAACCTCAAAGTACACTATGTAATGCCAAAACGTTTTTTTTTTGTTAGTTTTGTATAGGGAAGAGAATATTTGAAACCCATCAGCTTATTTTTGCTTTCCATGTACCATTGAGTCAGTGATTTCCCTCAACTTCTAGTCTAGACTATGAGCTATTTGAGCAACAGTGCCTGTAGCTTAAGTGTGCAGGTAGAGCATTGATCCCTATAGATCAGCTATTTTTCCTCACATCAGAGAATGGGTAACCATTGTCAAGCAGAACCCAAACCCATTGATTTATCGGTTTCCCAAAACTTCTATTCAAGGCATGCCATGAACGATAAGTCTCAGTTGCTTCTCCTCTCTACCGATCTGTCACGCCATCAGATGGCAGGTGTCATAACTGATCTTATGTGCAGCACCATGGTAATTGCAGATTAATGAGAGGCCAAGATGACAGCTTCCTTGGCTTAAGAGGGTTTAGTTCCACTTTAGGCAAGTTGAGAATTTCAAAACTGCTCCTTTACAGAACCCCTATTAGAGTTTTTGGTCATAAGCAGGGCAGCTGTCTGAAATTTTGCTTTAGGCATTGGCCCCCTGGAGCAGAGAACTGGGGGAGTGCTGTTGCTGCAGTTTGAGAAACGGGGTGTGTGCTGCTGCAAATTGAGAAGGGGGGTTCTGCCGCAAAATGAGAACCGGGGTGGGGGGCTAATGTGAACTGAGAACCAGGGGGGGGGGGGGGTTGAGTTGCTGCGAATTGAAAAACTGTGGGTGCCGCAAATTGAGAAGGGGGGGGGGGGCTGGGGCTCAAATATAGTTATATCACACTTTAAAGGGGTTGTAAAGTTATTTTTTTTTAAATAAATACCAAACATACCATACTTACCTCCACTGTGCAGTTAGTTTTGCACAGAGTGACCCCGATCCTCATCTTCTGGGGTCCCTCTGCGGCTTTCTCGTGTCCTCCCTGCAAGAGCTAACCCCCCCTTCTGGGAAGCGGTCCCCCAAGGGTGTGATATAGTGGCAGCCATAGCCAAGTGTATCACTTGGCCCTGCCACCGGCGCACCACGTTATTGATTTGATTGACAGCAGTGGGAGCCAATGGCTGCACTGCTATCAATCTCCAATAAAGAGCCATCTCAAGCTTGGGGAAAGCATTGTGGGATCGCGCCCACAGAGTTTCGAGGCTCAGGTAAGTAAAACGGGGGGGGGGGGGGGGGGCAAGAGTGCAAGGTGTTTAATTACCTTAATGCATCCGAAAAAAACACAAAACTTTACAACCCCTTTAAGTTACATGTTTAAACAATATATTGTCATATTCTCTTTCTTTGAGTATATTAGGCAGGAAAGATTACCTTTTTTTTTTTTTTTTTCAACCTTTAAAAATTAACACTTGCATATAACTCCTACACCCCATGAGGTTACAAAATGAGACAGTCCGCTCCAGAAAGCAGAGCTATCCATTGCATGCAACTTCAACAGCAGATGAGATACATAAAAAAGATTTGTAAAGGTTATTTTAACCAGTTTGCTTAACCCTAAGCCACAAGCAGAGTAGGAGATAGATCTGCAGCTATTTTCCCCTGCAGGTTTCCATTCATGCTCAGATGGACAGAAGCCTCATTGAGCCCTTTGGCTCTGACCCAGTGAGGTGTGAATGGTTTGTCTGTCTAAATCCCCCAAAGAGTCAAATCCAGGTAATGCACAGTCTGTTCCCAACACTAACTGAGCATTTATGTGTTAGTGAGGAGCAGCACCAGGAGCTGTATCCGTTTACAAGTGTTCTGCAAAGAGAAGACAAAATGATAAACTTTTCTGGGAAACGCTAAAGAATGGAAGTCTTGTTCACTAGGTAAGCACTATGTACTGCCATGGTTTTATGGCACTATTAAATGCTAGCTTTAAAGGGTAGGCACAAATTGGCAATGCCATGTACTGCGGTCAGGCCTACTTTACATGGGCTTCAGGAGAAGGCATTGGATGAGCAGTTTCCAAGCTTTACTAGTTGCTCACCAAATGGGGCATATCCTGTTCCTGTCTTTGTAGGGATAATAAATGTAAAATGCAACAAAGAAAAACAAAAGTTGAAAACTTAAAAAAAATTATATTGAAAGAGAAGTATGGGGTACAAAAAGAACCAGGAACATATCATAAAATAAGTGGGCCCATGTGTAACTTCAAATGTGGGCCCTGCTCATGAAAAAAAAAAAAAGATGCAGCGAGCTGCATGAAGTGGGCATGGTTTAAATTGCGCTAAATATTGGGTGCGGTTTAAAGGGGGGTATGGTCAGAGATAAATGGGGAATGTACAGTGAGAACTGTCCAGCGGTGGTGGTATGTACAGGAGAGGAGTGTATGGTGGTGGGTATTATGTGCCGGAGATGGTTGTGGAATGTATGGTGGTGGGTATTATGTGTAGAAGAGGAGTGCAGAGTGTACGGCGGTGGATAGTATGTGCAGGAGAGGAGTGTACAGTTTATAGGGTAGTGGGTAATATGTGCAGAAGAGGAGTATGGAGTGTATGGAGGTGGGTAGTACGTGTAGTAGACATGTGCAATTTGTTTTGTTACAAATTCATTTTTGGACGAATTTTGCATATTCGTTCATTCAGAAGCATCCAAATAAACGAAAGAATCCAAAAAGGACAAAAATCCAAAAAGGACAAAAATCCAAAAGAAACAAAAATCCAAAAGAAACAAAAATCCAAAAGAAACAAAAACTTTTCAACCTACAAGTTTAACAAATCGATTACATTCAGATAGTTTAGTTTTTTGTATTATCTATTATAATTTAATTACTATTATTAAAGTTTTTATTATTTATTATAAACTATTAAAATCATAGGTATCGGAATGCAGCGAATACGAATGCATCCGAAATGACAAATTTCCTGAAGTAACGAATGCAGAATCTAAATGAATGGAATGTAATAAATACGAATGCATCCAAAATTCTGAATAATCCGAAGTAACAAATGGCGTTTATAAAAAATTATCCGATAAACTAAAAAAAATAAAATAAGAAATTAAACAAAAACGAAAAAAATTGCAGGTGAGGAGTGTGGAGTGTACAACGGTGGGTAGTATGTGCAGGATCTTGTCAGTAGGGCAGTGAACAGTGGCAGCAGTTCTTTATTTTACGTTTATTCTTTGTTATTTAAAAAAAAAAAAAAAAAAAATGCTTTTTGGGAGCCAGTGGATGCTGTCAGTAGGGCAGTGGACAGTGTCGGTAAAGAAATGAACACTTCCAGAATTGTTTTAAATTTTATTTTAGCAAATGGCAATTGCACCAAAAAAATAAAATAATAATTGGTCCTTCTATGAAGATGAATCATAGAATACCCCTGTTGAATATAGCATCTTAAATGTCCCATGTTCTTGATCAGTTTCTGGATGTTTTGAATTACAGAACTTTATTGCATATATACGGATTCTTGAATACTAGGTTTCTGATACTATTTTACTTTGTCTGCAGGGCAATGAAGCTTTTTGCTTTGTGTTTGTTATTACTCTGTAATTTACAATCTTGTGGAAAGATTCAATAAAATATTAAAAAAAAGGCAACTGCATAGAATACACAAACATATTATTCAGTTAAAGCCCATCTACAGACAACTAAAAAAAAATGACTCCTTGAGCCAGCCTCCATGAAAGGTATTCAGAATTTCTGGCAGTGACTTCCTTATCATCCAAACTTCAGCACTTTCTCGCACATTATCACACAGTGCCTAAGCCATGGCGTTGACAACTCGGGCACTTCCCAGTCAGGACCCTCTTTTCCTTAATCCTCTACGCTTTTTACATTCCTTTACTATTTCCTTTCCCTGTTTTTATTTTTCCTATCTTCCTCTTGGAGGTACCAGCAGTCTACCTATTGGGAACCTTGGTTCCCTTATAGATTAGAGGGTTATACGGTCTGTCTTACTTAGAAGAACCTATCCACATGGGTGACCAAAATTCTGCTTGCCCCAAATTATGCAAAAACAAAAAGCTCCCAAGAGCTTTTAGGCAGCCAGGAATACAACATTTGTCAATTGAGTATATAAAAAAAGATTTTTATTGATACAAAATTACATGAAATTTCAAAAAATAGGATTTTTTATGACGGCTTACCTGTAAAATCCTTTTCTTGGAGTACATCACGGGACACAGAGCGGCAATCCATTACTATGTGGGTTATAGAGTCTACCTTCAGGTGTGGACACTGGTGTAATTAACTACACAGGAAGTTCCCTCCCTATATAACCCCTCCCATACTGGGAGCTCCTCAGTTTTTGTAGCAAAGCAATAAGTGTCCCAATATCCCCAAACAAGAGGGGCGGGAGCTCTGTGTCCCGTGATGTACTCCAAGAAAAGGATTTTACAGGTAAGCCGTCATAAAAAATCCTATTTTCTTTATCGTACATCACGGGACACAGAGCGGCAATCCATTACTATGTGGGATGTCCGAAAGCAATGCTTACTGAGGGGAGGGAGACACAAACAACGCAGGCGGCCATCAGATGTGAGGATCTATAATGCTGCCAGATGCATACTGCGCCAAAAAGCTGCATCCTTTTGCCCTCCTATGTACATCTGACAAGAATCAGTGAACCTAAGCACAGATGCCAAGTTGCGGCCCTGAAAATCTGTGTCATAAAGACTCGGTAAAGCATCGCGCATAAAGCGCTTACTATCCTGGTACGGAGCACCCCCCCCTCCCAAGAAACAGGGGGAGTCCCACTCTCCGAACCACAAGCCTGAATAATACCCTGATGAATCAATCTTGAAAACAGTTGATTTTAGACACTGCCTGCCCCTTCCTGGGGCCTCCTGGTAGCGCAATAACATCAGCTTTCCGTATCCGAGCAGCCGCTTCAGATAGGCCTTGACCCTTCTACTCCAAAGGAGAGAGTGTAACCATTTTAATAGCTGAACTGAACACTGCCTGCCCACATCTAGGGTCTTCTGGCAGCACAATAAAAACTTCAGATTTCTATATCTGAACCTTCAGATAGATATTTAACTGCTCTCATCTCTACTGAGAGAAAGCAATAACCTTTCCTTCCGAAAACAAGGTTTTGAAAAAGGGGGAGGTAAGAATATCTAGATTCAAATGAACACTAGATCCTTCTAGTAAATAAGGCTGGGTGAGGATTAACATCACCCTACTAGTAAGAATAAGTATGGTTTTATACCAAGAGGTTGCCAATACTGAAACTCTCTTGGAGGCTACCACAACCAAGAACACCAATTCCCTTGTTAAAGGCTGAAGGGAAATATGGTGCATCGGCCCACAGTGCTGACCCTGTAAGCCGACAAAACTAGAGCCAATCCTCCAAGCACAAGGGCGACTAAACTGGTGGACTTATGCGCGTCACCCCTTGTATAATGGCTCGGAACAAAGAGTGTGAAGCAAGCGACCTTTGGAGGCAAGGCCGAGATCGGATCCTTGATGTAACTTAAGGCTGGCTCCGTCTCCTTTCCAAATGCAGGATGGCAGGAATTTTATCTTGGACAAACTTCCAAGGATGCCACCATCTGTTTCATACCAGGAACATGGGCTCTCCCGATCCTGGGATATGTGGTCCTGGAGGCCAGCCTTCCTGTATGAATCAAGGAAGTGCCGTTGATTCTAAAAACCCTGATCCTGAAGAATGTGGGCTAAAATAGCCAGACCATTAATTCACCTGTTGCACGACAGGATGTAATACCCCCTTCGAAGTAGGCCTGGACAAGATGTAAGGGACCGTGGGTCCTCTACTACCACCCCTACTGTCCCTGCACAGAAAAAGGTCGTCAGGGCTATGCCGGAGTAATCAGGCCAGCTTCCGCCATCCTCTAATGTTGCATGGAAGCCACAAACGCCGCGGCACTGGGGGGAGAGACATAACCAGTGACCACTGGTCCCACCAGATTACTAACACATCTGCCCCGCATGCGGGTGGATCCCTTGTCCTTGACCTCAAGCTGTTCAATTTCTTGTTGAGCCTGGACGCCAATACCTCTTATGTACAGGGTACTATTTCTGTGGCCCTTGGTCAGGAAAACAGTCGGGGTGTAGAGGTCCTTCTCCTGGAGACCCTTGTTGACGGCTACAGCGAATCGCCTGCCAATTCTGCATTTCATGAAATGACGAATGTCAATAGGCAAGGCACAAGCTCCTCCTTGGTAAATTAAGTAAATCACTTAATATGGTATAGTCTGATTGAACTCTGACCGAACCAACCAGCCCCTGAACGTTCAGGCCCCTAAGCCAGATGCTCCATCGGTAGCTCTAGCTGACAGATAAGGCTCCCTTGGAGCTCGACTACTTCCCCTGGGCCAAGGTCTCTTCCTGACCTGGCAAACCCTTTAGTTATGAACCACCAAGAGGAATTCCAGCCATCTCTGGGACCGGTTCTTTGGATAATGCTAGGTCAAGATCCACTCCTTCTAGGCCAACACAATACTGTTTATAACAGTCCTGAATAAAAGTATAGGGAACTGTCTTGAATGAAGCAGCATCTTCTCTAGTGCCTTAAGCAGAAGGCCAAAAGTAAGGAACTGTTCCTTGCCATAACCACCTAGACCAGCTTTCTTATAGCGATGGTCTTGTCTTAGGCCAAAAACTACTCTCCTGGTGCAAAACATACCCAGCTTCTTGTCAATGAAGAATGTATCTTTAGACTGGAATCCTAACCCAGGAGATCCAGATACCTGACCATGCTGGACACCCTTAGGTCCAGCCATGCTGCTGACTGATCCATCAGCAGGAGTCTGCTTCCGTATGCCATTACTGCTATACCCTGGGCCTACAGACCTGCTAGAGGCGGGCCCTAGCACCCTGACAACCCAGACACGGAGGCTAACCCAAAAGGGCAAGACCACCAACTGGAGATAGTGCTGTTCCCCTGCACAACGCAGACAACCTCTGCAGTCCCAAGTAAATAAACACATATGCAACTGGCTCCCCATATGTGTATGTGGCAAGTGTTAAAGCCATATGCCTCAATGGAGGCGCGTGTACATGGCAGTGTGTGTTCATGGAAGCATGAAATCATATAAATATGTCTCACGCCAAACATGCATATAGCATGTGTGCTCTGGAACGAGCATCCTTGCAAGCAAGCAAGCATGTGCTATAAACGTGTTGTGCAACAATGTGCAACATGAACCCATGCAGACACGTATCTCTATGCAAACACAAGGCATCCTGTATTGCTTAATTAAGCCACCATGTGCAACTTTAAAGTAACCATGCATGCGATTCAGCATCTTCCATGCGATCAACATCTTATGCATTTTAAGCACTATTGTGCGGACAAGAACCCTTGTGTGACCAAGCACCCCTGTGCGTTCCAACATCCTTATGCACCCAAGCATCTTAATGCGACTTTAGGCATTTCTGTAATACAAGCCTCTCTATGTGATCAAGTATCCCTGGGTAATCCAGGACTCTGTTGATCCAAAAACCATGTGTGATCCAGCTTCTTTTTGCATTCAAGCATCTTTAAGCGATCCCTTTAGGCCTTGAGTAATCCAGGACTTGGGTGATCGGGTAATCCTGTGTGATTCAGCATTTTTATGCCTTCAGGCCTCTTTATGCGATTCTAGGCATTTCTCGATTCTAGGCATTTCTGTGGGAACAAGCCTCTTTGCGTGACCAAATATCCTTGGGGAATCAAGGACTTGGGTGATCATGTAATCCTGTGTGATTCAACCTTTTTATGCATACAAGCATCCTTTATGCGATTCAGCATTTTTATGCATACAAGCATCTTTATGCGACTTTAGGTACCTTTGTGGAAACAAGCCTATTTGTGTGACCAAACATCCTTGGGTAATCCAGGACGCTGATGATCAGTTAACCATGTGTGATCCAGCATCTTTTTTGCATCCAAGCAACTTTATGCGATTTTAGGCCTTTCTGTGGAAACAAACCTCTTCTGTGTAACCAATCATCCTTGGGGGAAACAAGGACTTGGGTGATCAGGTAATCATGTGTGATTCAGCATTTTTATGCCTCCAAACGTCTTTATGCGATTCAGCATTACAAGCATCTTTTATGCGACCTCTTTTGTGGAAACATGCAGCACCATATAGACAGAAACATGTATGTTTATGCGATCCACAATAGAATCTGCTCTGTTACTTGTTTTTATCCCACATGCATTCCAAACTCATGTATGTTATGCAACATGCGGACTGGTAAAGAGGAAATTATCCTCTGCAGATGTGTGTTTCCTCAATTAAGAGACATTAGCAATGTGTGCCCGCAACTGTGCATCCCTCCAATGCATTTGGTTAGCCTGAAGCTGACACCAGGCTGAGGATTATATGGAGGTCTTACTAGCCACCTATAGGAAAACCTCTCTTTACACTCTAAGGAGAAGATCGAGGTGTAATCAGAACCTGTAGAGCTTTTGATAGCTTCTCCTTATTAGGCTGCAGCTCCTGTCTCCTGTCCTCTGACAGTGAAACTTTTATCCCCAAGCTTTCTAATCCCTTTGTTTCAGGATTAAAGCAGGAAAAGGGGGACACCCCCTTTTTTTTTTTTTTTCTTGCAAAACACAAAACACATGCAGAGTGATTGCAATGTTGGGGGAAGGCTGCATTGCCTGACAGGTCTGATGGCTCAATCTATGAGCTGTTTAAGTCTCTTCAGAGGAGAATAAGTGTCCACCAGGTTCAGGTGGCGATCCCTCTTTATATTCCTACCCCTGACCTTATTCAATGGGGAGACCAAGTCCTAAGCTAAAGCAGAGGCACTTAACCCAGGTGCATCAAATAGCTGAATTTAGTCTGACACAATGCCTGCTAATCTGCACAGCTAGATGCGAGTAGGCGTCTTAGATGAATCTGTATCCAACTCACACAAGGTGCTTACGTTTGTGTTCCCCTAGCTTTACAGAGCTCTGACGTCCGGGCCCTTTGAAGAGCCTTCTTTGCGACTGCACTGAGCCGGTGAGCACGTGCAACATGGTAGAGTCTGAAGCGGAGGAAGTGGGACACAATAGATCAGCTAACACTTAAGCTTCCGTTTTCTGGAAAGCATGGTAAGCAAAAACATCAGGCATGTCTTCTACTGCCCATAGTAGTGGAAACACAGATAAGACTTGCAACTACTCACGGAAGACAATCCTTTGTATAGGATTAAGGGCATATTTTTTTTTTTTTATGTACCGGCCCCTTCAAGGGGAGATATATAGGTACTGCAGCCATCCTGTCTAACAGACATGGTGGGCCAGGCTGCATGCCGGCTAGGGGAGGTATATGGGTGCCCTGAGCCATCCTGTCTCAGAAGACATAGTGGTTTACATTGCCCATGCATAGAAGCATAATATAGGCGAGACCCAAGTCCCCCACGGAGGACCTACTGTCGAACCAAGTCCCGTAGGCCCTCCTCTTACCTTCTCCACGCTGCAGGGTATTGCCAAGCAAGAGGCCCAATCTTCCCCCTTCACCGTGGGTATTGTCCTAGACCTTCAGGGACCGGGGTCCATGGCAGGAACACCAACTCCCCTGGACCTATATAGCATCCTGGCAGCAGAAAAAACATTTGGTCCTTAGAAGGCACAAAGTTCTGGAACCCAGGATCCAGCCCTCCGCAGAGAGGCATTATAGGCTAAACCTCGCTCTTCGTACCGAGGCCCGGGTACCGTCCACTTTGGCTATGAAGCACCTTGGACGGATCCGGATTTATGGAGGTTTTTTACATCCAGCATGGATCCCTCCAGTGGAGCTCCTAAGAGCACATGTTCACTCGTGACCAACACCTTAGACACTGATGAAAAAACTGAGGAGCTCCCAGTATGGGAGGGGTTATATAGGGAGGGAACTTCCTGTGTAGTTAATTACACCAGTGTCCACACCTGAAGGTAGACTCTATAACCCACATAGTAATGGATTGCCGCTCTGTGTCCCGTGATGTACGATAAAGAAAGAAGTACAGTTCTAAAAATATGAGCTCTGGTGTATACACCTCCTGTCCACTCAGTAGATGTGAACGCTTGTAGGCTCATCTTGGGCCCCAGTGTGTCTCCTTGCCAGATGACCATCTTGAAAACAACCTGCTTTGGTGTTTAGCATGCTCCTCATTTAATATGTCCTTATCCCCCCCGAGGAAAATTTGAACTAATACAATGGAAACGTGTTGGGATCTTTATGAACAACTATTCCGAAAATTCTACATACACAATGTTTGGTAATGCCATAAGGACATCCTTTGTAGTATAGAGGTATATACACCAGAGCACATGTTTTTATAACTGTACTGCTTTTTGAAATTTCATGTAACTTTCTATCAATAAAAATATTTTTTTATACACTCAATTGACTAATTTTGTATTCCTTGTTGCCTAAAAGCTCTTGTTTTTGGTTCTCTGTCTTACTTTACTTAGACATGAATAGTTGGGTTGTTAAATCCACTATGAGCACCTTTAAGTTCCAATGTACTGGAATTGCTATGCTAAATAATTTTTCCTCTGCGCTGATCTATTGCTGATGGCTCCCTGAGTTGGCGTATCTGTATTTGATGGAAAATGTAATAAAATCTATTCTTAAAATTAAAAAATACCCCTCGCAGTGGGGCTGCATCCACACTACAAAGGTCAATTGCTCATTTAGGTCTAGGGAAGTGATGGCGAACCTTGGCACCCCAGATGTTTTAGAACTACATTTCCCATGATGCTCCACTACACTGCAGAGTGCTTAAGCATCATGAGAAATGTAGTTCCAAAACATCTGGGGTGCCAGGGTTTGCCATCACAGGTCTAGGGGAATCATAGAAGATTTACTTATCCAATCCACCTGCAGCATCTCCTCGACCACGCTCCATGGTCTACGACAGTGATGGCAAACCTTGGCACCCCACATGTTTTGGAACTACATTTCCCATAATGCTCTTGCACTCTGCAGTGTAGTTGAGCATCAGGGGAAATATAATCCAAAACATCTGGGGTGCCAAGGTTCGCCATCACTAGTCTAGGATGTCATTAAGAGCAGGGTTCACTGCCCTGCATTGGGTGTGAAGATGAGGGACAGGCTACCATTGGATCGAGGGGGAGCGTCCCCTGCTGGGGAAGCAGAGGCTTACGTAAACAACGGTTTTTCCTCTCCACTAGACAAAACAAGATATTAACCCTGGCAGTATGGGCACATTCCCACCGCAAGGGATAACATTTTAGTTACCCGGAGTTGGGCTTTAAGGATTACAACTACTGTAACCAAGTTCTTACAGAAGAAGAACATTTTGTAGCTAAAGTATATGAACAAAATTTCAGAACACGGTAGAAGTAGTTTTCATTAAATAGGACTGGACACTCTAGCCAAGTGCTTGATCGCAATAGTAGAGCTTGCAGACAATGTATTATAATTGATATCTTGCCGTTTACCCCTAATTGGCGGGATAACTTGCGTGCAATCAGAGAACAAAGCTCAATACTTACAATTACACTGCCAGCAGTGACACACCTCCACCCAGCTCCCAGTACATTGGTTCTATCAGAGGCTGCAGTAATTAAGGTATAGTGTGTGGCGCAGCATGAGGAAAATGACTCACAAACCCATCACACGGAGATTGTGCTGACCCCATAAAATAGAGGCCAGTGTTCATGAACAAGACTACTGTGCAATTTGGATCAAAGTTGTGTAGGCCCACACCAAATGTGCTGGCTCTCCGAGATGCACGAGACGACACATTTATCTCATAAATGCTTGCGGTTACAGGCACGGTTCCACGACTCACAATAAATTCCACTTCAATTCATCGGACAATTCATCTTTCAATGTGCATTGTAAATTATAAGTGCCATTCCTAAAAAACACAGTCTGGTGCAGAATGTGTAACTGCCACTGAGCCCAGTGTTTGAGATTCCATGCATACTGATAAGCGCTTGCTAAAAGAAGGGTTTCTGGTAAAGAAGTATTATTCCTTTCATAAGTCGAGACAGTATTTTTGTGATGATTGAAGTAGAACATGCAGACTACAGATATAAATACAGTCCTATCTTGAGATAACTGGTCGTATCTATCAAAGAGAATGAAATGAGAACTGTCTGTGCTCTCCCAGTCACTAAATGAGTACTCCCTTTTATTCCACAATGCATTATCTATGAGGTTCGAAGGGAAATCGGCTGCTATGGGGCAAAACATTTCTTATACCAGACTTCGATACATGGGGTAAAGCAGCCTTTCTCAACGTTTGAAAAATTGAGGAAGCCTTAAAAAATATATACATTTACAAAATCTACGACTCATGGTACATTAGTGTGATGGTTATGGGAAGAACAATTATATTTGTGGTAAGAATGAATGAAAGGAAATAGGATTTGCACATGTGAGGAAATCACACAAAAAAGGGGAAATATGCCACTAGATAAATGGAGGTACACTAAATTACAGCACTTTACACAATCACTGCTACAACCGTTACAGGGAAAAGGACACATGAGGACAATAAAGAATTGTTTTCGCTCTCCCCTTAGTTTAAATAAAAGTATCCAAAATGTATAAGATACTAATTAAAGAAACAGAACCAGAATTCCCTCCATACCTGGGGAAATGGGAAGGGGAGATAGGCCCGCTCAGAGATGAGGAACATAGAAGAAAAATTCAGAGAATGGCGTGCTACTCCTCAGGAGACACAAAGACAGTTGGAAATCTGTTACAAACTCCTGGCGAGATGGTATGTGACCACTGAAGAGGGTTCACAGGATTGGGGCAGAGGGACCCCCAACTTGTTGGCAGGGATGTGATGCCCCAGGGACCTTTGCGCACCTCTGGTGGGAATGCACAAAGATCCGACCCTATTGGGATGGAATCTTGGAAGCAACCTACCAAATCACAGGAGAACAAATTCAGAAGAATCCTTGGCATTGTCTATTTCATGATACAAGGAAAATGGCCCCTCAATATAAGAATACCTTTCTGTTAAATGCGGCCAAAAGTTTCATCCCGAGCCTCTGGAGGTCTCAGGAAGTCTCAGGAAGTCCCGAGTATTAACGACTGGGTTGCAAGGGTTGAAATAAGAGTCATTGAAGAATCTATCCACATAGAAGAAAACTCACTGGAGAGATTCTGTAATATATGGGAGAAATGTCGGGAGCTCAGGGAGACGGGAACCTAGAGCAACTGATGAAGGTGTAGGGAATTAAGGAGGGAAGAAGGGAGGGAAGGAGGGAGGGGGGTATGGAATGGGGTATTTTTTTCCCCTCCTTTCTTTGTGGGAGGGGGAATAAATGGAAGAAGGAACAGGGTGTTTTTTAACATGCGATTGTGTTTTTTTATGTGTTTGTTTATGTCTATACAATAAAATAAAAAATGAATATTTAAAAAAATATATATTTGTGGTTATTAGAAAGCATTCCCCATTGCAGATAGCCAAGATCATTGTAGGCAGTTGGAATATATCTGAGAGGAAGAAGCCGCTCATTCCTCAAGGGACCCCTAGCAACCTTTAAAGGAAACCTGGTTGAGGAAGGATGGCATAGAGTTTGTTTAAAATATATTAATGATGACATTAGGGGGAGGGAGAGAGGAGGGAGGGAGAGAGAGGAGGGGAGGGAGAGAGAGGAGGGGAGGGAGAGAGAGGAGGGGAGGGAGAGAGAGGAGGGGAGGGAGAGAGAGGAGGGGAGGGAGAGAGAGGAGGGAGGGAGAGGAGGGAGGGAGAGGAGGGAGGGAGAGGAGGGAGGGAGAGGAGGGAGGGAGAGAGAGGAGGGAGAGAGAGGAGGGAGAGGAGGGAAGGAGAGAGAGGAGGGAGAGGAGGGAGGGAGAGGAGGGAGGGAGAGGAGGGAGGGAGAGGAGGGAAGGAGAGAGAGGAGGGAGGGAGAGGAGGGAGGGAGAGGAGGGAGGGAGAGGAGGGAGGGAGAGGAGGAGGGAGGGAGAGGAGGGAGGGAGAGGAGGGAGGGAGAGGAGGGAGGGAGGGAGAGGAGGGAGGGAGAGGAGGGAGAGATTCACAGAGCCCTTACTCCAGTCTATCTCGCGTTAGACCGGAGTACTTTCAAATTACGCGCGTCGTTTCATTAGTCTGAATCCTCAAACCATGAAACGACGACTTCGGGCTTCAATCCGACTGGCTTACGTGTTCGTACGCCTTCGGATCTACGCTGCAATAAATTTGCGGCCTCTGAGTGGAGTTCCCGTCGTTTTCCACGTCAGGGTATGCACATGAGCTTTTTCCGACGATCCACGAAGTTACGAGCGTCATTCACAAATCTCTTACGGCATCTGTAGCCATCTTTTTGCCGCGTAAAGTTATTCCAGCTTTTATCCGGTCTAATATTAGACAGCCCATGTTAAGTATGGCCGTCGTTCCCGCGTCGAATTTCAACGTTTGTTTTTATTTTTTACGTAAGTCGTCCGGGAATAGGAATGTACGTAAACGACACTACTCAAACAAAAAATGACGTAACAACGTTATTTTGCGCAATGCACGGCGGGAAATTTATGAACGGAGCATGCGCAGTTCGATCGCCGCGGGGACGCGCCTAATTTAAATGCTTTACACCCCCTAATCGCGTATTTCGATTACGCCGCGAGAAATACACTACGCCGCCATACCTTACGGGCTAAAATCGACATGAATTTGTCGTAGAGCCAGGTAAAATACGGCGGCGTAGTGTATCTCTGATACTCTGCGCCAATGTAATTGTATCTGAATCTGGCCCAGTGTCTTTATTACTAGATAGATAGAGCAGGCAGGCTTTTTTCCATTGCTACATGTTCCCTGGGGCAAGACCCAGGTTCTTAAAGATGTTTTACGACAATGACTTGCATCTTAGGCTTTAAAATTAGCACTTTTGAATTCAAACGTTCGAGTCCCATAGACTTCAATGGGGTTTTAAATGTTCGCGCGAACGTTCGGTCCGTTCAACGGTTCTGGTGCGAACCGAACGCGGGGGTGTTTGGCTCATCCCTAGTCAGCAGTTTGACGTTGAGGTTTCCAGCACAGTATAGGTCTCCCTTGTTGAATCCTCCCATTACTTTTCTCAGCACAGATTCCCATAAACTTCTATTTTCACTTTGCATCCTAGTGTTACTTTTCACATTATTAACAGCCAACTTCAAGAGAAGACACAGAGTTTCATTTACTCACTTTGGCTCCGTGAGAATGTCAATGACACATTTTCTCTGAGGTTCCACAGTGGTCCAGTTTTTAGCCAGAGCAACCATTGACCCAGCATCCAGTAGTCCATATCCATACGAATGGCTGACTACAATATACAGAATATTTATAATTAGTAAGATAACTTTAATCAAGTCTACTTATAAACACTTATTGAGGTGGTTTGGCAGTATCTGTGTGCACGTGTACTTGCTTTTAGGATTACTTGAAATATGAAAAAAAAAAAAACATGCCAAAAGATATAGCGTTACATTGTCGAAATGAAAGCAAAGCAACCTCTGAATGGTGGCCAAATTCTGATTTTCTTATAGGTAGTTGCACTTAAAGGGGAAATCAAGGCTAATAACATTTTAAGTAAAGTGAAAACTAATGCGTAAACGAAATATCCCAAACCTCCAGGAGTGGCAGTCAACATTAAAGAGGAAGTGGGAGCTGCCACTAATGCACGATCGCCGTTAGAAGAAAAAAAAAAGAAGCGGCACGCTCAGTGCACCGTTGTCTACGGCGCTTGATCCCTAGACATCGGTGCCTGTCTTTTGCAAAAATCTACTAAACCGTGTAGGTTTAGAAGATATTTCTTGTACCTACAGATACGCCTTAATTTAGGGCTACCTGTAGGTCTGTAGGGATTTACAACTTTAAAGAAGTGTCCCCACAAAACAGATTAATATAATAAATGTGGTGCCAACTCAAATAAAGTGCTAATAGACAAACACTAATCACATATTCAATAAATCAAATGCCGTACATACTTAAGTATAAGCAGAGTTTATAAGCAGAGTTTTTCAGCAAATTCTTTTGGGGACCTGGTACCAGCCGGCCGTAGGTCCTCTGGACCCGAAACTTGGCACACATGTAGCCCCAGTAGCCTCCTCTACAAGTATGCAAAGCTTGCTGTCTGGGGGGGATCTACGGCCAGGGAGCACCGATTTTTCAAAGCCGGGCACCCCTTCTATATACTCCCATGTTAAACGTAAGTCTCGTCATGGACACAGTGAGGCATGCACATGGGCACAGTGAGGCATGCACATGGGCACAGTGAGGCATGCACATGGGCACAGTGAGGCATGCACATGGGCACAGTGAGGCATGCACATGGGCACAGTGAGGCATGCACATGGGCACAGTGAGGCATGCACATGGGCACAGTGAGGCATGCTGATGGACACCCTAGGCTTATACTTGAGTCAATAATTTTCCCCTTTTTTGTGGTAAAATTAGATGCCTCGGCTTATCTTCGGGTCGGCTTATGCTCGAGTATATATGGTAATTTATTTCAAAGCGGCAAACTTCCACTTAAAATTGGCACATTCAGCATCAATAGATTCAAAGACTTCAGGTCAAGGCCGTGACCCGGAAGTGACGTCACCTGGCTCCTCCCAGCGCGTTGTGTCACTGATCGCGCGACTTTATCAAGGGCTTTTACTTGTTTTTTGCACATTCACTTTTTTGCACTTTTATGAATTTGGATTGTTATTTCACTGATTGGACTTTAATTAATTATGTGATTGTTGCTCTATTAGCACTTTGAGTTAACACCACATTTATTGTATTAATACAAATTTAAAAATATACTGCTTCCCCCTTCCTTATACCTATGCTGCATAATGTTATGAGTTCAGTGTAAAAATCTATCTTCGGTGTGGTTATGTGATCACTGAGCTGCAACTCCCCAGTGTCAGCAGGTGCTTAAAAAAACTGGGGCTGAATTAGCAGAGCCATGACATCATCGGCTGACTTTTTCTGCCCCCTTGTTGTCGGCACACCTTCCTATCTGCTGAAGCAGCCTCTTGCTGACACAGGGGAGCCAGAGCTTAGAGATCATGTGATCACACTGAATCTGATGAAATAAAAGGTCTTTACATTAAACTCTTATAGACACAGTATGCAGCATGGGTAGGGGGGGGGGGGAATCAAAAATGTATAACCAGACTTATATTAGCCTTAACTTCCACTTTGAGAATCAAGCTATCTTTGTTGAATAAGGCTTAATATAATACAGTTGAGAAATTCTGATCTAGATGTATTCCGATTACCTTTCCGCCCAACTCCATTTGTGGCCCAATCATTTGTGTTAAGATGAGATGGGTTTGATGTTCGCACAACTAGATGCTGCATATCCCTCCAGGTGAGATTATTACTGAAATAAAAAAGAAAAAAAATATGTTGCTCTCACAATGAAATCCCGTTGTTGACATGCACATCTATAACAATTCTGTATAACAGGAAAAAAAAAATATCCTCAATACAAACAGTCATATTCATTGGTCAAATTCTTCCTTTCATAAATGTGTCTCAGGGAGGGAAGTGCAATTGCAAAGTCTTCCAAGTAATATCACAGAAAGGGCCATTTCTCATTCTTACCGCCCATCAATGGAGGCATGGCCATATAATTTGAACAGTTTTGACCCAGTTGTGCAAATATCTCATGACTCGTACCACAATACGGACTTCAATAAGACCCAAGAATATATCGTAATACGTAAAGTGTCCTGAAAAAATATTCATACCCCTTGACATTTTCCAAATTTTGTCATGGTGCAAACAAAAACATCAAATGCATTTATATTGGGATTTTATGTGATAGACCAACACAAAGTGTCACATAATTGTGAAGGGGAAGGAAAATAATAAATGTTTATTTTAATGTTTTACAAATATCTGAAAAGTGTGGCGTGCATTTTTATTCAGCCCCCTGTACTCTGATACCCCTAACTAAAATCTAGTGGAACCAATTGTCATCAGAAGTCACCTAATTAGGAAGTACATTCCACCTGTGTGTAACTTAATCTCAGTAAAAATACAGCTGTTCTGTGAAGTCCGCAGAGGTTTGTTCGAGAACCTTAGTGGAACAGCATCATAAAGGCCAAGGAACACACCAGACAGGTCAGAGATACAGTTATGGAGAAGTTTAAAGCAGGGTCTGGTTATAAAAATGATACCCCAAGTTTTTAACATCTCACATACTGTTCAATCCATCATCCGAAAATGGAAAGAGTATGGCATAACTGCAAACCTACCAAGACATGGTCGTCCACCCAAACTGACAGGCTGGGCAAGGAGAGCATTAATCAGAGAAGCAGCCAAGAGGTCCCTGGTAACTCCAGAGGAGCTGCAGAGATCCACAGCTCAGGTGGGAGAATCTGTCCACATGACGACTATTAATCCTTGTACACACGCTCAGTTTTCTCGGTAAGTAAACCGAGCGTGTGTACGAGGTTCTCAGGTTTCTCGTCTGGAAATCTGGCCAGAATCACGACAAGAAAAAATGGAGATCCTGCTCTCTATTTTCTCGTTGAGATTCTTGCTGGCCTATTTCCAGACGAGAAACCCAAAAGTGTGTATACTTACCTGCCGCCATGGAAACCCGCGCATGCTCAAAATGACTTTGACGCATGCGTGGTAGCTTCCACGGCATAGATAGGGTGAAGCAAGTTGGCAACGGCATCGAATGTGACGAGCGCATGCTCGTCGTACACGCTGACCTCACAGAGTTCTTGCCTTTCAAGAAAACTGCGGTTCTTTTGAACGTGTGTACACTCAGGTGGCAAGAAATTCTTGCCAAGAAACTCGTCAGAAAAACAAAATTTTTTTCCTGACAAGATTCTTGCCTGTGTGTATAAGGCCTCAGTCGTACACTCTACAAATCTGCCCTTTATGGCAAGAAGAAAGCCATTGCTGAAAGAAAAGCCATAATAAGTCCTGTTTGCAGCTGGCGAGAAGCCATGTGGGGGACACAGCAAACATGAAGAAGGTGCTCTGGTCAGATGAGACCAAACTTTAACTTTTTGGTCTAAATGCAAAAAGCTAGGTGTGGCGGAAAACTAACACTGCACATCCCTGAATACACCATGGTGGTGGCAGCATCATGTTGTGGGGATGCTTTTTTTCAGCAAGGACAGGGAAGCTAGTCAGAGTTGATAGATGGAGCCAAATACAGGGCAATCTTAGAAGAACATCTCTTAGAGTCTGCAAAAGACTTGACTGGGGAGGAGGTTTACCTTCGAGCAGGACAACAATCCTAAACATACAGCCAGAGCTACAAGGGAATGGTTTAGATCAAAGAATATGCATGTGTTAAAATGGCCCAATCAAAGTGCAGACCTAAATCCAAATGAGAATCTGTGGCAAGATTTGAAAACTGCTGTTCACAGACGCACTCAATCCAATCTGACAGAGCTTGAGCTATTTTGCAAAGAAGAATGGGCAAAAATTTCACTCTCTAGATGTGCAAAGCTGGTAGGTACAGACATACCCAAAAAGATTTGCAGTGAAAGGTGATTCTACAAATCATTGACTAAGGGGGGGGGGGGGCTGAATACAAATGCACACCACACTTTTCTGATATTTATTTGTAAAAAAAAATTGAAAACCATCATTTTCTTTCCACTCTACAATTATGTGCCACTTTGTGTTGGTCGGTCACATAAAATCCCAATAAAATACATTTACATTATTGGTTGTAACATGACAAAATGTTCAAATATTTTAGGGGGTTTGAATACTTTTTCACGGCACTGTATTTGGTATAAAAATATTGTCACTGGGCCATTGTTCTGATACAGGAGAGAAAGCAGCCAAAAACACTTCACTGCTTAAAGTGGAGTTCCACCCATTTTTGAGAGGTGGTCTTAAACTAAAGACCACCTTCTCAACATTAAATTTTTGGATATACATTTTTTTTTCTTTTGATTTCTTACCTTTTTGGAAGTACCGAGTGTACTTCAGATCCACCCGGGCCACAGCCCACAACATCGCAGTCTCTTCTGCGGCGAGCTCCCCTGTTGTATTCTGGGACCTGTGTGTCCCCCAGACAAGCTGGCCATTCACAAAGCATTGCGCATGTGCAGTAGGAATCTGGTAGTAAAGCCGCAAGGCTCCACTGCCGGTTTCCCTTAGTTGGAATGGCGACGCCAGCATCCGATCCAATGGACGGATCGGCCTCGGGGGGCCGACATTGCTGGGCTCCCTGGACAGGTAAGTGTCCTTATTAAAAGTTAGCAGCTACAGTGTTTGTAGCTGCTAACTTTTAAAAAACTGTGGCTGGAACACCGCTTTAAAGCGCTAGCTGCCTGGCTAGCACCAGCTTCAATGCTGTGAAAAAATCAAACACAAAGCAAGAGCAATCTGCAAACGGCAGTGTGAAATCAGAACTCTTGACCTGTATACTAGTTTCAGGACATTGACCAAAGTACTAAAGCTATTGGCTCAGTTTGCCAGCTAGGTAACTAGCAATTTAAAAAAGGAAAGATCAGTGCATATAATTTTCTCAGTACAAGTTTCCTTATATCCAATATAGGCATCCGATGCACTGAAGCCCTTGTAAATGGATTCTGGAAAAGTCCCACATGCCCAGTGATCTCCTGTGACATTTCAATCTGCTGCATTGATTGCTATCTGGCTGTGCAGACCACTCTAAAATGGCAATTAACAAAAACAAATCTGCTTGAAAGACTAGTGAACATTGATACGTGTTGATGCAGGGAGCATAGACCCGAATGCACACAATGTGAATGTTTCTCCTAGTCTCAAAGCCTGCTCACTCCAGATAGGCGACATGGGAAATCATGGGTGGATTGAGTCTGTCGTGAAGATTTTACTCCCCCTCCATGTATGGATGCAGAAAACCCAACATCCATGATAGATCCCTTTAGTAAAGGAATTAGGGGTATAAGACAACTTATGAGTTTGCACTGTAGATGCACTTCAAATAGCAAGTTATTATTATACCTAACCAGAAGAAAAGGATACATGATATTTGTTGATAAGCACACTTCTCTTTTAAAGCAGAACCAAACCCAGGCATGTACTGGCTATCGGGACTACCGGGAGTTTCCCAGTGGGCCCATGGCTCAGTGTGCTGGTCATGTGCAGTCCTGCAGCCGCTCCTCTCTGACAGTGAGCAATCGCAATTTTACTCCTGTCACGAAGAGCAGCTGCCGACACTTGCTGTAGAGAAGATTAGGCTTTCTGCTCCTCCAGCCAGCCGACAGACTTTCCTTCCTCTCTCCCCTTGTCACATATCTGGAGAGAGGAACGATGCTGCCTTCAGAACTGAGTATACGTGGGAAGGGGGAGGAGGGGGGGATATTCTCATGTGAATAGGGCTGCTGATGGGGCACACAGTCTGGTGTAGAGGGGCTGCTGATTGGGACACTGATGTAAGGGGACTGCTAAGAGGGACACTCTGATGCAAGGGGGACACTGTTGGGGACACTCTGATGTAAGGGGGTGTCGATGGGGACACTCAAAATTAAAGTGGGCCAGTCTGGATGAAGTCCAGGGCCATATTTTTGTCCCAGTCCAGCCCTGACCAAACCCAATATACAGCCTAATCTATTTTCACTTTTTTCTCTTCTGTCTGATCTAATAAGCTTAAAGCTGGCCATAGTCTAGTTCATTTGAATTTTGATAAAACTTATTGTATGCTCGCGAGGCTATATTCCTTATATGAAAATCCTTGCAGGCCCCTACTTTAGGCCTCGTACACACGATCAAATCTGCTAGACCGTTTCAGCAGACAGATTCGATCGTGTGTACGGGCAAACAGACGGATTTGGCCACCCGACAGATTTCAAAGCATGCTTTGAAATCTGTCGGCTGGGAACCCGTCTGCCCGACATGTCTGCTGGTTAGTACGCTAACCAGCAGACATGTCTTCTCGCACACGCGCCGAATGGTTTCGACGCATGCGCGGCAACGTCACTGCCACGTCAGCGCGCTGTCTGCTGGCGGGGATTTTGGTTTGCTCGTGTGTACACGCGAGCAAACCAAAATGCCAGCAGACAGATCTGTTCAAATCGGTCGGTCCGACCGATTTGAACAGACACATTTGATCGTGTGTACAAGGCCTTAGACTTCTGGAAGTCTGTTTGGTAATAAAATGGTGCCATTGTATAAATTCACATATGAATCTAGAGGATGCCCACAAATTCTCTAAGGTATGGGACATCTGGACGAGTCCAGGGATACGGTCATCTCAATGCCATTGCCCCCATGATTAGCAATGTTCCGCTTCCCAGTAATTGACATACGTTATTTCATTGTACTGTGGGAACTTCTTCTCCTGAAACCTACTTAGTGCCTACCAGAAGAACGGAGTATGGTCACTTTAACTTTGTCTGCCAACCTTTACTTTTGTGTGCTTTTTCTTTACTGTGTTTTTAAGCCTGGGTATGCCCAATAGGCTTTGTTTGTAAACCTTAACTTTTAAATTCAATAAAAATAATTTACAAAAAAAAATAAAAAGCTGGCCATATAGTTTGAAATGTGTCTGGATCAGTAGGGAAAGGCCAAATTTTAATACATGCATGGCCATCTCTGTTCAACAGAAGACTAGATTGTGCTAATCAGTGTATTCAGTCAGTGGAGAAATCCCCATAGTCAAAATATAATAGCACAGTAGGGAGGATTGGGTGGATGGAGGAATCCGTTTGTTTTTTCAATCAACTCACTGGCTGATCAAAAAAATAAAATAAAGACTCATCTATGGCCAGCCTTGCTTTTACCCATCAGATTTCATGCAGACCTTTCACCAATCATATCATGCAGACATTTTGCCCATCATATTCAGATTTCATGCAGACCTTTTGCCCATCATATTCAGATTTCATGCAGACATTTTGCCCATCATATTCAGATTTCATGCAGACCTTTCACCAATCATATTCAGATTTCATGCAGACCTTTCACCAATCATATTCAGATTTCATGCAGACATTTTGCCCATCATATTCAGATTTCATCCAGAATATTTACATCTGTATGTGCTCACTATCAGTCTAGGTGACAAAGTTTACCATAAATGTAGTGTAAAACGTTAAATACATACTTTGCTTCCAAAGCCAGCGCAATAATTCCAGCAGCCAATGGAGCAGATGCTGATGTTCCTGTGTGAGTGTCTGTACACTTCTGTCTTAGATCTGTTGTTACCTGATGGAAGAGGAAAACAGCCTGATCAGAACACACAGCCCTAATAATCCCAACAGGAAGCTGGCACGTTACCAACAGCGGGCTAGACACAGACTGTGACAAAAAGTAATGACAGCATTTTTACATGGACTCTTCAAGTCTGACTTTTGAGTTTATACATTTGCTGAAGAATTATTAAAACAGATTGAATTATTTTGCTGCTCTTAAAGGAGTTGTAAAGGAAAAAAAAATTTGGGCTAAAATTAATATCTGCAAGGTAGACAGACAGAATACTGTAATGATTCTGTTAAAAAACGAGTAAATACCTATTAAATTCCTTCATCTATATCACCTCCGACGTTCTAGTTTATGTTCTCTCATTCACTTCCTGGTTTGCGCTGCTCGTTCATGCAAGAACTAAATTTCCCAGTATGCATTGCGGCACGCCCAGTAATTCACACCTCCTTGAAGTCTCTAACACGTAGAGAGCGTCCTGCCGCACAGCTGTAGTTCCCAGGAGGGGGCGAGCATGTTACTGACCACCGCAGTAAAGCCTCTCTTCACGGTGGTGAGTAACAATCAGACAAGCAGGAAGTGAACAGAACAGAGAAGAAATATAGCAACTTCTGAGCAAAAATAAACAATGAGGAAGTGAAAAGAGGAATGTATGCAGGTAAAACAGGGTTGGGGAACCTTTTTTTTGCCAAGGGCCATTTGGATTTTTGTAACATCATTCGGGGGCCGTACAAAATGATCAACTTAAAAATTAGCCTGTTATATTTGGTCAAACATTTGGTCAAAAATACATGCCAGATGTATACAATTTTGTGTCATGGTAGATACAAAAACACAATCCCCACAATGAGATTCCCCCAATCCCCAAAACACAATCTGCAGTCCCTCACCCCCCAAATAGCACAATGCAATCCCTCTCCTCAATCCCTGGTTCAGGTGGGGCTGTTGGGCTCTGTGGGGCTGTTGGGCTCTGTGGGGCTCTGTGGGGCTCTGTGGGGCTGCCGGGCTCTGTGGGGCTGCCGGGCTCTGTGGGGCTGCCGGGCTCTGTGGGGCTGCCGGGCTCTGTGGGGCTGCCGGGCTCTGTGGGGCTGCCGGGCTCTGTGGTGTTTCTGGGGCCTGGGCTCCGTGGGCGGGCTGCGGCCTGACTGTGGAAATGTTTTAATCCCATCGCGCACAGGCGGAGTGATATTAAATGCACTCCGCCTGTGAGAGAAGGGGCCGTACAGAGAAAGCATCGGCTGTAGTAGAGAGAAAGCCGCTGCTTTTTCTGTACGGCGCCTTCTTACACAGGCGAAGTGATATCGAATGCCCTCCGCCTGTGACTCACACTGTCAGAAGGAGCCGGAACTACAAGGTAAACATCGTCTCCTTCTGACAGCTCCGTGGACACACACTCAGCACGGGGGGGGGGGGGGGGGGGGGGGGGGGATGGGCGGATGGAATGATTTTGCGGGGCCGCATGCGGCCCGCGGGCCGTAGGTTCCTCACCCCTGAGGTAAAAGATGCTTATTATGAAAAAAAAAATGTTTCCTTTACAACCCCTTTAAGCTATGGAGATGCTTCAAGCTAAAATGCCATGGTGACCTACAGCAGTAGGCATTTTACTGTATGTATGGCAATTATGGGGACACTTAAAAGACAAACTCTACAAAAAAATTCAATCTAAAGGTCCCTTCAAATCCATGCAGTAACACACACATTCAGCGTGCAAAAAGAAGAATAAGCAGACCAGTATTTCCTACACATGAGGTAAAAAATAAATAAATCACAAAATACAATTTTTTTTTTGCATTTACTATTCGTGTCAGTGAGCCTTCTAAAACGGATGTAAATGCATGAAGACACAGTGGGGTTGATTTACTAAAGGCAAATAGACAGTGTACTTTGCAAAGTGTAGTTGTACTCTGCAAGGGTAGTTGCTCCAGAGATTAGTAAATCAAATAAAGCTTCACTTTGCAAAGAATACGCAAGAAAAAAAAAAAAAAAGCTCAGCTTTTATGCTTGTACATGATTGGATGATTGAAGTCAGCTTCTGCTCATTTAATAAGCACTGGAGCAACGTCTCTTACAGAGTGCAACTGCATTTTGCAAAGTGCACAGTCGATTTGCCTTTAGTGAATCAAATCCAGTATTTCCTGTATTTTAAGAAACAAACCAAGCAGCAGCAGGTGTGAACCAGTTATAGAGAAAATACGTTGTAAATTGGATTTCTATTTAAAACATTTTCCTTCAGTCAAAATGAGACCGGATTATAGCATCACAATCCTTTGAGAGATTTTCCACGATTAAAAAAGAATTGGGAAATTAAGCTGAAAAAGAGGAACACCATTGATACTGCCTCGTGAAAAGAAGTGAAAATTACAAAAGGACATTTTACCAATGGAATTGTTGAGAGAGAGAGAGAGAAAGAGAAAACTGGGCAGGACAGTGGCTAAGTGGTTAGCAGTCCTGTCTGGCAGCACCAGGGTCATTGGTTTGAATCCCAAGCATGGCAATACCTGCCTGGAGTTTGCATGTTCTCCCTCTGTGGGTTTCCTCCCAGCCTCTAAGGGCATGCTGGTAGGATAATGATCTCCTGTCTAAATTGGCCCTGGTATGTGTATGTATGAATGTAAGTTAGGGACCTTAGATTGTAAGCTCCTTGAGGGTATGGACCGATGTGAATGTACAATGTATATGTAAAGTGCTGAGTAAATGGTCAGCACCATTTTGAGCTTCTGATGTGCTGTTGGGACTCAATGTTCTAGATTCCTGATAAGTGGTGCCATCTGCCCTTTTCACAACACCCCTAAAGCTGCACAGTTGGAAACTGACGGGAGGGCCCGTGGAACTCAGAACACCTTGGAAAGGTGGGGAAACCATTGTTTCAGCTCCCCATGCACCTCTAATGTATAAGTCACCCTGTGCCATCCTGGATGGAAAATATATCTTGGATTACTTAAAATGGGACAGTAATATTTATCCACAATATCTCCAAGGATATATGTAAAGACTATTCTTGGTTTGTTTGATTCTGAACTTAACATGTTAGTTGAGAGAGCTGATCACATTGGCGTCTGTACAATGTAGGAGACGGACCGACTCCTACTGGAGCTCCTGCCATTGTGAGAAGGCGTACAGTGTTTATACTTATGATAATGTATAATCTAATGTGTGAAGCTCGGTGACAAGTCTGACCTGTAGTAAAATCCTGATTATTCACAACAGTGGCCAGAAGGGCATGGCGTCACATCGGCTGCTTTAAGGGATTAGTTAATTAGCTCATGTTAATTTATGTTTCTGGTTACAAGTGTATTGTTAGAGTAATATGACCTGGAGGGCGGAACCTCCTCGTTAACTGTATATAAGACTTGTATTTTGGTTCTAATAAAAACAGTTCACGTTCAGCAAACAAATATTGTCTTGTTTGTTGATAGTGGTTGGAATATCGGATTTCTATATTCAGACTGGGAGGAAGTGGTATATGACGAAAGCACTCAAGTGGAGTGTGGGACGTTTCTTTACAGAAACCATTTGGGGTACGATGTTCCTTTAGTCACATGCACATTACAAAACCCTTAAAGCAGGGGTCTCAAAATGGGCTAGCTCACTGGACCATTATACTGTTCGGGACCAGGATGTGGATAGTAGGAATAAATGATTTGCTGTTGACCTTGTTGGGTCATGGCTACAGCTCTCCAATCAGCAAACCCTATTCGCCCTGCTGACTGGAAAGCCATGTACTTAGGCTGGCCATAACACAGAGCAAACTAATTTTCTGCAAACACTGGGGGGCCCGTCTGAAGCCATCCCAACTGGGGGAAGACAGTGATTATAGCAGCTACTAGCAATAATCGCAAGAGAATCTGGCAGGCCGGTTGTACCCAAGTTGATTAATCAACTTGGTACATTCAGCCGGCCTATTGTTGGTTTGAATCTCAGCCGGTTTCTATTAAACCGGCCGAGATTCGAACCGTGTATGGTATGCTAGACCAGTGTTTCTCAATTCCAGTCCTCAAGGCGCCCCAACAGGTCATGTTTTCAGGCTTTCCATTAGTTTGCAAGGGTGATTTGATCAGTTTCACTGCCTTAGTAATTACCACAGCCGTTTCATCTGAGGAAAATCCTGAAAACATGACCTGTTGGGGGGGCCTTGAGGACTGTTGAGAAATACTGTGCTAGACCTCTGCAAAGAGACATCCACTTTAACAAAGAAAGCAAGGGTCCTTTTCCTTCATCCTTTGCATGCTGACAGGGGACAGGCTTTTCTAGTCAGGCTCTGGTTGCCTGATAAAGAAAACAAACTGTAAATCTTGTTTTGATGCACCTGGAATGTATTTAGCCGCTTTAAACTGAAAGTATATTTGGGCTTTAATTGTGTTCACACAAGATATAAAATGTACAGCTCAGAAGATTAGCAGCAGGGGACCACATCATAGATTTATCACCAACGCGCTTCGATAGTTCATATGCATATTGTAAGCTGAAAACATATTTACGTGAACTATTAATTTGGACCAGGTGTCAGCACTGTGGTATAAACTGACGCAACAATATCCAATGCGTATTATATGCTGCATCTTCTGAAATTCAGCGTGCAAAACATCTGCCTATCTCTTTTATTAGAGTAATGGGTATACTTTAAAGAGCAGAAAAAAATATTTATGATAAAATTCCCATCTGTCTATAGACATTGGACCCAAGTGTTCTAAAAATAAAACCTAGCGAAATTCGGCAGAAAATTTGTACCGAGAGAAATATGGAGTCTGTCATTATAGACTTTTCCTTCTGAAATGCTAGTTGCCTGGCCCTCAAGTTGATTCAAACGGCCTAAATTCTGAATCCCCATCCCAGAACCACATAGAGACTTGTGAACAATTAAGTACACACATGGAAATTGTCTTTGAACATATTTGTTCTTCAAAAATATGAATAGATTTTTTTGTGTACTGTGGATAACATTCACCCATGGCATCAAATGCCGATGTATAACTGTCCACCAACAGGAGGAGAACTTCTGCTTGGATTGCCTAGGCCAGTGATGGTGAACCTTGGCACCCCAGATGTTTTGAAACTACATTTCCCATGATGCTCATGCACTCTGCAGGGTAGTTAAGCATCATGGGAAATGTAGTTCCAAAACATCTGGGGTGCCAAGGTTCGCCATCACTGGCCTAGGCAATGGTAAATGGAACCGGTACCTGTCAAAACTAGGTACCTGCTCCCCCCTCATCCAAAAAAATATCATCCAAATGGGATTGAGGAGAGGAGGAGGAAAAAGAGTGGAACTTCTGCTTTAAGTGGCTCTGCTTATTCTATCATTCCTCTGCTATCTGTCTGAGTCACTGTTGAAACCACAGAACGTCAGAAGATGGCTCTGCCCCCTCCAGCAGGCAGCGGATGACTGCCTCAGCTGTGCTTGTTTCCCTTTAAGACAGTGTAGAAGGGTGTGTGTCCTTTCCCTCCACTCAAGTCTCAGATTACACTCAGCTTCTTTCCGTTTGCAGTGCACTGTGTGACATCTGACCCCTGTCTTCTGTAGCTTAGAAATAGCCTTTTATTAGTGAATTATGAAACGAATATTCATATTTTTTCAAATTTATTTTTAAAACAGATCACATTCTAGTGATCTCCATCGACGTCTAAAAGCATTGCTGGTATGATTAGAGACCCTGGGCCGAGTAGCTGAGGCGATCCTTTCATGTTGCCGAATATTCGCAATGCGAATATTCGTATTACGAATATCCGCAAATACTTTCTCTGCCCTTCTGTGTTTTGTGTATAAAAAAAAAATTAGCTTTAGTTTAGTCATATAAGTTTGTGTAAGTAGAGTTAGTGTTTGGTGCATATTAGTTTATAATCCAGGAAATGATCTCCGTTTTCGCGCGTTGATGAGAATTTCGCAATCAATTTCGCATTAGCGAAATTTCGCATTACCGAAATTTCGCATTCGCATTAGCGAAATTTCGCAATATTGTTTTTTTGATAAAATATCACGAATATTCAATATTAGCGAATATTTTACGAATATTCTTCTATATATTCGTGAAATATTGCGAAATCGAATATGGCTCATTCCGCTCAACACTACTGTCCACAAGGTTTAGGCGTGTGTCTATGGGAATGTTTGACCATTCATTCAGAGGTGCATTTGTGAGGTCATGCACTAATGTTAGACAAGAAGGCCTGGCTCACAGTCTCCGCACTAAATCATCCCAAAGGTGTTCTATCAGGTTGAGGTCAGGACTCCGTGTAGGCCAGTCAAGTTCCTCCACCCCAAACTCGCTTATCCATATCTTTATGGACCTTGCTTTGCGCATTGGTCCAAATCATTTGGTGGAGGGGGGATTACAGTGTGGGGTTGTTTTTCAGGGGTTGGGATTGGCCCCTTAGTTCCAGTGAAGGGAACTCTGAAGGCGTCCGCATACCAAAACATTTTGGACAATTTCATGCTCCCAACTTTGTGGGAACAGTTTGGGGACGGCCCCTTCCTGTTCCAAAATGACTGCGCACCAGTGCACAAAGCAAGGTCCATGAAGACACGGATAATCAAGTTTAGGGTGGAGGAACGTGACTGGCCTGACCTCAACCCAATAGAACACCTTTGGAATGAATTAGAGCGGATGATGACGAAGACAAGGCAATGCCTTCTAAACGTGTTCTGATTGGCCAGACAGTGTGTGGACAGTGTGTGGGCGGCTCCCCAGTTTTCAGCTCTGGACCGCTCCCACCTAGAGACACACAGCAGACCGCTCCATGAGGCTTATCGAGGCTCCAGCTGCAGCTAACACATGGCACTCGTAGATCCCTCAATAGAGACTTTCCGGCGGCCCTCCTGTGCTCCTGTGACACTGCATGTGAAAGTTGCCACCCGCTCTAGCACTCTGCAAGTGCTCCAACATTTTTCACGCAAGTTTTTTGTGTTGTTTTATACTGAATAAATTCCCAAGCTGTTTAAAGGATTGGTTTGGCGCTTCTCTCTTCTCCTTATGAATTAAAGCGGAGACTACGAGCCAGGCCTTCTTGTCCAACATCAGTGCCTGACCTCACAAATGCGCTTCTGGAAGAATGGTCAAACATTCCCATAGACACTCCTAAACCTTGTGGACGGCCTTCCCAGAAGAGTTGAAGCTGTTATAGCTGCAAAAGGTGGGCCAACTCAATATTGAACCCTACGGACTATGACGCCATTTAATTTCATGTGCATCTAAAGGCAGGTGTCCCAATACTTCTGACAATGTAGTGTATGTAGGAGAATTTGCTTAACCTCTGAGAACTGCCTGAGACTGGTCATTTGCCTGGGTATATGAAAAGATTTACAATCACTTTAAAAAGTCTATCCACCAAAAATAGAAAAATTGTAATTTTAACCACTTAAGGACCCCTTCACGCCGATATATGTTGGGCAAAAGGTCACGGCTGAGCACAAGCACGTATCTGTACGTCCGCTTTAAGAGTTCAGCCGTGGGGTCCAGCTCCGTGACCCGATCGCTGCTGGTGTCCCGCGATCGGTCGCAGGAGCTGAAGAACGGGGAGAGGTGTGTGTAAACACACCTTCCCCGTTCTTCATTGTGGCAGTGTGAGTAATCGTCTGTTCTCGGATATAGGGAAAGACGATCACTGACGTCACACATCCAGCCCCGTCCACCTACAGTTAGAAACACATATGAGCTCACGCTTAATCGGCCAGAGGCGATTCAGTTCGCATGTGCAGCGCTATATAAGTTTCTCACTCACTCAACTCTTTCACTGCCATTTTCACAGTAATCTGTGCATTTTTATAGCACTTTTCGCTGTGAAAATGACAATGGACCCACAAATTTGTCAAAATTGTCCGATGTGTCCACCATGTCGCAGTTACAAAAAAAATAAAAAAATTAATAAAAATGCCATAAAATTATCCCCTATTTTGAAAACGCTATAAATTTTGCGCAAACCAATCGATAAACGCTTATTGTGATTTTTTTTTTACCAAAAATAGGTAGAAGAATACGTATCGGCCTAAACTGAGGAAAAAAAAAAATGTTATATATCTTTTTTGGGGATATTTATTACAGCAAGAAGTAAAAAATATTGTTTTTTTTTTCAAAATTGTTGCTCTATTTTTGTTTATAGAGCAAAAAATAAAAACCGCAGAGGTGATCAAATACCACCAAAAGAAAGCTCTATTTGTGGGGAAAAAAGGGCGCCAATTTTGTTTGGGAGCCACGTCGCACGACTGCGCAATTGTCAGTTAAAGCGACGCAGTGCCGAACCGCAAAAAGGGGCAAGGTCCTTAACCTGCATAATGGTCTGGGTCTTAAGTGGTTACAAGTAAATATAAAAATACACACATGAAAACTATTCATCGTACACATCAGTACTAATTTCACTTACTGCTCTGGAAAACGGTTATCAAATGATATAAAAAATAATAAAACATGAACAGGCTACACTGACCATCTATATCTTCATCCAAAATCTACTGGATTGGGGCCATCGTAAACAAATACACTTTGTTCAGGCTGTATGTTGAAACATTATGAATGCATTGTGAACCGCAAAGCAAACAGAAAAGAACACGCTTGGAACACGGGCGTCCAACTGGCAGATAGAGGATGGAAGCAGTCCAGTCTAATGCTGCCGATTCAAACTAACGTGACAAATGAGGAAGGGGAGAGTTTAAAGGGAAAGGAATAGAGGAAACACACGGCAGGTTAAGCCTCGTTAAGCACGGTAATCTTTATTAGCCGTTTGAAAATACGTATACTACAGCATTCAAGCTTTATTGCATTTAGCCAACTGAGAGCATATTTTTCTTTGTTGGTTCACTAGGTTACTAAACAAAGAGCCCAATGTATAAAGGGTTACATCACAATCACATGTGCTACAATAGGATTAGTAACAAAAACGCACCCCTCCTACAAACTAAAACATAATGAACCAATATTACTTTGCATGCAACTAATTGCCCATAGAACAAAATCTTTGCATCATATTAGTTTGCAGTCAACAGATGTTGCTCGTAATAAAAAGCAGATGAATTATAAACAAATGTGCGGCAATCTAGAGCTACAGGTTATGAAATATATTCAAATAACGGAGCTCGTGGAACAGAATTACAGCCCAGGTGGTCACATTCTAAGCACTGCTTCTGTTTGCCAAGGAAGATTACCAAACGCCTTTGTAGTTTATCAAAATTATATCTATCCATATCTTAAAAAAAAAAATCTAGGTATGGATATTTTTACATATGCATATACCAGGGGCGAAATGACCATTCGGGCACTCAGGCACTGTCCGAGGGCCCCATGCCACTAGGGGGCCTCATCAGGGTTGCCATCCTCAGTAAAAACAGGGACAGTATGTAAAAATCTGTGTTTTAAAAAAATCCCAAGATTATAGCTGCCCCGCCTCTCCAGTACCTTTTCGTTGTGTGTATGTGTATATTCTGTGTGTGTATACTGTATGCAGGGGCGGACTGACCATTGAGGAACTCGGGCGCTGCCCGAGGGCCCCATGCCACTAGGGGGCCCCATCAGGGTTGCCAGGCTTATTAAAACCAGGGACAGTATGTAAAAATCTGTGTTTTTTTACATCTGTCCCTGATATGTCCAAAACCGACATGCTTTTGATATGAAAATCCCAAGATTTTAGCTGCCCCGCCTCTGTACTGCCACCTGGCTTGGTAGCCATCTGTAACCTGGGGGCCCCATAATCTTCTATTGCCCGGGGGCCCCATGAGTTGTCAGTCCGCCCCTGACTGTATGGCCCCATAATCTATTTCCTGGGGGCCCCACAATCTATTGCCCGGGGGCCCCACAATCTATTGCCCGGGGGCCCCACGAGTTGTCAGTCCGCCCCTGGCATATACCATACCTGTGGGATCCTTCTAGAAGCTGGAATTCACTGTTGTAGATATCACTACACCAGTAACCCCCCCCCATGAGCTTCCAGGTCCCGTGCTAAACGACTGCCCTGCTGCATTCTGAGTACAGAAAATACAAAGCATCCTCTGAATAGTGTCGAGGCCAAGCAGCGGACCCTTCTGAGTTCACAATGCAGCAGGGTACCCACTCAGCACAAAGCTAGTGGAGATCACTGGAGTAGTGATGTCTACTACAATAAGGTGACCAGATTTTTTTAAATGAAATCCAGGGATATTTTTTTTTTTACTAGTAATGGCGGCAATCAGCGACTCTCTGCCCGTCGCCACCGCCGCCTGCCTCACAGCCTCTTAATTCTTAGTCTCCTTGCCCCGGCTACTACCGAGTCGTGAGCGGAAGAAGATCATTCCACCAGGCAAGGCAAGGAAATAAACAGGCAAATGGCTGGCCGGGACTTGAGTCGAGGCAAAAGAACATGCGAGCGGAGCTGAATGGGCACCCGAAACTGAAGAAATATTCCCTTCTGCTCTGACCAGCACATGATTATCAGAAAGAGGCGCAGATAATGGCAAAAATACACCCCCCAAGCTAGTAGGAGTGTCAGAGCGGGGGTGTGCGATTCAGAATTTTTTTTTTTAATTCTGCACTGACTGTCTTTGAAATTGCCCCAGCCCCTGTTCAAATCCAATCAGGGGACAACACTGGGGACAGTCCCCGGTTTTGTCCCGATTGGATTTGAACAGGGGCTGGGGCAATATCAAAGACAGTCAGTGCAGAATTAAAAATCCGGGGTTGTCTGGTCACCCTATACTACAGTGATTTCCAGCTTCTAGAGCAGGGGTGCCCAACCAGTGGCCCAGGGGCCACATGTGGCCCACAGCCTTCTGATGTGGCTTGCGACCTCCTGCTTTAAGATGGAATAGAATAGGGTTATTAAAGGTCAGTTTTACGTATATATAGGCATATCTCTTCTGCAGTGGTTACTGGGCTGCTTTCAAACTGACCCACAGATGCAGAACAGTGCACCTGGGGGTTACCTGCACTGAGCCATAGAATTCTGTTAATAGCTGCGAGTTTGGCGAACTTTCTGAAAGTGCACCAAACCTGCAAAATATAATAGAAGTCTATTGCAAAGTGCAGGAAAGCCAAAAGGTACACTGCGTTGCACCCGTGGTGCGGGTAAACTGCAGCGCATCAATGTGAAAGCAGCCTTGGGCCCCTTTTACACGGTCAGTTCGACTCAATTGGAGCCTCCATTCACCTCAGGAGTTAATCCAATCCACAAAAAAAAAAAAAAAAAAAAAAGAAGACTATAGTGGGTTGTGTCCGTATACACTTTGCATATGCAGAGCGGACATGGACCTGCCATCCACCTGCTCCGCTCATTGTGGCCCGTGACCGGTTACTAAGTTGCTTAAGTGGCCCTCTGGCTTCAAAAGGTTGGGTGCCCCTGTTCTAGAGGCATACCACAGGTATGGAATATGCATATATAAAAATATCCATACCTGGAATTCTTCCTTAAAGCAAAGGTTCACCCTAAATATACTCTCTCCCATGCGATCCAGCATACAGACCTCAGCGCCAGTATGCCGTTTTTTTTTTTTTTTAAATCCCCCACTTACTGCGTAATCTTTAATTTTTATTTCTTTCCTCCGTGGTGGATGGCGCCTGTATAGCGCGTCACATCTTACGAAAATACCCGATCTAGGACTCGGGTATTTCCGGCGCAATGCGGCGCCTGCGCACAGACCTAGGAGCTGACTGTGCAGGTGCCGTATTTCTCCGAGTCCTACAGCTATGGCGCGTCACGCCCTCCGAAAAAAGCCGGAATAGGACTCGGAGAAATACGGCGCCTGTGCAGTCAGCTCCTAGGTCTGTGCGCAGGCGCCGCATTGCGCCGAGAATACCCGAGTCCTAAATCAGGTATTTTCGTAAGATGCGACGGGCTGTATAGGCGTCATCCACCGTGGGGGAAAGATATAAAAATTAAAGATTACACAGTAAGTGGGGGATTAAAAAAAAAAAAAAAAAAACAGCATACTGGCGCTGACGCCAGTATGCTGGATCGCATGGGAGAGAGAGTATATTTAGGGTGAACCTCCTCTTTAAGATATGGTTAGATACCCACAGGAATGGTATATGCATAGTGACCTTGGAAAGCTTACAGTGTCGATCAAATCTAGAAATATGAGTAACTCCCCACTGGTGCTCAGAGCATGGAAGCAAGCATCCAACATTACCAATCCAGGAGTGCCTGCATAACGAAGGCAGGACGCCATTTAACCGACCCAGTGCTCTTTAAGGTGTATGATGGCTTCAGCCAACACTGCTCCAGCAGCCACACCTGCCCTGATGCATTTTGCCCTGCCCCATCAGCAGTGGCGTCTCCAGCTTTCATATTTAGGGGGGGCACATGGGGGGAAAGGGACAAAAGTAGGGGGGCCAACTATAAAATGCAATTATATATATATCTCCTGGGGCCCTTTACTACGATCCCACAACGAGCCCTTTTACATGTTCTGCAGTGAGCTCCCTTCCCACTATACTGGGGCCCCCCAGGGTGGCAGAAAACAAGAGATATATGTCACCAGCACACCAAGAAAATATAAGGGTCCAAAGCAGTGGGAGAACTTTAAGGGTTGCAAAGGTTGTCTGGTGCTCTGCCACTGTAGGGTTCCCCAGCTGTCCTGTCCCTGCTTTTGACAGCACTGGTCTGGCATCTGTCTCCTTGGCAGTGGCGGCAGTCTATTAGGACCTAGTGCTGGTGACATTATGGATGCATGCAGGGGAAGGCTGGCACTATTGGTTATAGAGAGCTGAGCCCCCAGCTGGTCACCTAGCAGCAGTAATGCTGTATAACCTTCTCTGTTGACATGCTGATCGGAATGTGATCCAGGTAATGCTCCCAGTCAGATCTAATAAACACAGTATTTATTAGCATCAAGAGTACAACCACACATTGATTGATTGATATATATATATATATATATCAAACGTATGTTCCGCAGCCATGTGGGCTCTATGCCTGTAAAGTGTAGGCTTTGATCAATAAAATAACTGATATTTAACATTAGGATTTGACTGGGAGCATCACCTGGATTGCATCCCGATCAGCATGTCAGAGAATGCTACACTGCTGCTAAGCAATGTGCAGGGAGCTCAACGGTCTACAACCAATAGAGATGGGCTTGGGTGTGTTTGAAATCCCACATGCCCAATCCCGCCAGGAAGCCAACACTGCGCTAATCACAGGCAGTAAGACATTTTCTGATCTGTGCAGCAGCGGACCGTGAAATGTCTCACTGCCTGTGATTAGCGCTGTGCAGTGTAGGCTTCCTGGCAGGCCCTGGCATGTGGAATTTTGAACATGCCCAGCCCATCTGTAACAACAAATTGTGCTGGCCCTCCTGTACATCAGCCCCATAAACTAACCAGCACTGGGTTCCAATGTGCTGCCGCCACTGCCAAGGAGACAGAGACCAGCGCTGTGAATAGCCGGGACAGGACAGCAACTCTGGTTATTCCAGCACTGGTCCACACTGGGAGGATTCCCCCGTCCACCTATAATGTGTAGATGGGGGAATTGGATCATTTCTTTTTTTTTTTTTCATTCAACCTAATAGTTGAATGAAAAAAAGTGATCAATGTATGGGCTGCCTAAGAGCTAAGACCAGCCATAGACAGTTTAAATCTCAGCTGGTTCAGCAGGAACTGGCTGAGATTTGAACCATTAATGAGCAGATTCTCTTATGATTATCACTAGTGGTTGCTGTATAGCCACTAGTGAGAATCACTGTTTGTCGGGAGAATACAATTGCTGGGCAGGAGGGATATTCCCCTGTCAGCACTGGCTGTGTTGATGGGGGAATCATGCAAGTTTCTTTCCTGCAATCTGTGGATGTAGGAAAGAAATTTGCCCTGTATATTACCTGCCTAACTGAAAGTGAAAGTGTAACAGAATGGCTGTGACACCCAGAGACTTTTGAAGGATGGGGGGTACTCGAGTGCCAGCATCACTAATGACTCTTGGGTCTAGGGTCATTCTGTGCCCCTTTTGGGCATAGGGTGACTGAGAAATGATAATGATAAATTACATGGGATGGGACATTACTGATAATTCATGTTTTACAGGATATCTTGAAATATTACAAGTTGTTAAAGTCTGACTCCAACAGGTCAATAGAGTGTTTTCATTCAATGTGGGGACACATGCTTTTGAGGTGTTAATCGAGTCTGCTCCTAGACATTCCTTTGTGTGATGCTAATACTGTTTTGTGTCCATTGTGCTAATTAGGTCTGCTCCTAAGACCTGTTCATTGTCTATGCTGACATGTGGAATGTGACTTGTCAAGCTGTAGTAATTAACCCCTCTAAATGCAGAGCCAGACCGTCTGGGTAATGAGTAGTAATTAACTAATCGGAATGTCATTATCTACAAGAATGTGTATGAAGCCCCCAATTGTGTGATGTGTGGGTGGAGTGTGTCTTTGTCCCTGTGATTAACTGTAACATGCTTGTACTGTATATAACAAAGCTAAGTTACCATTAAAGGATTCATTCGTTAATTTTGGAACCAGTACCAGAGCTTGTTTTGTCTCGGTTATTCTGGGAAATGAAATGGGTCGTGTCTGATGTCTGTCGGATAAGCTGTCGTGGGGCGATGGAATGGAATAACGTAAACGGTGGTGACCGTTACAGAAAGTAAATTGTGAATGTCTTGAAAGAACAGGGGAGGGAGACAGATGGGGGATAGAAGGGATGGAGATAATGCAGTTTAGTGATTACAGTGTACTGCAGTCTGCAGTGCACACACTTGCCCACGGTCCAGGCTAGAATCTCAGGCATCATTCACACACATGCTGCTGATTTTCATATTTCCTGAACACACATCCCCTCTCTTCAGATACAGCACACCGAGATAGTGTGGACGGGACTGAAAGGAGGAGGAGGAGGAGCTGTATTCCTCCCTGCTTGTATGTGAGGAGAGTGGGGGGGAGGTGGCTGGACTCGCTGGGCTGTAAAAGAGTGTCAGATTGACACTCGGCTCAGCTTGCAGTCACCACTCTCGGAATATACAGGCTGGTTCTTCTGTCCTAAGGACGGGAGAAATCAGTCTGTTTTTTCAGTAACTGAGATGAAGGCTTGGGCCCCCCCTCCCCCACAGTGCTCATGGAGTCCTTTTTGCAACTCGCTCTTCTCCGTGCCAATGAGGATGCAGGGGAAGGAGCAGATCGGGCGGCTGTGGTTGTGTGAACGCTCGCATTATGCAGTGTCAGCGAGCTGAGGGAGGGGGGAGGAAGCCCCGCAGAGCTGTCTGGGGACGCTCTTCCTCCCAGGAGAGACTGTTACTCCAGCGGCGGCCCGAAAAAAAAAAAAAAAAAAAAAGCAAAAAAAAAAAATGAGCCACGCTATCCCAAAATTGGGGGCCCCATGGTGGCACTGAGAGTCATGAATACATAGGGGTGGCAAGCTGGCAGTGGATATATATGATATGCACAGGACAGCTTTGTTACTTTATATACCGTATTGTAGTATTTTCCCACTATTTCTATGCTGTACAGAACGATGGTTTGTGTAGTCAATGGGGAGCTCCGCTTGTCTGCCTCCTACCTACTTGATATCCGTTTACCTGCACGGTCTCCATTGTAGGGCCCCCAGAGCATTACTTTGCCCAGGGGCCCATGATGCTATGAAGACGGCCCTGGGCGAAACACATCAGATTGTGTGTGGCTGCTGGAGCAGTGCTGGCTGAAGCTATATACCTTAACGAGCTCTGGGTCGGTTGAGTGTTGCCTGTCCTTGTTATGGTAATTGGAATTCTGCTTTAAATGTATATACCAATATTCGACATGCCAGTAAGTCAGGTGAAATATGCCAGAAGGGGGATCTAACTTTTCCTTGTTCTATATAAAAGATTACAGCTTGCATCCCAATATTAAATCACAAATTCCATGCCGTTTTCTAAAGTGGCAATACAAGGGAAGAAAGTCATCCTTCTTATGAGTTTAGCGGTGAGAAAAAAGTGTTGAGGGACAATACTTACAATCTGTCTTTCATTCTGATTCCCGCTGCTGTACGTGGTAGCCAGTGTGGAGGAGCAGGCCTCGCTGTACCATGGTACATTGCCATACTGGGTGGTGCTGCTGATGGACAGTGTGTAGATGCTGTTTGTATATCCATCGCAGTTGCAGCTGTCACGTTCTCTTCCGCCATTCCCAGAGGCCCAAACATATATAGAGCCAAGACCATAACGACCCTGTCCGAAAAAACAAAAAACACAAACTGATATAACTGACATAAGCAACGTACTTATAAATTTACTCTCAGACAGCGGTGTAAGGGTCCTTTCACACGGAGCGGACCGTTTTTCGGTCAGCTCCGTGTGTCCGTCGGCTCAGCGGGGGGTCTCCGCTGAGCTGTCGGGCGGACACTATGCAGGGACCGCCCTGTCTCTCCTCAGCTATCCCTTATGGGGAATCGGATGGATCCGATCCGATCGACGGAAGACAAATAGGACATTCTTCCGTCCGAAAAAACGGATGCGGATCTTGCGGACGTTATCGGATGCATCATCCGCTAACGGATCCGCTCCCATAGGGACCTATTACAAGTCCGTAAACGGACTTGTAATCAGCGGACGAACGGAACGGACGTGTGAAAGGACCCCAACGGCATTTGCAGATGTGCATTGTTGACAAACATTGGCTTTTGCATTTCGATGAATGCTGCCAAAATGCATGCTGTGTTTTTCTTGCATGCAATTCAATCACATCTCAGTAGGAACTAATGCATCCAAGAAATCCAAAACTAAACAGCCTAAAAGTCATCCACACTGCACCAGAAGAGAATCTGCAGAGGAAAAACAAAGCCTGGCTGCACAAGCCTAAAAGCAATAGGGATAGATCTTCCATCCAAAACAATATAGGTCTCTGTGTGGCTTTTTTTCTTGACTTTTTTATTACACATACCCCTCACTCCATTTTCATATCCAATCTATTCTTTTTACTGCCAACCTTTTAAGATGACAACCAATTTTTTTCTTAAAGGCCATCCTAACAAACTGGACTATCGTCAGTCTGTTTTGCAGCTCTGAAACTACGATATTTTTATTTAGCAGATTCTGGTTCCTCCTGTTTATAGTGAAGATGCCACTGTCTCAATAAAACACTTATTTGTGCACCCTACAATCTGGGGATTCATCAGGAGAATCAGAACACAAGCTTTGTAGTAGCTGAAACAAACTGGGAATTCTGATTAATGCTGATGCCTTACCAGTTAAAGTGGAGTTCCACCCAAAAATGGAACTTATGCTTTTCGGAACCCTCCCCATCTCCGGTGTCATATTTGGCACCTTTCAGGGGGGAGGGGGTGCAGATACCTGTCTAGGTATTTGCAGTCACTTCCGGGCATAGACTCCCGTGGGAGTCACGACACTCAACCCCCCCCCCCCTGCTGTCTCCTGGGAAACACACTGGTCCTAGTAGAGAGCGGGAACCAGTGAGGGCGCGCTGCGATACTCGTTCATGTGCAGTAGGGAACCAGGCAGTGAAGCCGAAATGCTTCACTTCCTGATTCCCTCATCGAAGATGGCGGCGGGGGCAGCCGAGACATTGCTCGGCTTCGGCTGCCATCATCGCGGGCACGCTGGACAGGTAAGTGTCCTTTTTTTAAAAGTCAGCAGCTGCAGTATATGTAGCAGCTGGCTTTAAAAAAAAAAAAAAATTAAATTGAGTGGACCTCTGCTTTAAAGATTAACCCCATTTTATTTCATTATGTTGTTTGGATAAGATTTTGAATGAAATGCCTGGTTAGTTAGAATTGCCTGGTGCACTTTCGGTGTTCTAATCCGAAAAGCTGCAGGGTATGCATCCCCTCAGAAGTATTTAACCCTTAGGGAGTATGCTCACCAAAAAACTGACATTACTTATGCCGGGGGTTGCCTTTGACTTGTAACTTAGTGCAAACTTCTGGGAAAATCAGTGAGCCAATCACACAAGCAGGAAAAAGGGATTTTTAAATACAGCTTACCTGTAAAATCCTTTTCTTGGAGTACATCACGGGACACAGAGCGGCATATTCATTACTATGTGGGTTATATGGAGTACCTTCAGGTGTGGACACTGGCAATCTTCAAACAGGAAGTCCCCTCCCTATATAACCCCCTCCCCTAGAGGGAGTCCCTCAGTTTTGTAGCAAGCAGTATGCCTCCCAAAATGGTCACCCAAAAGAGGGGTGGGAGCTCTGTGTCCCGTGATGTACTCCAAGAAAAGGATTTTACAGGTAAGCTGTATTTAAAAAACCCTTTTTCTTTCTCGTACATCACGGGACACAGAGCGGCATATTCATTACTATGTGGGATGTCCGAAAGCAATGCTTTAATGAGGGGAGGGAGACATCTTCCAAAGAAGGATTCAATTTTAGAGCTAAACTCAAATCATAATAATATTTCCAAATTAGTCAAGAAAGAAGAACCTTTTTCTTTTTTTTTTTTTTTTTTTTTTTTTTATATAACCAAGGGTGTTTCTGATCCCGAGGATTTCAAACTGCAGCCTGTAGTACTGCCTGACCAAAGGCAGTATCCGCATTTCTTCTCACGTCTAGTTGATAAAACCTTGTAAACGTGTGGACTGATGACCACGTTGCCGCCTTGCATATCTGAGCCATAGAGATCTGATGGTGTGCTGCCCAAGAGGCGCCCATGGCCCTGGTAGAATGGGCCTTTACCGACAACGGAGGGGGCAACCTCTTCAATCCGTAGGCTTGAATGATTAATTGTCTAATCCATCTCGAGATGGTGGATTTTGCAGCTGCCTGCCCCTTCTTGGGGCCATCTGGTAGAACGAATAACACATCTGTTTTCCGGATCTTTTCCGTAGCTTTAAGATAGGCCTTCATGGCCCGGACAATATCCAAGGTATGCAGCAACCCCTCCTTTCTAGATGTAGGTTTTGGAAAGAAGGATGGAAGTACCAAATCCTGGTTTAAGTGAAATTTGGATATAACCTTTGGTAGAAAGGAAGGATGGGGCCGGAGAACTGCCCTGTCCTTATGCAGAACAAGATATGGTTCCTTACACGATAAGGCTGCTAATTCTGACACTCTTCTGGCCGAAACTATGGCGACCAAGAAAACCAGTTTTCTTGTCAGTAAGAGTAAAGGAATCTCAGCCAAAGGCTCAAAAGGCTGTTTCTGTAGAGTGGACAGGACAAGATTTAGGTCCCAAGGACAAACTGGTGACTTGACAGGAGGATTAATACGCAAGACCCCCTGTAAGAAGGTCTTTACCAGCGAGTGGGTGGCCAGCGGCCTCTGAAACCACACTGACAGAGCTGAGATCTGTCCTTTGATTGTGCTTAGTGCCAGGCCTTTATCCACTCCTAGCTGGAGAAAACTTAACACCCTATCAATAGTATATTTGCGGCAATTCCATCTTTTGGATTCACACCAGCCTATATAGTTCCTCCACACCCTGTAATAAATTACCCTGGAGACCGGCTTTCTAGCCTTAATCAGGGTAGGGATTACCTGCCTAGACAGACCCCTACCCCTGAGAATCAGGGATTCAGCCTCCAGGCCGTCAAATTTAGACGCTGTAATGTAGGGTGGAGGATCGGGCCTTGTGAGAGTAGGCCTGGTTGTAGAGGAAGAGTCCAAGGGTCTCCCACTGCCATATTCAGGACTAGTGAGTACCAAGCCCTCCGGGGCCAAGCTGGAGCTATTAGAATGACTGGCTTGTGCTCCACTCTGATCTTGCGCAACAGGCGGGGGAGTAACTGTAGTGGAGGGAACGCATATAGAAGTTTGAATTGATGCCAAGGGCAAACCAACGCATCGGTTCCGCAGGCCATAGGATCCCTCGCTCGCGACACGAACCTGTCTAGTTTCTTGTTGAACCTGGATGCCATTATATCTACGTCTGGCGTTCCCCACCTCTGGCAGATTGTCTGAAAGACCTGGGGATGCAGAGACCACTCCCCTGGCAACAGACTCTGGCGACTTAAGAAGTCTGCCTGCAGGTTGTCCACTCCGGGAATGAATATCGCTGAAATGCAGGGTACATGAACCTCTGCCCATTGAAAAACCAAGTTCACTTCCCTTTGAGCGGCCTGGCTCCTGGTTCCCCCTTGGTGGTTTATGTATGCCACCGCCGTGGCATTGTCTGACTGGATTCTCACCGGGAACCCCTTTAATCTGGAGGTCCACGCCAACAGGGCTAGGCGAGCAGCTCTGATTTCCAAGATATTGATGGGGAGCTGCCTCTCTGCTTTCACCCAAGTTCCCTGGCGGGAGAACCCCTCGAAGACCGCCCCCCCAGCCTGCCAGGCTGGCGTCTGTGGTAACTACCTTCCAGACAACAGGGCTGAAGGATCTTCCCTTTAGAAGGTTCTGAGGGTTCAACCACCAGGCCAGGCTTTGTCGGACCCTTGATGATAGCGTCAAAGGGGACTCTAAGGCATGTGCCCTCTTGCCCCAGGCTGCTAGAATGGCTGCCTGTAGGACGCGAGTGTGGATCTGAGCGTATGGTACTGCCTCGAATGTGGCCACTAGCTTGCCTAGTAATCGCATACACAGGCGAATAGTTGGTCTTTTCTTGTTTACAACCAACTGAACCAACCCCTTGATCGCCTTGATCTTTACAAGGGGCAAGAACACCTTTTGATGTTCTGTGTCTAACCTCATGCCGAGGTATTCCAACTGCTTTGTAGGCTGGAATGCTGACTTTCCCTGGTTTAGGACCCAGCCGAATTCTTCGAGGTACCGAACCGTGAGGTTTACTGCCTTTTGCAGACCCGTCCGTGAGTGATCTATGATTAAAAGGTCGTCCAAGTATGCTAGGACTGTGACTCCTTGGATCCTTAAATTGGCCAGAACTGGGGCTAGAATCTTCGTGAATACCCGGGGGGCCGTGGCCAGCCCGAAAGGGAGCGCCCTGAATTGGAAGTGTCGCTGCCCCACCGCGAAGCGTAAAAACCTTTGATGCGCCTGAAAGATTGGTACATGAAGGTAAGCATCTTTTATGTCTATGGAGGCCAGAAAATCGTCTTTCTGAAGCGCGGCGGCTGCTGACCGGATGGATTCCATCCGGAAGGAACGCACCCTTAGATAACCGTTTAACCTCTTTAGGTCCAAGATTGGCCTGACATCGCCGTTGGGCTTTGGTATGACAAAGAGATTGGAATAGAAACCTAGGCCTTGCTCTTGGGCTGGCACTTCTATAATTACGTCCTGGCAAAGCAGGTGATCCAAAGCTGCCAGCATTGAGGCCTTCCTTGCTGGATCCCTTGGTAGCCTTGATTCTTGAAAATGAGGCGGAGGATATCTTAGAAACTCCAGTCTGTAACCTGTGGTTACAGATGCCCGGACCCAATTGTCGGGGATCTTGGCTTCCCAAACTTCTGAGAAGAGACGAAGCCTTCCCCCCACCCTTGAGAGTGGGGGCGCCCCTTCATAATGCAGACTTAGGGGCTGTCTTTGACGGCTTGCGATACCACGGCTTCTTACCCCCAGGGGTCTGTCCTTGCGATCTACTGATAACGTTGGATCGTGCAGGCGGCCGTCGATACTGCCTGGAATTAGAGGGCCCCGAGACAGGAAAAAACTGCCTCCTAAATGTAGGAGCCCGGAATGTCTTTTTGACCGGTAAAAGGGTACTCTTGCCATTTGAAATAGTCTGAATATATTTATCCAGATCTTCTCCGAAGAGTCGTCCTCCATGGAAGGGAAATCCTGCCAGAAGCTTTTTGCATGGGGGCTCCGCCGCCCAGTTCTTCAACCATAAGAGCCTTCTCATGTGCACCAAACATAGTGATAAACGAGAAGCCTGCTGGATGGAATCTTTTATAGCATCTACCGCGAAACACAGAGCTCTGGGAATGTCAGCAAACTCCTCTGCTTGTTGGGTAGGCATGTCCTTTAACATCTCTTTTGTCTGGTCTTTTAATGCCTGACAAACTCCAATTGCAGCTACCGCTGGCTGCACCACTGCTCCTGCCGTAGCAAAGGATGCTTTTAAAAGTGTCTCTAATCTTTTATCAACCGGATCTTTAAACATATGTATGTTTTCCACCGGGCAAGTTAGTGATTTATTCACACACGAGATGGCTGCATCCACTATTGGGAGCCTCCACTTCTTGGAGAATTTTTCCTCCATGGGATAAATGACCGCAAATCTTTTCGGTGGCAGAAAAATCCTGTCCGGCCGTACCCAATCCCGAAAGATCAATTCCTCCAAGAGAGGATGGACCGGAAAAACTGCGTTGCTTAACGGGGCTTTCAAAGAGCCCAGAGAGGATACCGGAGGAACCTGAGGTTCTGGCAATGGTAAACTAAATGCCGAGCGGACCATGTCCATCAAAGACTGTACCCACAGTCTCTCTGTCTGGGAGTCTGAAAATGGTTCCTCAGAGGTAGACCCCTCCATCCCTGAACCCTCTTGGTTCAGGTCCAGTTGATCCTCCTGTGATTCTAATTCCTCCGGAGAGAGAATCTCAGCATCTGAGGATACACCCCCTGGTGATGGGGATCTAACCCGTTTCTTACCAGGAATAGCTCTAGCGATCAATGCCGCTATTCTCTCTTCTAGCCCCCCTAGGGATACGGCTAGCATCTCCTCTGTGATAAACACAGGGCTGGGCTGATCTGGGCCAGCCTCCGCACCAGATCCCCCTAATGGCTCATCCAAGGCGCTCCTTAAATTAATAAGCTGCGGGGAAAGAATCGGCATATCAGAATCAGAAAGGGAACCCTTTTGTTTTTTGGTCTTTTTTGTACCCTTTGACCCCGAACCCTTGGAAGCCATAATACAAAATCGAGGGACTCCGCCCACACAACAGACTGTAGTGGGCAGGAGTACAAATTTCAGAGTTTAGGGGAGAATAGATCACTTAGTGTCCCCAAAAACTGATGGGCCCGTATGTTGGTTTTTTTTTTTTTTTTTTTTTTTTTCTTTTTTTTTTTTTTTTTTTTTTTTTTTAAATAATTATATATTATATATTATATATTTTCCTTGACAACATACAGTGACCCTACTTTAAGTTTGCCAGCCTCCAACTTGCTGCAAAATAAGGGGGATTCTTGGCTTAACAATAAAGGCATTGGAACAAAGTCCACATGTACTACCCCTCTTCCGCCACCGGGAGTCACTGTTCTGCCGCTCTGCGTCCTCTCCTTGAAAGATCAGCCTCAGACTGAGCACTGACAAAGCCTGCTGTCTATAACAGCACAAAGGCGCGCCCCTGTATGACGCCGCAGGCCCGCCCCCCCCGCCCTCCTGTCTGGACGGCGCGAAAAACGTCAATAAGACGTGCGCGCGCACGCGCGCGCGCGCGTATGCCGGAAACAGGAGGAACATGGAGGAGCCGCGCTGCTGGAGATCCAGGCACGCAGAAACAGGCGGCAGATTCAAACCCCCGGCCAGGTAGGACTCTCTCAAGGCCCCTAGGGATCCTTACTAGCCCTAGGAAGAAACAGCAGGTTAGCTAGCAACACATATTTAAACAGGGGGGCCTAGTGATGGGGGGAGAAAGGGTGTCATCCTGTCTTTTAGACATAGTGATCACGGTTGCCCATGCAGAGCATACTTAGGCTATCCCCCCTTTTAGGTTACCCCGGGGAGCCTGCTGTCGAACCAAGTCCCGCAGGCTCCCCCTTACCTGCTCCATGCTGCAGGATGTTTGACCAGCAAACTGATCCAATCTTCTCCCATCTCCGTGGGTAGCGTAGTAGACCTTCAGGCCCTGGGGTCCTATGAAGGTACCCACTGTCCTGGACCTATATAGCACCCTGGCAAACAGGAACTTTATGGTTTTGCAAACTCCAAGTCCTGGGCCCAGGGTCCAGCCCTCCAAAGAGGAGCATTATAGGCAAAACCCCACGGTCTGGGGCCCGGGTACTGTCCACTTTGGCACTGAGGCTCCTTGGACAGATCCGGTAGCCCGCCCTTAATCCCAAGGATGTGGAGCAAAGCTATTCCGTGACCAACACCTAAGACACTGGCGAAAAAACTGAGGGACTCCCTCTAGGGGAGGGGGTTATATAGGGAGGGGACTTCCTGTTTGAAGATTGCCAGTGTCCACACCTGAAGGTACTCCATATAACCCACATAGTAATGAATATGCCGCTCTGTGTCCCGTGATGTACGAGAAAGAAATTACATTTTTGGAGATGTTCTGTACATCAGCTGGGTAAAGAACTCCTCCAGGTTTCCATATTGCATTGAAGTTTACAGAAAATTACAGCAACAGCAGATTGGATAGGAAAGGTACTTTTTAATGACATTCAATTACACAAAGACTTTTGTAACAACTATTTAACAGCTTGCCGACCATGTCACGAACATATACGTCCTCAGAATGCCACTGCTGCGCAAAGCAACGTGTATATATATACGTTGCTTTGAATTTCACGCGCACAAGCTCTGTGACTATGCCCGCTGGACCCGTGGACTCGATGTCCGCCGAGCCCGCTGGACCCACAAACTATATGTCCGCCGGTATCCCACGATCATGTCATGGAGCTGCAGAACAGAGGGATGCCTGTGTAAACAAGGCATCTCCCTGTTCTGCCTTTTGACAGGACACTGATCTTCTCCCTGTGATCCGGAGCAGTGATCGCTGTCATGTCAGTGGTAGCCCACCGCCCACACAGTTAGAATCACTCTATAAGGACACACTTAACCCTTCCTATCTGCCTAGTGGTTAACCCCTTCCCTGCCAGTGGCATTTACACAGTAATCAGTGCATTTTTATAGCACTGATTGCTGTATAAATGACAATAGTTGCAAAATAGCGTCAAAAGTGTGCGATGTGTCCGCCATAATGTCGCAGTCATGATAAAAATCGCAGATCGCCGCCATAACTAGTAACATTTTTTACAAACGGCCATAAAACTACCCCCTATTTTGTAGACGCTATAACGTTTGCGCAAACCAATAAATATACGCTTATTGTGTTGTTTTTTTTACCAAAAATGTTTTATATATTTTTGGGGGATATTTATTATAGCAAAAAGTTAAAAATATTGTATTTTTTTCAAAATTGACGCTTTTTTTTGTTTATAGCTCAAACAATAAAAACCGCAGAGATCATCAAATGCCACCAAAAGAAAGCTCTATTTGTGGGGAGAAAATGGGATAACAATTTTGTTTGGGAGCTACATCGCAGGACCGCGCAATTGACAGTTAAAGCGCCGCAGTGCCGAATCGCAAAAAAAAATTCCCGATCATTGTGCAGCCAAATCCTCCAAGGCTGAAGTGATTAAGCTACATTTTTTTATTTGCTATATTTTTCCCCAAAAGTGAAATTGCCCTTTAAGCAAAATTATGAATGAATGAATGACTTGTATAGCGCAACACAAGCGAACTGAATCGCCTCTGGGCGCTTTTTCCAGCCAGTGTCTGCTTGGCTGGTGCGGTCATTTTTACGCAGTAGGATCTTGACACGCTAGGGAGACACAGTCACACACATATATACATATATACTGGGCCAATTTTTTTGGACGAGATCCAATTTACCTACCAGCATGTCTTTGGAGTGTGGGAGGAAACCGGAGTACCCACGCAGACACAGGGAGAACATGCAAACTCCAGGCAGATGGTGTCGTGGTCAGGATTCGAACCAGCGACCCTTTTGCTGCTAGGTGAAAGTGCTACTCACTGCACCACTGTGCTGCCCCAAAAATTATAATACATTATTTAAGTTTTGCATGGTTGCTGGCAAGTAATTAGCTTTGTGTGAAGTTGGTCCTAAACTAATCTATGGCCTGTCCGGGAACATGAGATACCAGATTTCACAAGTGGCTCCACCTGTTGGAAATACATTGATGACTTACCAGTCCAGAAAAATTAATATATGAATAAGGATATGGATTTCAATAAGCAAATTAAATATGGGGTCTCACTGTTTTTTGGAAGGTTCAGTGAGAGATCCTACGGTGAAAATGTATTGTGCTTCACCTTTAAAATGCCTTGGAAGAGAAAACCTGTCAAGCAACTCTGCGCCATTACAGGTAAAAAAAGAATCTAACTATAGAAGAACAATATATTCCCTGTTTGGCCTGATATTTTCAGAGCGGAAAAGTAATTGCCATTTTATGATGTGAAAAGAGTAATTAAAATGTTTTATTGACAAGCTATGATAGAGGAAGATTACATTCTGGCACCGTTGTGCTGAATGTCTCCAGCTACAGAAACAATGCCTGGAAAATGAAGCACCTGCAAGTTCTACTCACACAGTATTACAAGGGAGGAGATCACATGAATCTGATCACCTGACTGTTTTAGAAACGTTAAATTATTACACAAGTATGGGAAAACCCTAGATGTGTCATCAATGCAAAGCTTACAAAATTGACAAAAAAAATAAAAAGAATTCAAGTCTACCTGAGTGACCCCTCTGACAAAAGCCTCTTCTGCTAGATGGGCTGGACCATCCACAGTCTTGCCATCATCCTCTGGTCCCCAGCTGGCACTGTAGATATGGATGTGGTTAGGATTGAGACCCAGTGATCTTGCTTCCACAGCATCAGTCACTTCACCATCTAGCATTCGAACACCTGGCCAAAAGAAGAATTAAATTCTGCATCATGGAATGCATGACTAAAGTTTTTCTTCAGCGGTAACATAGGATGAGAAAGGAAATATACGGATTGAAAGATGACGTTTCAGTTGCAAAATTTACGAAGATAAAAACACCCCATGTGAAAAAAGGTTACCGGAAAAACACAAAATAACCGATATCTGAACTGGAAACTTAAGTTCAAAGAGCAGCTGAAGACCATCCTGCCAAACAGATCTTGGGGAAAAGACATTCAACCAGGTCAGAATTCAAATCTGATCACTACTATCCTCCTCTAGGACAACTGGCATCATGACCATTTGCAGCATGAGCTTGACTCACTCCTCCCAGTGCATAAACAAACATTTGGGTAGCCTAGAGCAGTGGTCATCAACCCTGTCCTCAGGGCCCACTAACAGGCCAGGTTTGCAAGGTGATATAAATTTCCTGCTCCGTGGTTTCAGTATTGTGGTCTGCATCACCCCAAGGCAATACATAAAACCTGGCCTGTTAGTGGGCACTGAGGATCGGGTTGATGACCACTGGCCTAGAGAGTGTTCCATTTAGGACTGAAACTGTGCCAGAACCATTTTCATGATTCACAGACTATAACTGCAGGCCAGATTGAAATGTAAACCCAATCCCCCCCCCCCCCCCATTATTTTATGAAGGTCCTTCAGCTGGCATCAACACATCAGACTTAAAATACACCCTAAACAGCCATAACTTTACGACCATCAACCTAATACTCAAATGGTCCCCCTTTTTCCCCACACAAACACCCATGGCCCATCAAGACATTGATGCCACAAGACCTCTGAATGTATGCCGTGGTATCTAGCACCAAGCCATCAGTAGCCAATCTTTCAAGTCCTGTAAGTTGCAAGATGAGGCCTCCATAGATCAGACCACAGATGATAAATAGAGGCCACCGCCATCCGAGAATACCATTTTCATTAAGGAGTGTACTTGGTCAGCAACAATGTTTAGGCAGGTGGTACGTGTCAAGTAACATCCACATAAATGGCAGGACCCAAGTTTTTCCAGCAGAACATTGCCCAAAGCATCACACTGCCAAATTGCCCTCCTATGGTACATCATGGTGACATCTCTTCCCCAGGTAAGCGACATAAACACACCCGACCATCCATAATGTAAAAACTATGTGATTCATCAGACCAGGCCACCTTCTTCCATAGCTTTGTGCTCCAGTTCTGATGCTCATGTGTCCATTGTAGGCGCTTTGGCTGTAGACACAGGTCAGCATGGGCACCCCTGAATCGACTTCAAGGACAACATATTTACTTGCGGTCTAATATATCCCACCAAAATTTCAGATTCCATTGTACTGAGAAAATGTACCCCCCCCCATTTCAGAAAAAGCAGGAATGGAAACAACTCTGTGTCCTATTGGGAAGATCACCCGTTTCTCGGGCACCACAAGAAGAAGAGAGAAAACTCTCTAAAATACTCAGATAGTTGTAATCAGGAAACTGATTGACAATTCCCTCTTGATTCCGGCTTTGGCGACAAATAAAAATCAGCGATTTTTTCTCACTTTCAATCTTGGTGGCATTTAGCGATGAGCTCAGTCATTTTTGAATGATCTTCAGAATCCATCTTGTTGAGGAAGGATGAGCTGTGGCGTGTTCGCAAAGTCCACGTGCAGAGCCCAACAGGAAGTCGGCACTGCGCTTCGCTAATCACAGGCAGGGAGACATTGTCTTAATGCGTGGCTGCAGAGATGGGGAAATGTCTCACTGCCTGTGATTAGCGTAGCGCAGTGCCGACTTTCTGGCGGGGTCTGCACGTGGACTTTGCGAACATGCCGGGGGTCATCATTGTTGAGCGCACCAAGAAGTGGCGGGTTGCTAATCTGCAGTGGGGCACACTGCACGTCCCACAGCTGCAAATTTACAAGAAGCATGTACAAATGCAGCCGAAGGGTGGGGAACGCCTTAGATGATAGGACATTTACAGGTAATTAATTCCTGGTGGGCTCAGGCACATAGGTTTCGAAAAGCATGCAAAAATGATTGAGCTCATCGCAAACATCAATGTTACCGGGACACTATAGAGGGAATCTCCCTTGTGGAGAACACAAAAAACAAAACAAAGATCCTGGTAGAGGTTCTAATCCTCTGCTCTATCCTCTATAAAACGACAACAAAAAAACGGTTACAAATAGATAACCTGTTAAAGTTATACACCAGTCACCCCGTATGGTTTCAACCGTTTGTCTAGGTGTACTCAATGGAATTAAAACAGTCACTAGGTCTTCCTTTTTTGCATTTAATGTTGACAGCAAATTGGCTCAAAAAGCAAGCTACAAAATCTGATGCAATGTGGCTTCAATTAAAGGAAAGCTTGCGAGAAATATTTATAGGCTGCCATTGCTGACCAGTTACCTGTCTGTCGCTTTGATCTAAAAAAGCTGGCAAATTAGAAAAGGGTATATTCGGAACATCTGATCTGCATATTTCAGGTTCATTTAAAAAAAACAAAAAACTTAAGCCATTGAAATAGCGTGACTTGCTGGCAACTAGCATTCTCCAAGGGAAAGGTCAGCAGCAGCCACCATACTTCTACACTAAAGGTTTCCTTTAATCTCAGAAAAAGCCAATTTCTACAGATGGGAACAACCACATTTCGTACTGATCAAAGAAATTAATATAAAAATAAAGATTACATTCAAAACGCTATAAGAATCCAACTTTTATTGATCTAATGTACACCAAGCTTTAATTGGCTGCTCTGTAGGACTATAATTTGCACATCAGTTGTCTTTGAATGGTCATGCTGAATTTCCCAGTGTTTAAACAAAATTATACAATGATCAGTTTGCCAACAGGCCAAGAGGGCTGAACTGAAGAGACATTTTTAAATAACATAAATGCAATATGTTTAAATATATCTCTTCATTTTTTTCATCTCTAAAATGCAAACTTTTATTATATAATTTTTAGACTTCCTGTTCTATGGTGTCTAGGTTTGTTCTGTGTGGATTTGGCCAGTAAGGTCTATCGCAACACACTATGGGCCCTCTTCTTTCTCTTTGTATATGGTTGCTTGCAAGGAAGAAGTGCAGTGATTAACCCTTAAGCTGTCTGTTGTGTGGAGGATTGGGCCTATTGGAAGTCATAACTTTTTGTAAACTTCAGAACCTGTTGGATTGCTTGTAATTTAAGGGGTCGTTTGGCAAACTTGAGTGTGGAGCAGTATGGCCCATCCATTAGGGGCGCAGGGGCGCTGCCCCCCTAATCTACATACAGGGTGCCAAACGCATTGTTTACAATTTATTTTTATTTTTGAGAAGCACATGATTAGAGTCAGAGGCTACAATTAGCTTTACAAAAGGGTGGGCTTGGGGCGCAGAGCACTGCCTCCTGAGCTCACCCAGTTGTGTGACAAAAGCGAATATTAGCCATTGTCTTCCTGATTCTCCTCCCGGCCAACTTGCGTCCTGAGACCCGATTAGAAATAGAAATAGCAATCGTATTGGCCACTGGCTGAGGGAAGCCACTGAGAAGGAATCCTGAGACACAGATAGGGTAAGTGTGGGGCCGGCCAACTGGCAGGTGGGGGGTAGCAGCGGGATGTCTCGTTTGCCTCACCCCCCCCCCCCAAATATACGACACCAGCCGCCGCTGGTGTTGAGTAAACACACTGGATTGCAGGGCTTGAAGAGCACTTTGATGAACACCTTATTTGTTGAATGATGCACAGTATTTTTATGAGTGAAATCATTTTTAGAAATATTTTTATATGACGACAACAGTGAGCACTATGATTTTTCCTCCTCTTGAGCCATTGTAATGTTGGGAACAAAAACGTTGAGTGAGAATCCTTTTAAGATTGAATGTTGCAGAAAAAGTGGTGGAACCCCCATTACCTCATATGTGTAGTAAATATTACTGAAGACAGCATTTTTGGAGTAGTGTGTGTTTTGGGACAATTATATGAATTCATGACCAAGTTTTAATGTATTTGTTCATGTTTTGGCAAGTTTAAGGTGGAGGTATTTATTTTGGATGAGTTATTAATGCTGCACTGTTACTTTTCTTTTACACTGGGAGGGGGTTGGACTTACTAAAGGCAAATAGGATGTGCACTGCAAGTGCAGTTGCACTCATTTTCCCCAGAGCTTAGTGAATGTGGCAAAGTTTCATTTTCTAAAGAATACCCAATCAGGTGTACGGAGAAAAAAAAATGCATTTTGCATGCACATGATTGGATGATGGAAATCAACAGAGCTTTACCACATTCACTAAATTCTCGGGGAAAGCGTGCAATTGCGCTTGCAAAGTGCACAGTGTATTTGCCTTTAAATAAATCCACGCCAATGGGTGCCATTGACTAAAACTGGAGAAGACGTAATCTGAAGCAACTGTGCATGGCAACCAATCAGCTTCAATCTTTACCTTGTACAGTTGGGCAACCCAGGGCTGTCTAAATGAGAGGGCACACCTGGGCACTGCCCAGGGGCCCCAGCTGCATGGGGGGCCCCTGCATTTTCCCCAAAGCAGCAGGTCCTTGAGCCCACGCTGCCCCGAAATTGGGGACCCCATGATGGCACTGAGAGTAATAGATACACAGGGGAGGCAGTCTGCCTCCTACCTACTTGATGTCCGTTTACCTTCACTGTCATCATTGCAGGGGCCCCAGAGCATTACTTTGCCCAGGGGCCCATGATGCTATTAAGACGGCCCTGGGGCAACCAATCAGCTTCAATCTTTACCTTGTTCAGTTAGGCTTTGCAAATTAAATATAGAAGCCAATTGGTTGCCATGCTACAGGTTCTATTTGCTCCAGTCTTCGTAAATTCCCTTCTTAGAGTTGAGCATGTGGCCATAAAAAAAAACACACTGCCTGCTCTGAAGACAATGGTAAGAGACTGTTGCTCGTTTCTATAAAGTAATTTCTACATCAATTTCCCCCTAAATTATATTCTGAGCGACATGCTTACCACCAATCTTGGCATTATAAGCTATTCCAACACCGCAAATCCCATTATTTGCAACTGCTGCCACCTCACCCGCACACCGCGTACCATGCCTATAAAATAAAAAAAGGCACACAGTTTAAATCACACAAATCATACTGAAATAAAGTTTTCACATATTGGAATTTAAAGCAAAGCAAAATGGTTAACTGTGGATACTTCCTAACATCTCTTGAGCTCCATCTCCTAAGAACAATTCACGTTTATTCTGTAGGTAAAGAAAGAAAAAAAAATCTATGTGCCTGCCAATGTCAATGATAAAGGTAATTATATACTGAGGTGCTTGTTTAAAAACCTTGCATTTTAGCCAAAGAAGAGACTGAAGTCTTTGTGTGTTCCTGGAAATGCATTTTTATTAAAACATACTTATCTATTTGCAGATGTGTGTTAGCATTGATACACTCCGCTTGCACTCAGGCCCAATCCAATCACAGACAGGCAAGATGTCAGTTACTGCTACTGTATCGCACCAAGCTGACCAGGACGGAGACTCCGCAGAGTTGAATGAAGAGCTGTATTGTGCACACAGGACATAAATCTCATGTGTCTGCTCCATTTTCTATCATGGACAGGATCCACAGCTCCGAAAGACAAACAGTAAAAGTACATGAGCTTGGCAAAGGTCTATTGGCTTTCCAAGAGCCTGTCCATTTCATTAACCCTTTTTCAGGTACTGCTCAACTTCTCCAAAGGTACAAAGATCTAAAATTGGAATCATTGTATATTTCACACACTTGTTACTACAATTTTTTAAACGGTCATTTGTGGCCAATGAAGAGTGCATCAGACTATAGGCATGGTTAAAATAAATGGAGAGCACATCACTAATCACTATCAAATAGTGGTGCAATGGATCGTCATTGATCCGTGATCCGAACCAAAAAACATTGATCCGAACCGCACACACGTAATCCGAGGATTAATTTCTGAAAAATGTTGTTGCGCATGTTCAGTCCACACACAGCGTGGTCATGGTGAGCGGAGAAACTTGAACGCCTCCAGTCATTTAAATCCCCTGTATGGGAGCATTTTGGCTTCCCTGTCAAATAGTGGTGCAACGGATCACAGTTGATCCGTAATCCGAACGGGTCACCCCCTTCGGAACAGCAAACACTGTGATCCGCAGATTGCCGTGGCTTCGGAGCTAGGCCGAAGCTGCGGCGCTTCCTAATGTTATGGCTGCAGCTCTGGAGCTAGGCCGAGGCCTTTCCAAATGGGAAAGGCCACGGCTTCGGCCTAGCTCCGGAGCCGCGACCATAACATTAGGAAAGGCCGCGGCTTTGGCCTAGATCCGGAGCCGTGGCCATCTTGGTACACCCAGTGGTGGCCCTCCTCTCTGTGTACAGCCACAGAGGAGGAGCCAGCACTCGTGGGGGGGTCTGTTTGTACTACCTGGGGGGTCTGCCTGTACTGAGAGGAGGGGGGTATCTGCACCAAGGGGGTTCTTTACTGAGGGGGGACTATAGTTTTTGGGGGGGGTGACAATTTTTTTCTGCACCGGGTGACGCCACCCCTAGTGACACCACTGCAGTGGGGGAGATGTGGATATTACATGGGGGGGGGGATATGGATATTACAGTGGGGGAGAATATTTTTTTTTTGCCAATCCAAAAAAAAATTCCGATCCGTGACTCCTGATCTGAGGAACGAACAGAACCGTGAGTTTTTTGATCCGTTGCACCCCTACTATCAAATCGATATTCTTCTATACAGAATATTGAGAATGAGGTTGCTCAAGGCAACAAGAACCGTTGTTCTTTTAGACACTTTTGATCATCAGGTTTTGTATGTCTGAGGTCAACTGGAATCTTTGATGGAGGATTCTGGAGAAAATAAGGTAGATAAAAATGTATTGGCAAACGTGAACAGCGGCGGACGTCTTGGAGAGGAGCTCCGAGTCCACTAAGTGTCATCCGCTGCCATCGGGACGATTACCCACACATTAGCACCCAGGGCACAACTACATCCTTTGCCCCGGATTCCACAGAGCCAGGTGCAGCCATTTGGGGGGGATTTGGCTGATGGATGCCGGAGATACTCTACCACTCGCTCCGGAGGCCGACGCCATGTTGTATGCCTGAGGGCCCACCAAGGAGCCGAATTGGACTGTTTCTGGAGGTAGGGGTCCGCTTCCCTCCCTCACCATCCACCATCCCACTTACCCGGTGCTGTCCGGCAGGGACCCCGAGCTCCAGAGGCGCTCACATCAACCGCGGTCTGGTGCGGCCTGGTTAGGCCCGAATCCCCGGTCTTTCCTAACGTGGGGATCCACGAGAGCGCGCCTCAACCACGCAATCTCGGAAGACACAGGCCTCAATAGTCACGCGTCCTGCCACCCTCTCTAAGTCCTATTGAGCCCCTGAGACTGCTGCCCTAGATGGAGAGCTGCTGCAGAGCTGCTGCATAGTAGGTTCCCGGCGGTCATCTTGGTACACCTGAGGCCTCCAGCAGTGTATGACAGTTACTGCCTCACCACCAGGACCCCCTGACTCGTTCTTTACCTTGGTGGAGGATTGTGGTGATGCTCCTCTCTCTGCCAGAAGAGTAGATGGGGATAGGTCACTCTCTACACTGCACTTAAAGTGACCCATCCCGGCGGCTTCTGAGGATGGTGGCCATGTAGAGGAGGAGCTCTAGTCCCCGCACCGCACAAAGCCGCTCCCGTACAGCATCTGTAGCTGCCATAGCTCTGGGAGTGATCCCAGCACCTACCCGAACATCCCCTAACACCCTATGGGCAAGATCGGCTACCAGAAAGCCGGGTACAAAGGTTTCGCCCCGCCTCCACCCACAAAAACGGATCGTAACATGGAGCGTTTCCTGTATAGGCCGCAATCCCCGGCCTTGATTAACCCAACGGTCCTGTCAGACCGTGTGGAATCCAGTCCGGAGGCGCTGACAACTCAGACGGCGGATGCCGGTTCCCAGCACAATGGATCCCAGCATGTCCTATCATCAAGCAGCAAGGACGTGGTCACGGTGGACGTTTTGGATCATAAACTGCAGAATCTCCTGCAGAACTTGACCCATAACATCACCAAAGAGGTGGGTAAAATTACTCAGGAGCTCAGGAGGGAGATTGATCAATTGGGTGAGCGCACGGACACGCTTGAAACTAAATTTGACGAAATGACCCAATATGTTCATGTGCTGGAGGAAGATAACGCGGCCATGAAACATACCCTGTTTCAACTCCAACTACAGCAGGAAGACTTGGAGAACAGAGAAAGGCGCCAGAACCTTAGGATAAGGGGGATACCTGAGACGGTCACTGATAAGGAACTGCGTCCATACCTACTAGACTTGTTTGTCACCCTAGCGCCCCATATACCGGACATTGACTGGCGTCTGGATAGGGCACATAGGTCCTTGGCCCCTAAACCCCCTGCAGGATCCAACCCCAGGGATGTTGTGGTACGATTTCATTTCTATGAGAGCAAAGAAGCCCTTTCTGTGGCGACCCGCAACAAATCTCGTATTGACTTTAAACAGGCCAGAATACAGATCTTCAATGATCTTTCCCCTATCACTTTGGCAAAAAGACGCAGCTTCCGTCCTATCACCACTCACTTGCAGAATCACCAGGTCCCCTACCGTTGGGGGTTCCCCTTCCGCCTATCTGTCCTGAAAGATGGGGTCCAACATTCCCTCAGAGACCTCTGTGAAAGTGACGCATTCACGCGCAGTCTGGGGCTCCCCCCTGTCCCTGAGGAGGACCTTCAACTCCCTATGCCGAACCCTAGGCCTTTGATGACACCAGCCAAGATCTGGACCCCTGTCCAACACAAATCAAGAAAGATGTACTCCACACCTCAGAGGGCCGACCGTTCCAGGTTTCAAACTTGAAGATTCCCCCTTCTGTGCTGGCTCCAGAGACCCTCCTTTATCCCCCGCCTCGCGGTGTAGGCTGAGGCTTATCCTGAGTCCATCAGGATCTACGGTTCCATGTTACTCACCTTGATGTCATTATTTGACCCTTCTGTTGATTACCCCTAATTGACACTGGCCCTGTTCACATCCCTTGTTTTTCCCTTTCCTTTTTGACTCACATCATTGCCCCCCAAGGTGAACTGTCCTTCGGGTGTTTCATCTGCTTTTCTGATGCAAATCGGTGTGGACTACTCCTACAAGTGCGGCGGGGATTCGCTCGTCCTCGATCTTCGTGTGTCGACACGTCCCCCACCCCAATCCTGGGCTACGGCCTGGGTTCCCTGAGGTTTTTTTATCCTCAGGGCTATCTGGAAAAATGTGTTTTAAACTGTTATTTTTGTTTCAATTGTTTTTTTTTTGTTTTTGTTGTTTCTATCTCTTTTTTGGGTCTTTTTTTTGACCCTCCACTGCTATCCAATATGTTCTGTATTACTCTTGTCCGAAATGTGCGCATGCTTACCGCGGTATTTTTTGCACCGTGGATGTTTCTTGGTTCAGATATAATGTATGTAATCAAAGCTGTATTGTTGAATGATATGCAATGGCTCTAAAGGTTTACTCATGCAATGTCAAAGGTTTGAATTCCATCGGGAAAAGATGGCAGGCTCTGAGGGAATTTAAATCTTCGGGTGCGGGGGTGATTATGGTGCAGGAGACTCATTTTAAGCCTGGGGGATCCTTTAAATTTGCTTCCAAACAATTTCCCACGGCATTTGTGGCTTCTGATCCCTCTGGTAAGGCGGGAGTAGCAATTCTTTTTAAAAGATCGTGCCAGATTCGTGTTATTTCCTCACATTTGGACCCTAAGGGCCGATATGTTCTCCTGGACTGTAGTCACCTGGGCACCCAACTTACTTTGGTAAACATTTATGCCCCCAATGTAGGCCAAATTGGGTTTCTTTCGGAAGTTCTTGAGAAACTCCAAACACTTTCCCATCCCTTTATGATTTTAGGGGGAGATTTTAATGTCTGCATGTCCCCGAATAGAGATAGGCAGGCCTTGTTTCGGGACACTCCTAGTAATGCTGCCCAGAAATTATCCGCATCATTCCGCAAATTGACCAGGTCTTATAACCTTTTTGATACCTGGAGAGTGAAACACCCTGTGCAGAGGGGGTTCACCTTTTATTCCCCGCCTCATAAGCTTTATTCTAGGCTGGACCATTTCTTTGTAACGGCCCCCCTGCTTCCGTACGTGGTCTCCTCTGAGATTAACCCGATCACATGGTCAGATCATGCCCCCATTGAACTAGATGTTGTTTTGTCAGATCCTACCCCCAGGACTTGCCACTGGCGTCTCAACGAGTCTCTGATTAAAGACCCGCTGATGCAAATCCAGTTGCAACAAAAATTATCTGAATTTTTTGATCTCAATGTGGGATCAGTGGCAGAGGTCTCCACGCTTTGGGAAGCTCACAAGGCCTTTTTCAGGGGAGAATGTATATCCGCTAGTTCTCGTCTCAAACGGGAATCTATAAGACAAAAAGATGAGCTTATAGCTCAACTTAAGGCTGCGGAGGCTCGTCTTCTTGATTCCCCTACAGTGGAAAGGTTGAGGGTTGTGACATCCCTGCGGAACCGTATTAAGACTTTTAACATGACTAAAATCTCCAAATCCTTGTTATGGGCTAGACAGAAATTTTATGAGTTCGCCAACAAACCGCATAAAATGTTAGTTAATAGGCTAAAGCCACGCCCCTCCCTCTCAATCCCTGATCACTTGATACAATCGGACGGCACCCCCACATACTGCCCTAAAGCTATGACTGATGTATTCGGAAATTTTTATGAGAAATTATATAATTGCTTGAAGGAGGAGCTACCTACCCAATTCCCTCAGGCCCGTTTCGATGCCTTCATGTCCTCCCTAGTTTTGCCTAAGTTATCCAGTGAACATAACTCGACACTTAACGCCCCTGTCTCATTAGAGGAAATAGTGAAGGTAGTGAAGGATCTCCCGGCTCACAAGTCCCCTGGCCCAGATGGGCTACCATATGTCTACTACAAAGTGTTCTCAGACACTCTAAGCCCTCATCTACAAACTTTATTTTCTTCATTGCTTAAGGGCACCGTCCCTCACACTTCCTTCTTACATGCTTTCCTGACGCTCATCCCAAAACCTGGTAGGGACCCCTCATGGCCTGATAACTATCGTCCCATCGCACTCCTAAATTCTGACTATAAGATTTTTACTAAAATTTTAGCAAACCGACTTTCTCCTCTTCTGACAGCCTTGATACATAGAGATCAGGTGGGCTTTGTCCCTACCAGGCACGCTGGTGACAACACTAGGAGGACGGTGGACCTGATAGACTTACTAACTAGAACTAAGCAGCCAGCTATTGTCCTCAGTCTGGATGCACAGAAGGCTTTTGACCGCCTTAGTTGGCCTTTTATGTTTGCAGTCCTGGACAGGTACGGGTTCTCGGGCCCTTTCATTAAAGCATTACGAGCCATTTATTCTACCCCCACATCTCAGGTTCAGCTGTCCTCCTCTCTGTCTCGGAGGTTCCCCCTTTCTAATGGTACCAGGCAGGGGTGTCCTTTATCGCCTCTGCTGTTTATTTTATGTCTAGAACCCTTAGCTGCGGCTATTCGACAGCATCCAGATATACGGGGGGTTCCGCTGAGACAGAGGGATTACAAGCTTTCACTTTTTGCTGACGACATCCTCTTGACCCTTACTCACCCTTCTACCACCTTGCCCGCTTTACACGGTGTCCTCTCTGAGTTTGGTGATCTATCAGGTTTTAAGGTTAACCAGTCAAAAACTGAGGCTTTACCGATCAATTTACCTGCTGACTTGCTCCAATCCCTTCAAACTCAGTATAACTACCACTGGTGTCCCTCCTCGCTGAAATACCTGGGAGTGCAGATTTCCCCATCATATTCCACCCTATATCAGGCCAATTTCCCCCCTGTTTTTGCAGAAATAACACGCCTTTTAAGTTCATGGACCTCCCTCCCGATCTCTCTTTTAGGCAGAATCAACGTTCTTAAGATGTCAATCCTCCCAAAACTGTTGTATCTCTTTGAAACCCTACCTGTGCCGGTCCCGATGTCGCAGCTGAAACTTCTCCAGAGGAGGTTTCTCAAATTTATTTGGAATAATGCATCCCATAGGATTGCACAATCGGTAGTATTTGCCCCTAAACACAGGGGTGGCCTGGCGGCACCGGATGTTATCAAATATTATTATGCCTCTCACCTCCGTGTATTGACCTCCTGGATCTCTCGGAAAGCCCCTTCCAGATGGGCGGAGATAGAGATGGGGGTTACTGCCCCAGTGCATCCTTGTTACATGCTATGGCCGTCTTCAGCTAAATTTATGCCCCAACTTAGATCGTTATGTCTCGCCCCAATGTTATTTACCCTAACTATCTGGAGGAGATGTGTGGAGCGGTTCTCCCTCTCCTCCAGATGCTCCCCCCTAATGAACGTTCTTTTTAACCCGGACATCCCCGATAGCCTGTCATTTGAAAGGATGGGTCCTTGGACTCAAGCCGGGATCTTTCAGCTGCGTCACTTGGTCCACCCAGTTACACGTGTCTTGCTGACCTTCCCAGAACTCAAAACGAAATATGATCTCCCATCCTCCCTACAGTACCCATACCTACAGTTTAAACATTTCTTCCTTTCTTCCTTCCCCTCACTTTCGCTAGAGAGGCCCACAGAATTCGAGTGCTTGTGTGTAGCTGGTCCCTATGAGCCTAAACAAATCTCATCTACATACAAGATCTTACACGAATCTTCTCCTCTATCTGATGTTATGCATAAATACATGCACAAATGGTCCTCCATCTTACAGCATTCGATCTCATTACTGGATTGGGGGAAGATATGGGATAATACGTCCAAAATTTCACGCTGTGTGATACAGAGGGAAACTGCCTTTAAGATTTTGATGTTCTGGTATAGGACCCCAGACCTATTACATGCACGTGACCCTACCCTCTCCAATCTTTGCTGGAGATGTCAGGAAGCAGTGGGTTCCCTTTTTCATATCTTCTGGGAGTGCCCCCTCATTAGGCCTTTATGGGTACAGGTACAGGAGCTTCTACAGAAATTGTTACCTTACACTATACCCCTGAAGCCTATACACTTTCTTTTAGGTTTGCCCCTTACAGATATACCTAAAGCGTCACAGAAACTAATGTCCTTTGTTCTCTTAGCTACCAAGAGGGCTATCCCCAGGCTATGGCTCTCCACTTCTCCCCCCACCCTCCATCAAGTCCTTGTGATTCTAGCTGATACACGACGGTTGGAACACCTAACTGCCAAGATTGAAGACACATTATGTCTTTTTGATAAAACATGGAATGCCTGGGATGTTTCTGAATTCTCACCAGACTCCCTACCTGAGCCTCCCCAGGGTATTTGATTTTCATGATGCTTTTGCTTTCATTTGTTCAGTTTCATTTTACGTTACCTTATTTTATGCTCCTACCCGTTTGTTTGTCTAACTTCACATGTATTACTGGTTACATTTTTGCCCATATCTTTTAGATACTACTTCGGGCATAGATCTAGTTAAATTTTCCAGGTTATGTATGTACCGGTTTATAGTCATTGTGTGACTTAGTTGATTCCTGCCTGAGATCGTTGATTTCTATGAGATGTGATTGGCTATGTTTAATTGCTTGTCAATTGTATTTCTTCTTATGTCGGACGATATACTCTGTTTCTGTGAATCTTTCATAAATAAACAATTTATAAAAAAAAAAAATGTATTGGCAGAGTGTATTGCTAGCCACAGTATACTCTAAGCCAGGGGTCTCCAAACTTTCTAAGTAAAAAGCCAATTTACTGTCCTTCAGAGTTTACGAGGACCAGACAGTGGTCAGTGGAAGTCGAAAAGGTCCCGACGTCAGTGGGAAAAATTAACACCCCATTGTTTCAGTAGGAGTAATTGTGCCCCGTCATTGGGTCCCATTGTTGGTGTCACTGAGGTCATTTTGCCCCATTGGTGTCATTGAGAGAAACTGTGCCCCATTGTTGGCGTCATTGAGAGGAATTGTCCCCTATCTTGGTGTAATTGAAAGGAATTGTGCCCCATTTTTAGTGCCATTTTGAGGATTTTTTTTGCCCATCATTGGTGTCATTGGGCCCCAGTGTTGGTGTCAGTAGGAGAAATTATGCCCCATGGTTGGTGTAATTGAGAGAAACAATGCCCCCTTGTTAGTGTCACTAAGAGAAATTACGCCACATTGTTGTTATCAATGGATGAAATAGTGCCCCAAGGGCCGGATAAAAGCAAGCAAAGGGCCACATCTGGCCCCCGGGCCGCAGTTTGGAGACCACTGCTCTAAGCAAAGGATAAAAATACAAATATACATCTATTAAAGCAGCTGGTCAGTTGCAAATAAAGGTTCGTCAATACAGTCTACATCCTTTGCTCATGTAAGTGTCATTTTAAAATTACAATACAACATTTTTACAGTATCTCACTATTGTAAGTCTATTCTTGCATACATGTCCATGTGGATTCTGTTCTGAGGCGATCACCTAGGGTACTATTGTATTTGGATTATTGGCTACCGTGATTGGAGCACTAGAGTGCCATCTGATCTTCCAATATATATAGACTTGTTGCATGTCCTGTTTTTTTTTATATTGCGTGTATTTTAGTTGTTTGCAAGGTAGTCATTTGTGTATTGGGCACGATACAATTTTGATGATTTTTGATGCATAATCTAAACTTGAAAGGTGCTCACAAATTCCAATTCTCAAAACTCTCCATTTAATAAAATGGGCACAACTATTATGAGAATGAGAAAAACATTATATATTACCATTTTTATAGGATATACAGTATACTAATTATTGGGCATTCAATACAATCATGCGATTATATTTGAATATCAAAACGAAAAACAGGATACATTTTTTAATTATTTTTTACATTTGGTGCGTTTGTCTTCTGCTCAAACAGACCAATTCCCGGTTATGAGAAGTTTCTAAAACATGAGAACAAATGTACAGTTAATCCACATAGCTAAAAAGTGGAGAGTGAGGTTCAGCCCAATTTACACTAGTATAGCACAACATTAGGAATTTGGGGATTTTCTTGAGAAAGTTTTCAAACTTTGTGAGCCGGACAGCCCATTCATTTAAATGGGCTGCCCTACCCTCAACAAACATGGCAAAGTAGTTAATTTTCCTTTTTGAGCTTTGCCCATTCACGCTTTTAGAACTTGCACAAGAACATGCGTCTTGCTTGGCATTTTTGGGGTGCCATTAAAGCGGTTGTATACCCGCGATTAATAAAAAAAAAAAATTTCACCTGAAAGGCAAAAGCCAAAATGAGCTAGTATCCACTGCATGCTAGCTCATTATGAAATACTTACCTCGGAATGAGGTGGAGAGAACTTACCTGGTCCACGCCGAGCGAGATGTCATCTTGACTCGTTGTCTTCCGGGTATCGCCGCTCCAGCGATGTGATTGGCTGGAGCGGCGATGTCGTCACTCCCGCGCATGCGCACAGGAGACTTCCAACCGGCATGGTCCGGCGGCTGCTGGCCCTTTAGCCGAGGATCCCCGCTGCGCATGCGCCACTGCAGTCAGCGGCGCATTGCGGGGGGAATATCTCCTAAACCGTACAGGTTTAGGAGATATTCTTTATACCTATAGGTAAGCCTTATTATAGGCTTACCGGTAAGTAAAAGTTACAAAAAACCCTATACAACCACTTTAACAATGGCACCAGAAGCGTGACAATCTTTTGTGTGCGTGTCATCAATGAGCGCAAATTGCGTGATTTTTCAAGTGTTGTCCCACTACACTAGTGTGAACAGGGGCTTAGTTAGCAGTTTGTGACTGACCAGGACCTGCACTGATTAGCTCCTGACATCAACAATGAAACAGATGCTGTCCATCACAAGCGCTAGATCATGGGAATCAAACTGGCAGCCCTCCAGCTGTTGCAAAACTACAAGTCCCATAATGCCTCTGCCATGCTTGTAACTGTCAGCCTTGGAACTTGTGGAACTTGTAGTTTTGAAACAGCTGGAGGGCTGCCAGTTTGAGACCCCTGCTTTAGATACTGTGTATAGCTGGAAACACACACCCCAAACACAAGGAGACGTCCTTGATTTTTGTCCACTCAAAGACGGGTCTATTTCTACAATTTGATTCTACAGTAGGTAAACTTGAAACGGTTCCATTTTTTTTCTATTTATAGTTTTTTAAACAAATGCATCTTTAAAGGGTCACTAAAGGAAAAAAATGTTTTTGTTGAAATGACTGTTTACAGGGTATAGAGACATAAAAGTTATCGGTTTCCTTTTCTAAATAATTAAAAATAGATAAAAATCAATCATATAAAGTGCATGCAGGTTAGTTTCACTTTTAAACTGGCTTCATGTTTCTGTGAAGTAGAAATATACACAGAACAAAAACAAACAAATCCAGGGCAGCGTTTTGTTTTTAAAATGAATTTGATTGGTTCTGGAAAGTTTTAGACACACAGTAATGACAGCTCAGACCACCGTGAGAAAGCTCCCAGCACTGTGGTTATAAGGAAACAGACAAGCAGGAAGTGTGGAGATCAGAGCAGGATTACAGCAATTTCAAAGCAAAAACGAACAATAAGGACATGAAACCAGTACTGCAGTGAGGTAAAGGAAGCTATTTACCTAAAAAAATATTTCCTTTAGTGACCCTTTAAAAAAAAAGAAGAACAGTAGATTTAAGTTACAGGAGTTCACAATCTACATCCTAAGAGAATGATGTTAAACCTTGAAAAGAGAAGGCCAGATTTCAGTCTCCCGACTTTAAAGATGGAAAATCTGGCATACCAGCTGTGGTTACAACCTTCACCTTGACATGATTGCGGCAGCTCTCCAATCAGGAGAATTATAGCACGTTAGTTTGAGCTGGACAGGCCAGATAAAATATGACAGCTAAATAGATTTTACAATAAAGCCCATCATTTTAACCCTGGTGTCAAAAATCTTACAAGTCCATTTTCATGGCAGGCAGGTACTCGGTGGCACTGAATGCCATTTTCCAATCCAGCAAGCTGTAAAATATCCTGCAAACCAGTCATTTCACAATGACAGGAGCAGTCAGCATTTTTAAACCAGAACATAAAGTCAAATGTTGTGAAAGGTATATCCTATGGGGCCACAATCATAACAAGAATCCTGCATAGCGGCATAAAACTGCACAATGCTAGGCGCTTCTCTCCTGTGTATCATTTGTAGCTGCAAACTTCCTGCATTGTAATCGTCGTGCAAGTTTTATAAGCAGAAACAGCTTGAGAATTTTCCTATAAATCACCCTTAAAGCAGCTTATTTTCTGGACCGTGTCAGAATGGGGGAGGAAAAAAAAAATGACTGATGGATCCAGCTTTGTCCAACGCTGTGCTAGAGAGAAGCTTGCAGTAAAATAGACGTAAAGCAAAATCACTGTCATAGTTGAGAACATTAAAAACTATGCCCGCTACATTCTTGCGGACATATGCCATCGATCCGATTTCCTAGGACAGGCTTAAAATTTAGGAGACCTACCCTTGGAAATGTTTTCTTCTGGCTTAAGAAAAAAAAATCTCAAAGTGAAACTCAGTAAACAGTAAATGGCTAAACAAGACAGAAGAAATAACATTTAGGTGTGAATGAGCCTATTAAGAATAATAGGATTTTCATTTTGAGTATTGTCATGCTTTGGGAGTGATGAAACAAAACTCTTGTGTGTGAACAGTCAACTTGGTGGCTTTTAAAGTTACCTCTTGGTTGATAAGTTTGCCATTGCATGCTTTTTGGCCACATCGACATGCTCAGGTGTGAAATGTGGGTTCAATCTGGGTCCCACTTTGTGGTTTTCTATGTAGCCTCTTGCTTGATCATTGAACATCATCATTACCACTGACCAATGAGCAGGCAGATGACTAGAGGTCAAAACTATGGGCCAGATTCACAGAGCCCTTACACCTGTCTAACTGGTGTTAGACTGGAGTAATTTCAAATTACGCGCGTTTTTTAGCTAGTCGAAAACCTCAAACCATGAATAGACGGCTGCGGGCTTCAATTCGACTGGATTACGTGTTCGTACGCCTTCGGATCTACGCTGCAATAAAATTGCGGCCACTGGGTGGACTTCCAGTCGTTTTCCGCGTCGGGGTATGCAAATGAGCTTTTGCCGGCGATCCCCGAAATTACGATCTTCATTCGCAATCTCTTACGGCACCTTTAGTCATCTTTTTTTTGCGTAACACTATACCAGCTTTTTGCTGCTCTAATATTAGACAGCCCATGTTAAGTATGGCCGTCGTTCCCGCGTTGAATTTCTACGTTTTCCGACGTCTTTTATTATTTTTTACATAAGTCGTCCGGGAATAGGAATGTTCGTAAACGACGCTACTCAAACAGCGAATGACGTAACGACGTGATTTCGCGCAATGCACGGCGGGAAATTTCTGAACGGAGCATGCGCAGTTCGATCGCCGCGGGGACGCGCTTAATTTAAATGCTTCACGCCCCCTAATCGCGTATTTCGATTACGCGGCGAGAAATAGACTACGCCGGCGTAGCGTACCGGCAAAAATCTACCAGAATTCGGTGTAGAGCCTGGTAAAATACGGCAGCGTAGAGTATTTCGATTACGCAGCGCAATATTAAGTGTATGTGAATCTGGCCCTAGATTTTTATTTTTTCTCTGGCTGATGGCGATACTTAGAAATTGGGCTGGGCGAGGGCCGATATATGATGCCAGTTTTTGCGGCCAATATTTTAGGCCGACTAGCTACATCATCCTGACTAGCCAAGGTGTGCATACCACATGAGCGGTAACAATTCCCAAAATGCTACTACTACCTACAAAAATTACTGTTAAGCTGGATACTTCTAGGCTCCCTGAGTTTCTGGGGCCCTGGCAATACCCTTACGGAAAGAAGCCGCATTTTGCGGCAGCGGTAAACATTCAGGGCCAGATTCAGGTACAATTGCCCTGGCGCAGAGTATCAGAGATACACTACGCCGCCGTATTTTACCTGGCTCTAAGACGAATTCAGGTAGATTTTGGGCCGTAAGGTACGGCGGCGTAGTGTATTTCTCGCGGCGGAATCGAAATACGCGATTAGGGGTCGTGAAGCATTTCACGCAATTTTTTTTTGAGTAGCATCGTTTACGTACATTCCTATTCCCGGACGACTTACGCAAAAAAAAAAAATTGAAATTCGACGCGGGAACGACGGCCATACTTAACATGGGCCGTCTAACTATAGACCAGCTAATAGCTGCTATAACTTTACGCAGCAAAAAGATGACTACAGATGCCGTAAGAGATTGCAAAGGACGATCGTAACTTCGTGGATTGCCGGAAAAAGCTAATTTGCATACCCAGACGCGGAAAACGACCCGAACTCCACCCAGCGGCCGCAAAAAGATTACGTACGTACGAAGACTTAAGCCTGTCGGATCGAAGCCCGAAGCCGTCGAATCATGGTTTGAGGATTCAAACTAATGATACGACGCGCGTAATTTGAAAGTACTCCGGTCTAACAGGAGATAGACCGGAGTAATGGCTCTGTGAATCTGGCCCTCAGAGTCTATCTACAATACAGTTCTGGTATTGCATCTGAAGTCCAAACATACTTACCCGGTTGGGTTGTCTTCCCACCGGTTTGATGCCGGTTTGACCCTCCATACTAGTCCCAGTTTCTCATGGTGCCCCTTGGGAAAATGATTTATCGACCCCTGTCTTACATGAATTTCAGTTCTCCCCCAATAGCTCCAACACCGACCATGGCTGTTAGCCCAACATTTTATAATGAGTAGGCTGGGTTCTTCTGGATGATTATGACTTCGCTCAGGGCAAAGATTAAGCAGTGAATTATGGGTTGCTTTTAATTTTTGATGCAAACTTACCGGCCAGTAGAACCTGCCCTTATTACCTTACAAAAGAAGCCTTGTTTATATACTTTTGCATTCATATTTGACCCGTGTTTTTTGTCACACCTTAGGTTCAGTGAATAGTATTCATCTAGGATCCCTATTACCACTACTTTTGCCTTATGCCGCTTACACACGACCGTTTTTCAAAAAAAAAAAAAATGTAATTGGTCATTAAAAACGACCGTGTGTCCACTAGAGATCCAGCAGATTATGCCTCACTGAATGTCACGCCATTGTATACTATGCTGAAGCTGAGAACTCAGGCTTGGGCCCGACTCCCGTTGGGAGTCATGGGTCGCATAAATTTAATCAAGATGATTCTGCTGCCTAAGATTCTCTACATGGTGTGGCATTCACCGGTGTATCTAGTACTCAGATGCTTCAGGATTATGGAAACCCTCCTTAAGCCATTCGTGTGGGGCACGGCGAGGCATAAGCTTCCCTGGCACAGACTAAAAAACCCGACCGGCCTTGCTGGACTGGCGCTACCTGACTTAAATGCATACTATTTGGCTGCCCAGCTGTCACAGCTGTTTCACGTGGACAAGGTGGACAGGACCAGATTCCTCCATCTCCTATGCCCTGCATGGACCCAGTCATCTGGCGACCCTTTGGTGACAATAGCAGGGGGGGTGAGGTTGGTGGGGGGACGCCACTCCCTGTTGTATCACTATAAGAGGATATGGAACATAGTTTCGGGCAGGATGGGTATTCCGCCCTTACACGGTTACACATCTCTGTGGCACAACCCCGCCCTGCCGGAGCTGGAGCGCATCCAGGATATTGAGGTGTGGAGCACTAGAGGAATATATTACCTGTCCCATATCACCAGACGCGGACGACTGAAGCCCTTCGACGAGTTACAGACTGAGTATAATCTACCTGACCACATGTTATTCCGCTACGCCCAACTACGTCATGCTTTTCGAGCTCAGTTCCCTCAGGACGACCTGACTCTAGCTGATAATCCCCTCATGGCGGCGGTTAAATGCCCCGACCCCAAAAAACTAATCACCCAGTTTCACACCATGATCACACTCCCGACTGCCACAGTGTCTGCATATGCCCTAAAGCCCAGGTGGGAGGGGGAGGTGGGGCCACTAGAAGACGACGAATGGAGTGACGCTCTCGATGCTTGCAAACTGGTATCCCCAAAACTGTCTGACCGCCTTACACAAATCTTTATTATCAATAAGGCATATCTTACGCCCCTTAGGATCTCCAGGTACAGGAGGGACTCCACAGCTACATGCCCAATGTGTACCTGCAATACAGGCACCTTTTTCCACTTAATCTGGCAATGCGCCAAGACCCAGGCCTTCTGGGAGCAGGTGGTGAAATTTCTCCACGACAAGATGGGATCCCCTATTACTCTACAGCCCAAACCGTGCCTGCTGGGTGTTTTCCCAGATGTTGGCATCAACAAATTTCTTAAAATATTCTTACACGAGACGCTATTTATAGCCCGAAAGGTAATAGCGCGGGTGTGGATGAGGCCGGAACCCCCAGAATTGTCACACTGGCTGGCAGAGGTCAACAGCGTACTACCATATAAGAAAATGATCTATTCGCATAGGGGTTGCCCGACCAAATATGAAAAAGTATGGGGAAGATGGCTAAGGCTACCTGCATGTAGGGGGGACGGGTGGGCTCGGGGGGTTCATAGTCTCACGGGCGGAAATAGGAGAATAGGAGGGATGCGGGTGGACTGGTAACTAACCCTGCTGTATTGTGCCCACATCCTGGGGCATTTAGGTTCAAACGTGCTTGCATTTTGTGCCACCTGATTTATGCTGCTCACTGTTGTCACACCTGTACCTACACTCTACCCATGTTCGATAGTCATGTACTGTATTTGTATACTGTGTGTATGCCCTCTGGGCTACTGTTTTGCTCCAATAAAGCTTTTTTGATTGAAAAAAAAAAACGACCGTGTGTTGGCTCCAGAGCATTTTTCTCGACATGAAAAATGGGCATTAAAAATTTCATCGATTTTCACATCGTCATTTTTCAGGTCGTGAAAAATGGTCGTGTGTAGGCTTTAACGACGGGTAAAAAACATGCATGCTCAGAAGCAAGTTATGAGATGGGAGCACTCGTTCTGGTAAAAGTAGCATTTGTAATGGAGATAGCACATTCGTCACGCTGTAACAGACTGAAAAGCACGAAGACTGAAAGGCACGAAACGTCTCTCACCAAACTTTTACTAACACAAAATCTTCCAAAGCAGTCCAAAGGGTGGGGCCATCCGAATGGAACTTTCCCTTTATAGTGCCGTCATACGTGTTGTACGTCACTGAGCATTTTTTTTTTTTACAATCGTGTGCATGCAAGGCAGGCTTGAAAAGAATCATGTCGAGAAAAACTATTGTTTTTTCCATGACATTAAAAATGGTCGTGTACGCGGCGTTACAATGTACCCAACTACTAGAGTTCTTGTCTTGAGACACCACAGCTTGTACCTGCAGTAGGAACAGCTCCCATGTTCAAAGTGGGAAAATTCAGGGGTGGGGGGGGGGATGTCCTAGCTATGAAGAGACTTGAAGATAGAAAAATACCTGACAAAATTGTTAATCAAAAGCTTTTATAATGCAACATTTTTCTGATATAATTAACGAATGATCAGAGTACAGTGCATGGCAAAAAGCATTTTAACATTTTTTTTCCTTCAATGTTCAGTTTGCATCAATCTGAGCGATGTAATGGAAGTCTTGAGAGCAGGCATACGATAAAATTGGATGGTGAGTTCATTAGGCCAGGGAAGCAATGTTCCTTGCACGCTTCACTTCCTGTAAAGGCCTCTGGTCAGGAAGCACTCGAGAACTGGAGAAAATGATTGAAAATTGTATTGTGTGCCATTATAAAAAATGGCTGCATTTCTAGTTATCTTGAATTTTACACTGGATGCACAATGTGAAAGCAGGTTTCTAAATAAAAAGTTAATTTGTGCTGAATTGTGTAAAATGATATTGTATAAAGGTTTTAAAATAAGTCTTATATGTAATAAGATGGTATTAGTTAGTGTTCCAGGCAAGGTTTAGATATATAAAGCCGTACATAAACAAGAACTATGCATAGCAATAAAAACTCTGATTTTACTAAAACTGGAGAGTGCAAAATATGGTGCAGCTTTTCATAGAAACCAATCGACAAAGCGGGGGTTCACTCTTAAAACAACTCTGTGTCATCCCATCCAGCATGCTGTTTTTTTTTTTTTTTAATCTCTGTACTTACTGTTTAATTGATCATTTTATTCCGAAAATAGCCGACTAGCACTCGGGTCTTACCGGCGATATACGGCGCCTACGCACAGACCTAGGAGCTGACTGCGCAGGCGCCGTATATATCCGAGTCCAATGGCTATGGCACTTCACGCCCTCCGAAAAAAGCCGAAATAGGACTCTGATATATACGGCGCCTACGCAGTCAGCTCCTAGGTCTGTGCGCAGGCGCCGTATAGTGCCGGGAACACCCGAGTGTGAGTCGGCTATTTTCGGAAGCCGTGACACTCCATAGCCGCGCCATTCCCCGCGGTAGGGACAAAATAATATGATCAAGTAAACAGTAAGTACAGAGATAAAAAAAACAAAAAACAGTATACTGGCGCTGACGCCAGTATGCTGGATGGGATGACACAGTTGTTTTAAGGGTGAACCCCCTCTTTAACTTCAGCTCGTTCAATTAAGCTTTGACAAAAAAAAAAAAGTTTTGAAGCGGATTTGTTTCTATGCACAGCTGCACTAATTACTTTTATTATAGTCAAACTTTGTACTATTGCCCCTCTTTTTAGTGGGATATACAGACCTCTATAAATGTACTATTTTACCTTCAAGTGGTATCTGTGCAGTGGATTTACACAGGGCAGCCCAGTTCCTCCTTTTCTCGGGTCCCTCTTCGCTGCTCCTGGCCTCTCCCTCCTGTTGGGTGCCCACACAGCAAGTAGCTTGCTATGGGGGCACCCAAGCCGAGCTGCAGCTCTGTGTGTCCATTTAAACTAAGAGCGGTGGTTCGGCCCACCCCCGTCTCTCCTGATTGGCCAACTGACTTTGATCGACTGCACCGCTGCTGTGTCTCAGCCAATCAGAAGGGAGAGTCCCCGGGCAGCCAAATGAACTGTTGCACACACAGAAGCCTTTTTATCTTAATGTAAGAAATTCATTAAGATAAAAAAAAACTTCTACCTTTACAACCCCTTTAAAAAGGATCTTCCATCAGATGTGCCAACATTTTAAAGTCGGCAGCTACAAAAACTGTAGCTGCTGAGATTTTATAAACAGACACTGACTTATCCAAGGATAGAGTGCCGTCCTTACCTGGACCAATTCTTAATCAACCTTTGGGTCCCTGGTGCTAGCATCTTAAAGCAGAGTTCCACCCAAAAGTGGAACTTCCGCTTAACCACTTGCTTACTGGGCACATATACCCCCTTCCTGCCCAGGCGAAATTTCAGCTTTCAGCACTGCGTCGCTTTAAATTTAAATTGCGCGGTCGTGCTACGTGCCTTACAAACAAAATTGACGTCCTTTTTTTCCCCACAAATAGAGCTTTCTTTTGGTGGTATTTGATCGCCTCTGCGTTTTTTTTTTTTGCGCTATAAACAAAAATAGAGCGACAATTTTGAAAAATGCAATATTTTTTACTTTTTGCTATAATAAATATCCCCCCAAAATTTATATAAAATTTTTGACGGCAGCTTGGATATTCAGATCCCCTAAGCTGCCGTCAATTGACGATGAGCGGGGAACCAAGTGGTTAATCCACTCCCCATCCCCTTAATTTTTTTGGGGGGAGGGAATGGGGGCTTCAGTAGAAGTTGGACTTCCTGTCCCACTTCCTCCTTCGGCCCGGGGACCGCTAAGGCGATACATCATATCACCTTTTGGCAGCCCCTCCCTGTAGGCGATCGCCTGGGACACATGACAGGTCCTAGGCGTCACCTGTCCACTCAGGGTGCGCTGCACCGTTTGCGCATTGAGTGCCCAGCCACAAAGCTGAAAGCTGTCATGGCGGGTTGCCCACAGTTATAATGAAGGCGCTGGCAGAGGGGGGAGAGGAGCAAAGCTCCGGGTGGAGCGTCGCTGGACCGCGGAACAGGTAAGTATATGTTTATTATAAGCCAGCAGCTACACTTTGAAGCTGCTGACTTTTAATAAACATAAAAAACGTCTGGAACTCCCCTTTAAAGGGGAGGTTTGGCAGCCCCCCCTTCCCTTACCAAGTGGTCTGGGTGGCACATTTCTGATACTCCCCCCACCCAGAGGATCCAGCATTGTCCGCCACCTCTCAGTCCTGCTCTACATTGTTGATTGTAACATCAAGAGGCCCACCAGCGCTTCCTGCGTGTGGCTTCACAGCCGGCTGCCCGCTGTGGGGGGGGGGGGGATTCTGTTTGGATCACCTAGGCAATCTGAGAGGAAGAGGGATCAGGTACCTGTCAAAACTCCCCCCCCCCCCCCAAAAAAAAAATCCAAATGTGGCAGATGAGGGGATGAAAAGTGCAACTTCTGCTCTTGGGTGAAATTCTGATTTAAAGAGTTTCTCAACTTTAGTTGTGAAGAACAAACAAAAAACAATCCTTTCTTGGTGATCAATGTACATTGCAAGGGTTGTTACAAACTTTGCAGATTCCTGCCTGCTTCTGCTCTGGAAAGGAAAAAAGCTGTTTTTGTGCAACGTGAATCTGAGTGATTTTTTTTCCATTATCAATCAGTTAATATACTTGTACTGTCTTAGTTAGGAAAGTAGCAGGGTCTGCATCTTTTTAAGAAGTTCTTATCCCTTTTGGGAGTATCTCACCAAAAATGAAATATTTGTTTCTTGGGAAGTTACGTCCACAATCTGTATACAGAAGGCCTCCAGGTTGTCATATAGCAATTGAATTGTAGAGAAAAATACAGCGATGGTATATTGAAAAGGAAAATCATTTTTATTAACATTCCTTTACAATATGGTTTGTGTAGCAACTATATATGCTACATTATTTTTTTCCATTTTTTTTCCCCCATGGAATTGGAGTTATTCTTTTAAGCACAGAGGTATTTATTTACTTGCGTTTTTTTTTGTAGTGTTACAAGTGGCTTAGGCTTATGAAGTATCGTAATTCTATTTTTCACACGGTAGAAGCAGCTGTCTTTCTTGCTGTGATCTTACATCACTTCAGTCATAAAATGCTGGGATGGGTTTAAAAGATGGCCTCCAAATGCATTCTTTTATATCTTCTTAATGGCTGTACTTCATCCCTGATCAACATGAATCTTATTTGCAGCACATCTCCAGCTTGCATACTTAAGCACTAATTGACTTGAACTGAGGATAATGGAGGCAGGGTTGGACGGTGTGAAACACCTGGCTGGGTGCATCTCCGATCACTTTCGCTGTCTAACTGTTTAATGAGCTGTGTGCTGAAGTTTAGGTTTGAAGATGTGGATGTAAACCATATGGGAGGTTTTTTTCTACCCATTTTCTGTATATAGTACAGACAAATGAGTGGCTGCCAACTGCCCAAGATGGTTTTGTTGATTTGATAACATTTCCATTAGAGATGTACCTTCAATTATTGTTGGCTTGTGTTATTGGTGGCTGCTAGCAGTCCCTAACTTCTGGTTTGGAGGACATGTGCTTTTAATTGTCCTTGGGTTTCTGTACCGACATGTGCATCAAACAAAACGAAAAACTGCATAATTTCTATTTGAATATACTTAGTGGACCAGGGTGTAGGCAGGTGCAGTCTACTTTCTCAAATGCAGGTGGCACGCGACCGCAGTGACACTGCAGGGGAAGTCAAGAGGAACATGGTTTCTCTATGGGTTGCTGGCTCACTGGAAAGCTATCCAATTGGATGCTGTCATCCCATGTGACCCTGGCGGCACTCTTGGGTCAGACAGAGCCTAAGGCCCTGGCACACATTTTGTGTGTGGGTGGTGTAGGGATAGATCGACCATCTAACAGGGACAGGATTAGTGGTAGGGTGAGGTTCCAGAAGAGTAGAGAAAGAGCAGGGACATGCTGTTCTTTCTGGAAGACTCCCCGTTTGGGCACAGACCAGCCAGGCTACATTCTATCCCTCGTGACAGACGCCGTCGGAGAACAGTTGTTACGCTGTTCTTTGCAACATCCTGTGAGTGCACCCGATGGGCTGAACCTAATTCTGCTAAATTAAATGGCTGCACATAACTTGACATGATATCCCCCTTAAAACAAATTTGAAATACAAATGCATAAGGGGAACCCACCTTATGTTAAATGGTAAGCTAGCACCTCCTTGGGTCCAACATACATTGAGTCAGAAGAGCAACCTGTCAATGGGAATCCCATGAGGATATTTATATATTCATTTTACGCTTTATACATGCCCCAAACATGTGACATCACTTCCACAGCCTGTTAAGGTCGAATAATGGGGGCCTAGGCTCTGTCCCTTACCTGTGGTGTGGAGAGCGGGACCTGGCCACACCTCCCCTTATGCACTCACCCACATCATATCTTTGTTTCCCTCCTCCTATGGTCTGCCCCAGTCTTTTGTGGGGTGGTGGCACCCCTCCAACACAGCAAAGCCACTCCTACACAGAAATGCAACCACTGCCATCCTGGCGACTGCAAGACCAACAAGGGTGGAAGCATAGCTTCTGTTATCTTGTTGAGTGGGTGGCCTGGATCCAGGGAACCCACACTCCTTCCCCAGAGCCATGAAGCCGTGCCCCCCCCCTTTGTGGTGGGGCAGATGTTTGGCCTCCGCCGTCTCTTGTAGACACCAGTTCTCTTGCATAAACATACAGAAAGTGAAGGAAAAAAATGCAGTTGCCTTCGAAATATAATCCAGCTTTATTGCATGGATGGCATACATGTATTTATATTTGATAACGGCTTCAGGGGCTGTAAAATGCTAAGGTCTGATGTAGGGGATACTATACTGTAAATGGCCATTGTAGGCTACATATCCCTCGCCCCACCCGACCTCCTAGTAGGTCTTTAAGACTACATTTTTCTGCATCAGGAAAAGTCTACTTGCTGCTACCCCAACCTCAGGAACCCATAAACAAAAAAACAAAAAAAATGTATATATTGCAGCTTACCAGTCCTTCGATGTGGTGCATTTTTTCACCCGGTTTCACACACTGCACTTTACAGAGAAGCAGCGTTGTCAGATTAGGTTATTCTTTAGGTTTGGACTACAAACACTTACTTCCCTTGTAGGTCACAATGTAGCAGAGAAAGGTGCCAACATAATTTCAGGCATCAGTTCAGTGCACAGGAAATCAGAACAACAGGTATTTTCTGTACTTGTAAAAAATAATCTACAAACACAAAACTAATACAGCCACTGCATCCAAGGACTGGTAAGCTGCAATAAATAATATGCTTATTCTTGGTTTTAGATATACTCTGCTTTTTTTCAGGGGGAACTTGGTGGAACTCCGTTCCACCACCTCTGGCTCAGACCATTGGGGGGGCCTGCTCACCACAATCACACAAGTCTGGTTTCTGTGTTTACAAGCGACAGCTCTGCACTCTGTGTGTAACCCCCCCTGAACTCTGCACTCTGTAATGCAATCCTGGTATTTAATGCCCCTTTAAGACCCTCCTACTGTTGGTGAAATTTGACTGATCACACCCACTATTTGATGTGATTTGGAGGGTGTGTGTGTGTGTGTGTGTGGGTGGAGGTGTTGTGTGGGGGTCGTTGTTGAGTTGCAGCACCTATTGAGAAAAAAAAAAAGCTGTGGATATACTTTTATAATTCCCAGTTTTAGTTTTAGGGCCAATTTACACCAGACTCTGCACTACAAAGTAGCGGCTGGTGTGTGGTGCAGTTTGGCGGCATCCCTGCAGTGCTGATGCCCTGATCTCGGCGCAACGCACTGTTCAATTATACTTTTTTACTCAACTATTGAAAATGATGTCACACAGACATTTTATAAAGTTCCATCGGCTAGTGCATGGTGTAAGGTGGTAGATCCCTTTGCACTGTGCCGTGCTGAAAAAAGTACTGCATGCAAAAAAAAAAAAAAAAGAAACCTCAAATGCAGCCACACTACGGATTGGTATGCTACAATATTTAAAATGTTTGCTCTTCAGTTAGATACACTTGAATTATTAGAAGCAGTGTACCAAATTGACAACCAGCATCATTTTTAGGCTAATGAATACGAACACATTAGTAAAGTAATACATGTAATTTCACCTTTTAGCTTGTCCAAATTATGTTAAAATTGGAGTAATCCTTTAAACACATCATCAATTAGTAAAGTTTAATTTTGCTACAATTACACACAGAGCTCTAGCTGATAATAAAAAAAAAACACAGATGCCAGTTATGTTTAAAGCAGATATAAAGTAAACAGATATATTGACAGATAATTGACAGATAATTGAGAACCGCAAATATTGCACTGGCAGCAACACATATCTTTGGCTTTTTAGCTTTGTGTTATCCCTGTATGGGCAGGATGGGAATAAAAGTGGATGCTTAGAATGAGGTTAACTGGCATTGGGAGAAAAACAATCCCCAAACATCATTAACAGACTGGCAGAGCACAAACACCAACTGCCTGTGAAGAGATGATTAATGTATACCAACTTAAAGCCATTACCACAAAAAAAAGAAAGAAAGTGAGAGGCGACCACAACCCCAAAAAAAGTATGAAGCAGTAACAGTATTGGGGGGGGGAACGGAGAAAAAAAAAAAAACTGTCAGCAAAGTAACAGTTACATTTGGGACGCAACTGGACTTGGAAAGCTTTCCTCCCTGAAATTCAAAGTATATGTAAACCCTAAAAAATTTATTTTATTTGCTTCTTTTTCACCTGTAAAATGTTAAGCTTTTTTTTGGTGCAATAACTGTAAAAAATAGGCATTGACCTTGTCAGAAATTTAGAATATATAGTATTTGATTTGCAAAGAGCACTCGAGCTGACCTTAAACACACTACACTACACTACACAATAGCCTTTAGGGACACATACCATACACAATACCCAAGGAACACATACATAACCGTCAATTTTTTTGCCATATATGCATTCTCCATAAACAATATCCAGCTATGGATGTGATAAAATCAGGTGATTTTTATTGATTGTACACAACTCTTTACAACCAGCAGTATCATTTCTGTGTAGCTCCCCACCGTATAGCAAAAGTATATTCTGTATAGTAAGCCTTTCAATCTTCTAGCAATAAAAGTTTTTTTTTTTTTTTGGCAAACACATAAATATTTAAGACTCGAGTAAATAAAGAGTTTCCACAGGCCAACTAAGTATTTTAAATTGCATCCCTGAAGTTAAGCATTAAACACTTTATTCCCAGCCGACCTTTAGAAAGACCCTATCAATTATAGAAAACACAAAAGCAGGTCTTTCAGATTGAAGCCAAAATCTTTAATTGGTTAAATAGAAGAAAAAAAAATTAGCCTAAAGCAAATGTGCTTCAAAAATAAGAAAAAACAGAATTGATTATTATTCATTAACCTAGAAAAGCATAAAGAGAGAGTTGAACCATGTAATGCTAAGCCTGTGTACTGTCTTTATAATAATGTACAACTATGCAAGCTTGCTACGACCCTGTAGAGCAGCTGTTCTCAACCAGAGTGCAGTAAAACCATAGGGTTCGTCCTTTGGAGGTTTCTAGGGGGTCCCTTGAGCTGTGACTGCTTGACCTCCTATTTGATGACACCTACATAGTTCTGGGGCAAATGCCACTTGTAATCACACCAATTATCTTTTTGGCTGTCTGTAAGAGGGGCATATCTTGCCACCACTGTGGCATTTTTTTTCCCACTGCCCATGATTGAACTGGTTCTGACATCTAAAAAATTATTTCAATGGTTCCTTTGGAGTAAAACGTTTGAGAAAGGTTGCTGTAGACGCAGGGGTGCCCAACCTTTTGAAGAGCAAGGGCCACTTAAGCGACTCGCTAACCGGTCGCGGGCCACAATGAGCAGCGAGTGGATGGCAGCCCACTCTACTCTATAGAGCCTACTCTACTCTTTATTTATTTTTTGCGGACTGGATTGGAGGTAGGGGGTTTGTAAACAGACACAAGTCTATTTGCATCTGCCACTCCTTAAGCCATGTACACACGATCGGACCAAACCGATAAAAATGGTCCGACGGACCGGTTTCATCGGTTCACAGACTGATGGCCTGATGTGCGTACACACCATCGGTTCAAAATCCGATCGGGCCAGAATGTGGTGACGTAGAACACAACGACTTGCTAAAAAAACAAAGTTCAATGCTTCCAAGCATGCGTCGACTTGATTCTGAGCATGCGCAGGATTTGGCCGATGCTTTTGCGTACTAACCATCGGTTTGGCCCGATGGTCAGGCGTCCATCGGTCAGATTTTAAAGCAAGTTTTAAAACTTTGGTCCGACGGACGACGGTCTGATGGGCCGTACACACGATCTGTTTGGACCGATGAAACTGGCCTTAAGGCCAGTTTCATCTGTACGCGGCCTTAGAGGTGAATGGAGGGTCCGATTGGATTGGATTGACTGTGTGAAAGGGGCATACGGGGCACGGCAAGTGCAGCACAGTTCACCTGCTTTCCTGCAGGTTAGTTGCACTTTGCCATAGGCTTTTATTATATCCTGTAGGTGTGGTGCACTTACAGAAAGTTCACTAATCTCATAGGTAATAGAAGTCTATGGCTCGGTGCAGGTAACCCACAGGTGCACTGCTCTGCACCTGCCGAACAGTTTAAAAGCAGCCCAGTAACCACTTACCTTTAATAATAATCTTCTATTCCAGCCTTTCTCAACCTTTTTACCGCTGGGGAACCCTAAAAATAATTTTCAGGTCTCGGTGAACCCCTTATAAAACACATTCATTGGGGGTCAGTGGGAACAATGCCCCTTACTTTGGTGGTCAGTAAGAAGAATGCCCTTTTTTTTACAGTAGTGGTAAGAATGCCCTCCTTACAGAGAACTATGAAGATCATTGGTGTAATACCACTGGCTCCTCCAAGCGGAATTGGCTCAGAACTATGTAGGCACCATCAAACAGGAGGTAAATCAGTCACAGCTCGAGGAACCCCTAGCCACCTCTGGAGGAACCCTAGGGCTCCACGGAACCCTGGTTGAGAATGGCTGTTCTATTCTATTCCATTCCAGAGCAGGAGGTCGCGGGCCACATGTGGCCCCCAGGCCACTGGTTAGGCACCCCTACTGTTGAGAGTACTCGCATTATACCAGTAGAAAATAAATACCTTCAACATACTTCTAGAAATTATCCTTCGGTAGGCTTGTTATGTAAAACAGGAAAAGAAAATCCTATGTTCTGCATCCAAAGAGTAATTGTTCTACAAAGCAGTATACTCTATATAAGAATTCCAGGACTGTTCAAAGCCAAGGCTATACTGTATCCCCCCAAATAGATATAGTATGCAATCCAACTCCTTCCAGGGTCTCTAAATTTGCATAAAGTTCACAAGATATTAACTTTGAGCCTACCAAGCCTCAGAAAAGATTTCCAATAATTCAATACACTAGTTCCCTGGTTTTCAATTGCACAGTTCAAGTGCTTCCACAACATTGTCGGTTTTCAGGCATCCCCTTGGATTAAACAGCTAGGGCATTTGCTGAGCCAGCAATACCGATTCCATTTCATGTAGAATATGGAAGAAAACAAAAGCATGAGCTGTTTGGGGTACTTGGGGATTAGACTTAATGCAGAACTAAATGCTCTGAATCAACATTAACCATTTTAATCCTTATGTTGCCTTAACAAATAGATAGGAAGGTATATTATCGTTACTCGTTTTACACATTATTTTTTAAATTTCTTCAGTTCCTTCCTGATTTCTAGTCTAGGCCAAAATATTATACATCATTTTCATGAGCATTTTTTTTCATCTGGGGGAGGGCTTTGTCAGCTAAGCAAACCTGAGCTAAGGGAGGATGAATTCTAGGGAGTAAATACTACATGAATCATCTGCCTTTTTTTAAGATAGCTGTGGCTAGAAATGCTATGCGGGAGTTTTTCAAAGTGATTAATCACTGCTCAGATAGAGTCAAGTTCCACTTTAACCACTTAACCCCTGGACCATATTGTTGGTCAAAGAACAGAGCACGATTCGGCACTACATCGCCTTAACTGACAATTGCGTCGTCGGGCGATGTGGCTCCCAAACAAAATTGGCGTCCTTTTTTTCCCACAAATAGAGCTTTCTTTTAGTGGTATTTGATCACCTCTGCTGTATTTATTTTTTGCGTTATAAACAAAAATAGAGCGACAATTTTGAAAAAAAAAATATCTTACTTTTTGCTATAATAAATATCCCCAAAAAACATAAAAAAATAATTTTTTCCTCAGTTTAGGCCGATACGTATTCTTCTACATATTTTTCGTAAAAAAAAAATCAAAAAAAAAAATCGCAATAAGCGTTTATTGATTGGTTTGCACAAAAGTTATAGCGTTTACAAAATAGGGGGCAGTTTTATGGCATTTTTATTATTTATTTTTTTACTAGTAATGGCGGCGATCCGCTATTTTTTTTCGGTACTGCGACATTATGGCGGACACTTCTGGTACATTTTTGGGACCATTGTCATTTTTATAGCGATCCGTGCTATAAAAATGCATTGGTTTACTATAAAAATGCCACTGGCAGAGAAGGTGTTAACACTAGGGGCGGGAAAGTGGTTAAAGTATGTTCCCTGGGTGTGTTCTAACTGTGGGGGGGGGGGGGGGGGGTGGACTCACTAGGGGAAATGACTGATCGCTGTTCATACATTGTATGAACAGACGATTAGTCATTTTTCCCCTGACAGGACCGGGAGCTGTGCGTTTGCACACACAGCTCCCGGTCTTCGCTCTGTAACGAGTGATCGTGGGTGCCCGGCGACGATCGTGCCCACCGGGCACACGCATGGGAGTCGGGGGCGAGCGGGGGGCACGCGTGCTGGGCGAGGTGACGTATACCTACGTGCTTTCGCCCAGCAGAGCCGACCTGCCGCCATATAACTGCGTCGGCAAGCAGTTAAGAAACACTAATACACATATAGCAGAAGTCACTAAATATATTGTTCTTGGAAGCAGCATTCAAGAATGCTGCAACTGCTGAAAGGTCCTCCAGTAGGAGATTCAGTAAGATTTCGGTTTACAGCAGTTTTATAAGTAAAATCATTTCTGACTGGCCATTAAAAGCATCTGGAATGTCATCCTAGGAGAGAGGGGGCCGGACCGAACATGAGCTTGGGTGCCCCCATGGCAAGCTGCTTGCTTTGGGGGCACTCAAAAGGGAGGGAGGGGCCAGGAGAGCCAAAGAGGGCCCCAAGAAAAGGAGGATCATAGGAGAGAGGGGGCAGGGCCAAACATGAGCTTGGGTGCCCCCATAGCAAGCGGCTTGCTTTGGGGGCACTCAAAAGGGAGGGAGGGGCCAGGAGAGCCGAAGAGGGCACCAAGAAAAGGAGGATCTGGGCTGTTCTGCAAACTACTACACAGTGCAGGTAAATCTATAAAAAAAAAAAAAATTCCAATAAAAATAACAGACTTTACAATCACTTTAATGCAAAACACTTATCTCAGAAGTAAAAAAAGGATTTTTAATAAACAGCTTACCTGTAAAATCCTTTTCTTGAAGTACATCACGGGACACAGAGCGCATAGCCCTTACACTTGGTTTATATGGGTACCTTCAGGTGTGGACACCGGTGTAATCAATTTCACAGGAAGTTTCCTCCCTATATAACCCCCTCCCACTGGGAGTGCTTCAGTTTTGTAGCAAGCAATTCTCCCGAGGTTACACAATGTTCCCCAAAAGAGGGGTGGGAGCTCTGTGTCCCGTGATGTACTTCAAGAAAAGGATTTTACAGGTAAGCTGTTTATTAAAAATCCTTTTTTCTTTATCGTACATCACGGGACACAGAGCGCATAGCCATTACACTTGGGATGTCCTAAAGCAATGCTCTATGAAGGGAGGGAGACCGTAAGGCCAAGAATAGCCAAATAAAAACATTGTCAGGAGAAAACATGGCTCCACCAACAGAAAAACAAGGGGGCGTGAACCGGGCCAGAGGATTCTATACTGCTGCCCGTAGGACCGCCTGCCCAAAAGCTGCGTCCGTACCCTATGCAACGTCCAACTTATAAAATTTAGTAAACGTATGTACTGAAGACCAGGTTGCCGCCCTGCAAACCTGTGCCATAGAGATCTGATGGTGTGCCGCCCAGGAGGCACTCATGGCCCTCGTAGAATGGGCTTTAACTGATAAGGGAGGTGGAACGCGCTTTAGACCATATGCCTGAAAAATCAGCTGCTTAATCCACCTAGCCAAGGAAGACTTGGCAGGCGGCTGACCCTTCTTGGGGCCATCCGGAAGAACAAAAAGCACATCTGTTTTCCGAATCTTCTCTGTAGCCTTGAGATAGACCCTCATGGCTCGAACCACGTCCAAAGTATGAAGCCGTCTTTCCTCTCTGGACTGGGGAGTAGGAAAGAAGGATGGTAGGACTAGGTCCTGATTCAAGTGAAAACTGGATATGACCTTAGGAAGGAAAGAAGGTTGAGGCCGCAGAACCACTCTGTCCTTATGCAGAATAAGGTATGGCTCCCTGCATGACAAGGCTGCCAGCTCGGAAACCCTTCTGGCTGAAGCCATAGCCACCAAGAAAACCAACTTTCGGGTTAGTAACACAAGAGGGATTTCTGTCAGAGGTTCAAACGGCTGCCTTTGTAAAGCTGACAAGACCAGATTTAAATTCCAGGGGCAGAGGGGAGCTCTAATAGGGGGATTCACATGCAAGACCCCCTGCAAGAAGGTTTTCATAAGCGAATGGGTGGCCAAGGGTCTTTGAAACCATATTGATAAAGCCGACACCTGCCCCTTTAGAGTACCAAGAGCCAACCCTTTGTCAACGCCAACCTGGAGGAATCGCAAGATCCTGTCAATAAAAAACTTTCGAGGATGCCATTTTTGAGACTCGCACCACTCCACATAGGTTCTCCAGACTCTGTAATAAATATTTCTGGAGACCGGTTTCCTAGCCTGAATCAACGTAGATATGACCTGATCTGAGAGGCCTCTGCCCTTAAGAATTAGGGATTCAGCCGCCAAGCCGTCAAATTTAGCTGCTGTGAAGCAGGATGGCAGATTGGGCCCTGAGACAGCAGATCTGGGCGCAGGGGGAGCGGCCCCGGCGCCCCGACTGACATCTTCACGATGAGTGCGTACCAAGCCCTCCTGGGCCAGGCTGGGGCCACCAGGATCACAGGCCTGCGCTCCACCCGGATCCTCCGTAGAAGGCGGGGAATCATCTGCAGTGGAGGGAACGCATACAGAAGAGAAAACTGGTGCCAAGGACAAACCAAGGCATCGGTCCCGTAGGCCGAGGGATCCCTGGCTCGGGATATGAATTTGTCCAACTTTTTGTTGGATCTCGTTGCCATAATGTCCACATCTGGGACTCCGAATCTTTGGCAAATCTCTTGGAATACCTGGGGGTGAAGAGACCATTCCCCCGGGAGCAACTGTTGACGACTCAAAAAATCTGCTTGAGAATTGTCTATCCCTGGGATGAACACCGCCGAGATGCAGGGTACATGGGCTTCGGCCCATGAGAAAATCAGGTTTACTTCTCTTTGGGCTGCTGGGCTCTTCGTGCCCCCCTGGTGGTTTATGTATGCCACCGCAGTGGCGTTGTCGGACTGTATCCTTACTGGCAGACCCTGAAGGGGGAGAGTCCAGGCGATCAGGGCCAGCCGAGCAGCTCTGATCTCCAAGATATTGATGGGAAGCAGTTTTTCTGCCTCCGACCACTGCCCTTGCTGGGTCTGTTCTTCTAGAACTGCCCCCCAACCTGACAGGCTGGCATCCGTGGATACTATCTTCCACGTGATGGGGCAAAAGGATTTCCCTTTTGACAAATTTTGAGAGACCAGCCACCAAGACAGGCTGCGCCGGACCTTCGGGGAGAGCACTAACGGACGATCCAACGCCTGAATGGACTTGTTCCAAGCAGAGAGAATGGCTGTCTGAAGATATCTGGTATGGATCTGGGCGTAGGGCACAGCCTCGAAGGCGGCCACCATCTTCCCCAGCAGTCGCATACATAGGCGAATAGTCGGCCTCTTCTTGCCTAAGATCACTTGAACTGCTTGAGCTATTGATCTGATCTTTGCTTGAGGTAAAATTATCCTCTGGCAGTCTGTGTCTAGCCGAAGGCCTAGATATTCCAACTGCTTTGTGGGTTTCAATACCGATTTTTCTAGGTTTACAATCCACCTGAATTCCTCTAGATGCTGAACTGTGCGACCTACTGCCTGATTGAGGTTGGAAGCTGAGCTGTCGATAACCAGAAGATCGTCCAAGTATGCCAAGACTAAAATGCCTTCTGTCCTTAGGACGGCTAGCACCGGGGCTAACACCTTTGTGAACACCCGCGGAGCTGTTGCCAACCCGAAAGGGAGGGCTACGAACTGGTAATGGCGGTGATCTATCATAAAACAAAGAAACCTGTGATGTGCCGGGTAGATCGGCACGTGCAGATACGCATCTTTTATGTCTATAGATGCTAGCAAGTCGTCTTGATGTAGGCTGGCTGCCACCGAACGTATGGACTCCATACGAAAGGTCTGAATGTTTAGAAAGCGATTTAGGCGTTTGAGGTCCAAGATAGGCCTGACGTCGCCATTGGGCTTTGGTATTATGAAAAGGTTGGAGTAGAATCCCAGACCCCATTCCTGGGTTGGTACTTCTACAATTACCCCTTGGAGCAAGAGACGATCCAATGCTTTTACAAGAGAGGCCCTCTTTAATGGGTCGCTTGGAAGACTTGACCCCTGAAAATGAGGAGGGGGGACTTCCCGAAACTCTAGCTTGTAGCCCGTGGTTACCACGGATCTTACCCAAGAGTCGGGAATTCTGGCCTTCCAGACTTCGGAGAAAAACCGAAGCCTTCCCCCCACCCAAGAGAGTGGGGGCGCCCCTTCATGAATCTGACTTGAGGACTGGTTTAACCGGCTTGCGAGACCATGGCCTCTTGCCTGTCGTGGCTTGTCCTTGTGGGCGGCTATTAAATGCTGAACGCCCGGGAGGCCGTCGATACTGACGGGAAGTTGAAGGGGCCGAGCCTACGAAGGCCTGTCGCTTAAATGCGGGCCCACGCGATCTTTTCTTGACAGGCAAGAAAGAACTTTTACCACTTGATATGGTCTGGATATATTTATCTAGGTCTTCACCGAATAGTCTCCCACCATGAAAGGGAAATCCTGCTAAAAGCTTTTTGCAGGGTGCCTCTGCTGACCAGTTTTTTAGCCACAAAAGGCGACGCATATGAACAACAGCAGAGATAAACGGGACGCCTGTTGAACGGAGTCCTTAATAGCATCTACTGCAAAGCAGAGAGCTCTTGGGAGGTCAGCCAATTCACGAGCTTGCTGAGCCGGTATGTCCCTTAATATCTGTTTAGTCTGATCCTTTAAAGCCTGACAAACGCCAATGGCTGCCACTGCTGGCTGAACCACGGCACCTACTGTGGTAAAAGAAGCCTTCAGTAGGGTCTCCAATTTTTTGTCGACTGGATCTTTAAACACCTGGACATTTTCCACCGGACAGGTCAGGGATTTATTTACGCAGGAAATGGCTGCGTCCACGGTAGGGAGTGCCCATTTCTTTGCAAATTCTTCTTCCATAGGATAGAGAATGGTGAACCTTTTAGGAGGGATAAAAATCCTATCAGGTCGAGCCCAATCCTGAAAAATCACGCTCTCCAGAAGGTGGTGAACCGGGAAAGACGCACCACTCAATGGTGCCTTCAAGGAACCTAAAGAGGATACGGCGGGGGCTAATTGTTCTGACACTGGAAGTTTAAAAGCAGTGCGAACCATATCTGTCAGAGACTGGATCCACAGACTCTCTGCTTGAGAAGCCGAAAAAATTTCATCTATAGTGGAATCTTCAATGTCTGACCCATCAGGACTCAGGTCCGCTTGATCCCCCTGTGGGTCCAATTCCTCCGAAGAGAGGACCTCTGCATCCGAACACACCGTTCTAGGTGACGGGGATCTAGCCCGTTTGCCACCCGGCAAAGAGCGGGCAATTAAAGCAGTTAACCTTTTCTCTAGCCCACCCAGGGTGGATTCTAGCATTTCTTCCGTAACATAAACGGGAATGGGTTGATTGGGGGCCGCCTCTGCCCCTAGCACCCTCAATGGCTCCTGCACGATGCTGTTCGGTGGTCTATCTGGTGAGGGTGGGACCACTGGAGCCTGGCCCAAATCCTCTGACCCCGTTGGAGACCCCTTTACTTTTTTGGCACCTTTTGCAGCCTTAGCTGGTCCTGATCCCTTGGGAGCCATTGCACAACCTTGAGACACCCCTACAGCCAACACCCAACTGTTGTAGCTAGAAGTGAAACATTAATAATGACAGGCTATGGTAAAAGAAAATCTAAATTTTCATACGCCTGAGAAAGCGGCAATACCGAGGAAAGTCCTGTGAGTATTGCCACACCAATGCCCGTTAGCTGGAGTCCAAGGTTGCACCGACTCAGATACTGCCAGATCTAAGGCTGAGTCCCTTTAAGAAAAAAATCTTTTTTTTTTTTTTTTCTGGTCAGTGTGGACTTAAGTCCAGACCTGAAGATCCACAAACCACCACTGGGTGTCACTGTTAGCCAGAACTGGCTCAGCTGCGCGCTCTATGTCCTCACTCTCCACTGCTCTCAGGAGGGAATGACCAGCCAGGAAATGCTTTTTTGCTTTATCTGAGACCTGACGCTGCTGGCCCGCCCCCCCCACGCACGCCGACGCTGTAAAAGGCGGCGCGCACGCGCGCCCCCGCCCCCCCCACGCTGAAACCAACATGGAGGAAGCAGAGAGCAGAGGAGAAGCCTGGACCAGCGCTAGTAACACAGACACCCGGTAAGCCACTAATCTTTGTAGTGCACACATAGAGGAAGCTGTCCCCCTAGGCTTCCTAGGAAACAGGAGTTTTGTCAGCACTTCCTCTCTATACACGTGGGGCTGCAGTATCATGCTAACAGGCAAATCTGGGGGGAGTAGCAAAATACATATCTTTAAAAGCATATATATATCTACATGTTATCTGGGTAAACATTAATACATCCCATCCTGCCTCAAAAGACATAGTGGAGATAGTGGCTGATGCACAAGCATACCATTAGCCAACCCAGAACCCCCAGGGGGATACCTACTGTCGAACCAAGTCCCGCAGGTTCCCTCTTACCTGCTCCACGCCGCAGGGTATTGCAAAATGCAAGAGGCCCATTGTCTTGGACCTTCAGGGACCGGGGTCCTGTGTTAAGGAACCCACACCCCTGGACCTATATAGCATCCTGGCATCAGTAGCGTTTAGTTCTTGGAAGAGACTAAGGCACTGGAGCCCAGAATCCAGCCCTCCAAGGAGAGGCATTATAGGCAAAACCCCACTCCAGCAGGGCCCGGGTACCGTACACCTTGGCTTTGAAGCACTTCGGACGGATCCGGCTAGCTATCCTGGGTCCCGAGACCTCCGAGGGACAGCTAGACGTGACCAACACCTAAGACACTGGCGAAAAAACTGAAGCACTCCCAGTGGGAGGGGGTTATATAGGGAGGAAACTTCCTGTGAAATTGATTACACCAGTGTCCACACCTGAAGGTACCCATATAACCCAAGTGTAATGGCTATGCGCTCTGTGTCCCGTGATGTACGATAAAGAAATAAGAATGTTCTACATGTACCAAAAAATTTCATTAACATGGACTTCACCTTGGAGTCTCTATTTAGGTATTGAGTACTTGTTAGAGTGGAACTGAACTGTATCTTAGCACCACAAACTAGAAACGCTATTCAATTCATTTGTAATATTTACAGAAAGCTCACCCATCTATCCATGTCTCCATGATTTATTTTGTTTATAAATCATTTTGAACCCTCCCTCCCTAGCCCAGCATTTCAAGCCACATGCATCTGAATACTAGATGATTTGTGTAGCATTTACTTCCTGGGATCCATCTGCCTTTGGCTCAGACATGCAGGCAGGTGCTTTGCTAAGAAACCCCCACTTGCTGAAAGGTAAAAAAAAAAAAACAATGCCCATGAAGACTCCTGGGGGGCGAGGATGTATGACATTATTTGGCCTAGGCCAGGAAACTGAAGAAACTGGGGGGGGGGGTTAAAAAAAGTAAATATAATATACCTTTCTATTTACTAATGCTACAAGCATTAGGATTAAGAGTAGTTAATGCCAATAGAAAGAACGTATTCTGCTTTGCAAAGTTATTGTTAGAAACATTGCAGGGAGGAGTATGCAGGGCTTTTTTTCAGGGGGAACTCCGTTCCACCACCTCTGGCTCAGACCCTTTGGTGCCTGCTCACCATAATCACTTGTAAACACAGAAGTCTGGTTTCTGTGTTTAGAAGCAACAGCTCTGCACTCTGTGTGTAACCCCCCCTGAACTCTGCACTCTGCATGTAATGCAATCCTGGTAGTTAATGCCCCTTTAAGACCCTTCTACTGTTTATGAAATCTGAACGGGTCGTGGTTGAGTTCCTGCACCTATTTTCTGAGAAAAAAAGCTCTGGGTATATGTATTGTATGAGCTACATGCAAGCAGTAAAAAAAAAAAAAAAAAAAAAAAAAAAAAAATCATATTCTAATCTATATTCTCATTAATTGGCTATTTTAGGGCTCTCTGTAAAGGTCTTCATGATATGCACTCATTTATTGTAGCTTGCATTCTATGAGAGGTTATCGCATACAATTTGTATTGTGACTGTACTGTCTTCCCTGATGTAAAGCGCTGCGCAAACTGTTGGCGCTATATAAATCCTGAATAATAATACAACTGTGTACTAAAAGGGCTCAATCAATCGCCCATTGGACCACAGTGAAAGCTCAAGTCTCGCCATATACATTGCATAACAACTCTTTGCTGTTTGTGCGTTTAGTTCCAGTTCTGCCAATAATAGGTCACCTTTACTCTGTTTCACTGCCTTCTTAATTACTAGTGATGATAAAGGTTATGTTTAACGACTTGGATTAAAAAAAGGCTTGTTAGAACTGTGGACATAACATTATTCGAAATTTGCGATTCACACACCATGATGGTCTTTAGAGAATTTACATTTCTTTATGACTCTTGGTCTTTTCTTATTTTTTTATTACATCATTCCCAGCACAAAACTATTCAACAGACCTGGTGCCTATCATCTGTACTTAAAGCGGAGGTTCACCCTAAATATACTCTCTCCCATGCGATCCAGCATAATGGCATCAGTGCCAGTATGCTGTTTTTTTTTTTTTTTTTTAAATCCCCCACTTACTGTGTAATCTTTAGTTTTTATATCTTCCCCCGCGGTGGATGTCGCCTTTACAGCCCATCACATCTTACGAAAATACCCGATTTAGGACTTGCGCACAGACCTAGGAGCTGACTGCGCTTTTCCGGCTTTTTTTCGGAGGGCGTGACACGCCATCGCCGTAGGACTCGGAGAAATACGGCGCCTGCGCAGTTAGCTCCGAGGTCTGTGCGCAGGCGCCGCATTAGGCCGAGAATACCCGAGTCCTTAATCGGGTATTTTCGTAGGATGTGACGCGCTATACAGGCGCCATCCACCACGGGGGAAAGATATAAAAATTAAAGATTACACAGTAAGTGGGGGATTTAAAAAAAAAAAAAAACAGCATACTGGCGCTCACGCCAGTATGCTGGATCGCATGGGAGAGAGCATATTTAGGGTGAACCACCTCTTTAAACAGCGATAAAAATGGAATGGTCATGAAAAGTAGACACATACTGTATCTTAGAGCTGTTTTTCCTTAAGAATAATAGACGGGCATGCTAAAGTACTTCCCCAGTGTCTCAAGGAGGTAAAAATAAAAATAGAAATGAATCAAAAAATAATTATAGAACAATGCAGAATTCTGTCAATGCTCTGTAATAAAACATGATTACAGTATGAGAGAAACCCGTAAGGGGAATAATGACTGCATATGTGCACAGGGACTGCATGCAGGAATACCAATGTAATGTGTGCTGGTAACAACTGAAAATTTTAGAAAGAGTGGTAATAATTATATATATACACACATATAAATAAAATTATATATATATATATATATATATATATATATACACATACACATACATACATATAGTATATCTCTCCCTCCCTCCCTCCATCTCTCCCTCCATCTACACACACACACAAAGCAAGTTGCTGGAGATTTTTGCCTTGCTCTGGATATAGGATTGTGTATATGGGATTGTATTTTTATTTATTTTTTCCCACTTGGTTGGACTAGATAGACTTGTGTCATTTTTCAACCTGACCAACTATGTAACCTAGTAATACTACTACCATGTATTAAATTTGTTTAGACTAAAGCTAACCACACAGCAATATACACGTATACAGCATGAATGGACATGTCTGCAGTGTCGGCTAATGTATTCTGACAGCTGGGGCAGTCAGCTGTCAAAATACCCAAACAGCGGCTGCATCTGACTCCACATGACTCGTTCAATTTATCGATTAAAAGATGTTGGGCCAACACGGCCACCAACTAAGCACATTTTGACTAGTTCATTAGGAACCAGCTGAAATTTGCTGTGGGCATGGCTAGCTTAGGGACAAAAACCCTTTTCCTTTATTAGAATGGCATGTAGTTTTATATGCGAATGCACATTTTAAACAAGTACCGTATATACTCAAGTGTAAGCTGACCCGAATATAAGCTGAGGCACCTAATTTTACCACAAAAAAAAATGTGAAAACTTCTTGACGCGAGTATAAGCCTAGGGTGTCCCATCTGCATGCCTCACTGTGCCCACGCCTCACTGAGTCCATGACTAGACTTGCGTTTAACATGGAGTACATGGAAGGGGTGCCCGGCTTTGAAAAAATCGGTGCTCCCCGGCCGTAGGTCTCCCAGACAGCAAGCTGTGTACACTTGTAGAGGAGAACTGGGGCTAAATGTGTGCCAAGTTTTGGGTTCAGGGGACCTACGGCCAGCACCGGATCCCCAAAGTTACCAGAGAAATTACCGTTTAACATGGGCATCTACGGAAGGGGTGCCCGGGATTGGAAAAAAAAAATCGGTGCTACCCGGACAACAAACTTTGCACATTTGTAGAGGAAGAGTGTGATTATACGTGTGCCAAGTTAAGGGTCCAGGAGACCTAGGGCCGGCCGTTACCGGGACCACAAAGTCCGAGAGAGCAGGTTCAAAAAAGTGACTTGAGGATAAGCCGAGGGGGGCATTTTCAGCACCACAAAAACGGGCTGAAAAACTCGGCATATACTCGAGTATATACGGTATTACCTTGTTCATTCATGATGCACAGTAGGGGAATGGAAACTAGGAATAGTGATTGTTTATACTATAAAGAATAGATGTGGTTTACCCCTTTTAAGCAGGTCCAAGGAATTACATGGTAATGCATAAAACACAAAATGCAGAAGGAAGCAAGTTTTAAAACTGTGCTCCAAATTACTTTTACAAAAACACTTTAGAATTGATTCGCTAAAACAGGAGCGTGAAAAATCTAGTGCAGCTGTGCATGGTAGCCAATCAGCTTTTAACTTCAACTTGTTCAATAAAGCTTTAAAAAAAAAAAAAAAAAACTGGAAGCCAATTGGTTTCTTTGCAGAGCTGCACCAGATTTTGCACGCTCCAGTTTTAGCAAATCAACAACTTTGTTTCTCCGAGGCAAAATATATATACATTTAACTGTAAAAAAATGGTCAGGCATAAAAAAAAGACTCAACAATCTAGCACTGCAATGACATTCGGTGAGCAGGCATCAAAGGAGAGTATTTTTCTGCAGAAAAATAGTAGAGCTGTATGTAAAAAGCAGCAATAAAACTTTATAACACTCATATATATTTGCCTTTTCTTTGTGTATTTGTGATAGGTTGTAAGAAAAAAAGTTAGGGAAAATATTTGAAGTCTTTCACAATGCAGTTACAGCACATAACACATTCATGGGCTGCCATATATTCCCATGAATATAAATTCCCATGAATATAAATTAAACATCTCCTATCCATAAATAGTGCCTATGTCCTCTGCAGTGACCTTAAACGAAACAATGTGCCAGTAAATTCACTATACGTGCTAATAATATGCAATTGTTATACATCCCCTTCATGCCAGTAATTAAAGTAACATTTTATTCCAGGTATAGATATTTCTGTATAGTTACATAACTCCAGCTTGGGCCAATGTAATCATGCAGTGAGGGAAAAAAGTATTTGATCCCCTGCTGATTTTGTACATTGGCCCACTGACAAAGAATTGATCAGTCTATAATTTTAATGGTAGGTTTATTTTAACAGCGAGAGACAGAAAAACAAAAATATCCAGAAAAACACATTTAAAAAAAAAGTTAGAAATTGATTTACATTTTAATGCGTGCAGTAAGTATTCGATCCCCTGTTATTCAGCAAGATTTCTGGGTCCCAGGTGTCTTCTATACAGGTAATGAGCCGAGATTAGGAGCACTCTCTTAAGGGGAGTGCTCCCAATCTCAGCTTGTTTCTCGTATAAAAGACACCTGTCCATAGAAGCAATCATTCAGATTCAAATCTCTCCACGATGTTCAAGACCAAAGAGCTGTCCAAAGATGTCAGGGACAAGATTGTAGACAAGGCTATATTGGGCTACAAGGCCATCGCTGAGCAGCTTGGTGAGAGGGTGACAACGGTTGGTGCAATTGTTCACAAATGGAAGAAACACAAAATAACGGTCACTCTCCCTCTTTCTGGGGCTCCATGCCAGATCTCACCTTGTGGAGTTTCAATGATCGTAAGCATGGTGAGGAATCAGATCAGAACTACACATGAGAATCTTGTCAATGATCTCAAGGCAGCTGGGACCATAGTGACCAAGAAAACAATTGGTAACACACTACGCTGTGAAGGACGGAAATCCTGTAGCGTCTGCAAGGCCCCCCTACTCAAGAAAGCACATGTACAGGCCCGTCCAAAGTTTGCTAAAGAACATCTGAATGATTCAGAGGAGACCAAAAACAAGCTCTTTGGCATCGACTGAACTCGCCGTGTTTGGAGGAGGAGGAATTCTACCTATGACTGCAAAAACACCATCCGCACTGTCAAATATGGAGGTAGAAACATTATTCTTTGGGGGTGTTTTTCTGGTAAGGGGACAGGACAACGTCACTGCATCAAAAGGGATGCTGGACAGGGCCATTTACTGTAAAATTTTGGGCGAGAACCTCCTTTCCTCAGCCAGGGCATTCCAGCATGAAAATGACCCAAAACACATGACCATGGCAACAAAGGAGTGGCGCAAGAAGAAGCACATTAAGATCCTGGAGTGGCCTAACCAGTCTCCAGACCTCAATCCCATAAAAAATATGTGGAAAGAGCTGAAGGTTACCAAACGTCCGCCTCAAAACCTTGATGACTTGGAGAGGATCTGCAAAGAGGAGTGGGACAAAATCCTTCCTGAGATGTGTTCAAACCCAGTGGCCAACTACAAGAAATGTCTGACCTCCGATTGCCAACAAGGGTTTTGGCACCAAGTACTAAGTCATGTTTTGCGAAGGGGTCAAATTCTTATTTCACTCATTAACCACTTAAGACCCGGACCAATACGCTGGTAAATGACCCAAGGTGTTTTTGCGATTCGGCACTGCGTCGCTTTAACAGACAATTGCGCGGTCGTGCGACGTGGCTCCCAAACAAAATTTGCGTCCTTTTCTTCCCACAAATAGAGCTTTCTTTTGGTGGTATTTGATCACCTCTGCTATTTTTATTTTTTGCGCTATATACAAAAATAGAGCGACATTTTTGAAAAAAAAACACTATTTTTTACTTTTTGTTAAAAAAAAATCAAATAAACTAAATTTTAGTCAAACATTTAGGCCAAAATGTATTTAGCCACATGTCTTTAGTAAAAAAAAAAAAAATCGCAATAAAAAAAAATAGCTACCTAGCGGGAACAGCGGCACTAATACAGCGATCAGAAAAATGATCGCTTAGTGACGCTGGCAATAGGGAGTGAAAGGGTTAACTAGGGCGGTGATCAGGGGGTTAAAACTTTATTAGGGGGGGTGGGGGGGCTATCCTGAACCTAACACTAACTGTTTTTTACAGTGCCTGTCACACTGACACTAAATGCAGTGATTAAATCACTGCATTCAGTGACACTGTGACAGGGGGGTGGGGGGGGCGATCACAAGGGGTTAATATGCCTATGTGAGTGTGTGTCAGTGTTGTGTTGGTGCACACTTACTTGTGATGTCTTCTCTCATCAGCAGCGCTGGGAAACAGCGCTGCGATGAGAGAATACCTCATTTCCTCCTTCCTGTGTAAACACAGGAGGAGGAAGTGACAGGCTGGGAGCGCGCTCCCATTGGCTGGGAGCGATCGCGGGGGGGGCGGATATCACGGACATCCGCCCGCAGATCCCGGATCGCTCCCAGAGGTAGGGGGACCCCCCGATGGGACCCCCGAACCGCACTCAGGCGGGGACGTAAATTTACGCCCTTGTGCCTGTACGTGCCATTCTGTGGCCGTATATGTGCGTGCGGGGGTCCTTAAGTGGTTAAAATGCAAGTCAATTTATAACTTTTTTTTAATTTTTCTGGATTTTTCTGTTTTTATTCGGTCTCCCACTGTTAAAATAAACCTACCATTTAACCACTTCAGCCCCGGAAGGATTTACCCCCTTCCTGACCAGAACACTTTTTGTGATTCGGCACTGCGTCGATTTTACTGACAATTGCGCGGTCGTGCTATGTGGCTCCCAAACAAAATCGGCGTTCTTTTTTCCCCACAAATAGAGCTTTCTTTTGGTGGTATTTGATCATCTCTGCGTTTTTTATTTTTTGCGCTATAAACAAAAATAGAGCGACTATTTTGAAAAAAATTCTATATTTTTTACATTTTGCTATAATAAATATCCCCAAAAAATATCTAAAAAAACTTTTTTTCCCCAGTTTAGGCCGATACGTATTCTTCTACATATTTTTCGTAAAAAAAAACGCAAAATTTATAGCGTTTACAAAAAAGGGGATAGTTTTATGGCATTTTTATTAATATTTTTTTTTTTACTAGTAATGGCGGCGATCGGTGTTTTTTTTCGGGAATGCGATATTATGGCGGACACATCGGACAATTTTGACACATTTTTGGGACCATTGGCATTTTTATAGCGATCAATGCTATAAAAATGCATTGGATTACTATAAAAATGCCATTGGCAGTGAAGGGGTTAACACTAGGGGGCAGGGAAGGGGTTAAGTATGTTCCTGGTGTGTTCTAACTGTATGGGGGGGGTTGACTCACTAGGGGAAATCACTGATCTTCTGTTCATACATTGTATGAACAGAAGATCAGCGTTTCCCCCGCTGACAGGAACGAAAGGTATGTGTTTACACACTTACCTCCCGTTCCCCGCTCTGTAACGAACGAGCGCGCGTGCCCGGCGGTGATCGCGCCCACCGCGCACGCGCGTGGGACTCGGGGGGCGCGCGCCGCCCTCCAGCCGCCAAAAAAGATAGGACGTAGAGCTACGTGCTCCCACGTAGCAGTGCCACCGTCCCGCAGTAATATGACGGCGGGTGGTCGGCATCTAGTTAAATTATAAACTGATCATTTCTTTATCAGTGGGCAAACATACAAAATCAGCAGAGGATCAAATATTTTTTCCCCTCACTGTACTTGGCTGAACCCCATGGAGGCTGCAATTCACTATATAAAACACCACTATTAAAGTGATCGTCGCTAGCTTTCAAATCCTGTGTCAAGCCGCTGCTCTTCTGCTTACCAAATACAGGTGGCTGCTAGAATAGCCCAAGTACCATTCACAGGACACCTTGCATTTTCTCAATTAATACAAAGCATTTTCTGGTTGGATGGAGTGGAGATAGTGTCACTGCTGACCCTCTCTACCTTTTCCATTCAGAGAAAGCTATGTGTCTGTAGCATTGGTAACTGGTTCCCTTATTACTGCACAGCCAGGCAACACTCATTTTCCATTTGCATCGGTACACAAAAAAAAAAAAAAAAAAAAAATCAGTCCCTGGGCTTAATTTTTTGTTTTTATTAGAGATAACAACTTGCATTGGTTAGAGCAGCCCTCAAAATGTCCACTCGCCTACTAGCATTTGGCGAGTGGATTTAAGCTGGGGGCGAGTGATGACAGTGCTGCATGATTAATCTCCCTCCAATCTGTGCCTACATTTAGAGTCCCGATGAGATTGGCGGCTGAAGAGAAAAGGTGCATGCTCAGGAAAAATAGTCTGGTGAGCCGGGCACAGGCATAGCAGTACACAGGTGCTCTCCTTACAATTCTTATTAAGCCATTGGACCTAACAGTATGACCTCTCTGAGCCTGCACCCCTCCCCCGACCAATGCGTCTGGAGAGCAGAAACTAATGAGTGAGGTGAAGGATTGCAAAAATGACCACTCTGGTGCAGCACTCACTGAAATTTGCCCTGACATGAGAGCGGCAGCCTTCCAATTTGTGCAGTTTTCTTCTCCTTGTGCTCTATGTAAGTGTCCAACAGTTCAGCCTGAGCACAGACTGGTCTCAATGTGTGCTGTGCGGTGTCAGTGTGCGCTGTGCTATGGTGTCAATAGCTGTGCAGTTGTGTGGATCTCAGCGCTGGATTGTACTCCCTCCCGCTGTGCTGCAGCTCCTCTCCTCACTGCCAGCCTGAATAAAAGGGGGAAGTGGGGACATAGAGAGAGAGAGAGAGAGAGAGTGGATGTGAGTTGCAGAGGAGACAGCAAGAGAATGGGAAAGAGACCCAGTTCTAGTGCCCTGTCCCTCTGGTCTGACCCCAGTGCCCTGTCCCATTTTGTTAAAGTTGTTGTTGGTAATATTTAATTTTGTAACTTGATTCTGCATAAAACATTTAACAGTGTCTCTTGAGGCCTGGTTAGTAGCTCAGGACTTGAAATTTTGAGCCCTGGGTTAAAGGGGTCATTGGATGCCCAACTTGACTGGTACAACAGATGGGGACAATTTCCTGGACTGCTCTTTTTCCTGGACACAATCAGTCTTTAAGGATCAGTGGCAAAGAGCACATAATGTTGCAAAACTGCATGCTTCCCTCTCCTCTAAAGAACTGCTCCCAGCTCCACTGCCTGCAGGTACTACCAGCCTTCCTGGCTGTGTATCTACCAGCCCATCTGGCTGCTCCGAGGATCTCCCAGGACAAGGGATAAAGGGGTTAAGCACAACGCTGTCCTTTTGAATGCTTGCTACAAGTGGCAGTCTCTCCCCTTGTGAATCCCTGTGTGTGCCGGTGTACTCACACTGTCCTCTTTGATCCCTGCTGCTCTTGGGTAAGATTCCTTCTGAAATCAGACGCTAAAAGGTGTCTTCCCTGCCAGTCTGAGCGCAGCCTGGAGACAAAGCCCTCCTAGACCTAGGGCACACTTAGGCCACCAACAGCCTCCTTGGCACTCCATCTTCCACCAAAATCCCCTGCTGACATGGCTCCACCATATTTAAGGGCTGACCTAGTAACTCTGCCAGGAGATTATGCATGGGGATTGGCCAAGTTCCCTTAAGTATGCAGATCAGGCCTCCGCCCACTAACTTCCAGAAGCTTCAACAAGCATCTAGATCCAATGGGAGGTACTAGAGACCTGCATCTGCGAAGCCATCCAGCCTGACCTGCAGTAACTCGACCCAATTTCAGACTCACAGAACTTACCATTAGTCCAACTTAAACGTACCTACACTAACAGTAGTAGCACACTAGAGGGTGCTACATGCCCATAGAGAAAATGCAATAAATACTCTGAACGGCACCCATACCAAGTGAGTGGCCTCCCTTGTTCACTAAATGGCAGTGAAGCTGCTCACCACGCAATCTGGAAGCTAGTGGCAATTGCTGTAGTAGCAGTGCCTTCTACAGCGAGTTCCAGCTTCTACAGGATTGGCAAGGTAGAACACATGCATGCTTACATTGGTCCAAGCTGGACCAATGTAGCTTACCAAAAATATGCATATTTGAAATTGCCTTAAAATTAGGCATTCATCTCTATAATCAAAGTTATTCTTTCTCTCTCTCGGAAAATGTATTGACTCAAGTATAAGCTTAGGGTGTCCCATTTGCATGCCTCACTTTGGCTCACTGTGCCCATGACTAGACTGACGTTTAACATGGGAGTCTAAGGAAGGGGTGTCCGGCTTTGAAAAATCGGTGCTCCCCAGCCGTAGGTCCCCAGACAACAAACTTTGCACACTTGTAGAGGAGAACTGGGGCTACATGTGTGCCAAGTTTCGGGTCCAGGGGACCTACGGCTGGTTGGTACCAGGTCTCCAAATTCCGGGAGATCAGGTGCAAAAAGGTGATTCGAGTATAAGCCGAGAGGGGCATTTTCAGAGCAAAAAAATGTGCTCAAAAACTAGGCTTATACTCAAGTATATACGGTAGTTTATATGTAGAGCATTCTTGTTCAGTAAAAGCTTCCATGCTTTACCGCAAAGTAATCAAAGGGTCAAAGGAAAACATGAGCGCCAAAAACAAACTTATTTTGAAGATGAGCTCACCTTAAACCCTAAAATAGGAGTAGAACTAGGCCTTGCTCTTAGCATGAGTCTGTGCATCTTAATGCAAGAAATCATACGATAGCCACAGGCCCTCAATTTAAACTGCTTTTATAAAAGATCACCTAAAAAAACGTAAAATTAATGTAAACTTTGAGACATGTTTTCAGATTTGCATATCCATTGTCAAAAAGAAGCTCACCTGTTATCATTCAATTGCGTGTATCGGGGCTGAGGATCTGAATCTTGGTCATTGACATCGTAACTGGCAGCAGGATCCTAAACACAATTGTAAGAGAATGAGAAAAAGAAATCGCCCACAATAGAAACCTCGTCAGTTAAAGTGACAGGCACATACATCACTCTCCCTTATCTCCGCTAAACCAGATCATTTGTTTTTCCTTCTGCAGATGGGTGTAAAAAGAATCAAGATATCCAACTGCATTCAGTTTTTCATCAACCTAATGGCTCTTTCCTAATAAATTTCAAGTGCACTGCAGCGAGCGCCTTTCTTGAGTGGACCGCGGCGGTGCAGATCAATAATCAGTTCTCCTCTTCTTCCCCCCTTTTCTTACCAAGTAGATGAATGTCTAACCATGCATTATTGAGCTGTTCATTAAACACACATGCCGAGAAAATAAATTACAATGAAAAAGTCTTGCAAATGTCCATTTACTACTGTAGGTCAAAGAAACAGTAAAACCAATTTCACAGCAAGAGTCGCCGTGAAAAAGCCTACGTGGCATAGACGCATCTGCTTCTCTGACCCATATTAAATAGACAGTCAGCAAGTAAAAGGAGTGAAAACCCAGAATATTTAATGTATCCAAATCGGCTTTTTCTTGAAAAGAGAACTTTCTACTCAAAATAGCCAAATCTGTCACAGCGCTTGCATTTATACAATTAGAATTAAAATGTGGAGCAGATTACTAGCCGATTGGCTTGTACCAGATCTTCTCTAGCAATAACTGGTGCGTGTATGTCGAAGACTTTTCTACCAAACAGAGATATAATTAGGCAGAATGGAAGATGTGCATCTTTCAATGGCCAGATTGGCATATGTGTGGCTCTTAAAGCATGTCTGGACCCACGTGGCTAGGCTACTGAATTTGTAACAAGATCAACTGGTATTTTTTTGTACTTGGTAAAAATGTTCTTTAATGTAGCGGCTGCATTTGTCATCTTTGTTCAGGCTAAGCTGCAAAATATTACATTTTTGTGAGATTGTCACTTTCCTGAATTATTCATATCTGCTAGGTTTGTCTATCACTATGGGTGACCAAATCTACAGCTAAAGACTGAATGTGTTAAAATTTCAATAGACCATAAAAATAGGTAAAAAAAAAAATCAGCAGACAGAAGGCTTTTATAAACAAACTACTGTATTTTCAGCTAACTTGTGAATGCTTCCACATGGGATAACTATTCATGACTCAGTAGATGTGTCTTTATGTGGTCATCCCACTAACCAATGGAATGTTATCATCTGACAGATAGACACATTTTTTGACTGTTCTTAAAAGAAAGATACCAATACAAATTCATATACAGGGGGTTGAGGTTCTTATCTGACCAGTCATGGATGAAAATCCAATTATTGGATCCCTGGACAGGTTTCAGCTGCTAGTTACATGGTTTACATATGATGATGTCTCTCAATCTAGTAAGCCATGTATAACTAGCAGCAGAAAGCTGTCCAGGGATCCAACAGTTGGATTTTTTTTATCCATTACTGGTCACATAAGAAGCTCAGCCCCCTGTAAATGGATTTGTATTGGTATCTTTCTTTAAAGAACAGTCATAGAATACGTCTTTATCATCTCAGATGATGACATTCCATTGGGTTAGTCGGGTGACCACATAAAGACACGATTCGTGACTCTTGTACTAATGAACACATGTACACTCTATATGTTGTCCATTAGTACAAGAGCCACGTTATCTCCCATGATCAGAAAATCAACATATTTTTTCAATTTTGAGTCTAGCACTTAAGGCAAGGATTTGTTAGCGTAATTGGCCATTATTGATTTTAGATATAAGTGCCTTTTAAGTGACTTTTTACCCTGAAAATAGAGGGTAAACTGTGCCTTCGTGTTATACACAGGGGGCTGTGGAAAGTTTTTTTCCTGAAACTTCCCTCTTAAAGTTAGGGTGCGTGTTATACGTCGATGAATACGCTATATATATGAAATATAGAAGACTTTGTGCCACTTTTGTATTAAATGGTTCTGTATATTACTAAAGAAACTTGATTTTTAAAAATCTTAAGCTGCATACATACAAACCGGATTCATCAATTTCACATAACATTTTTTTAAACTCCTATCGCCTTTTGCAATTAAAGAAGAATGTTGCTAAAAACTTTTAGTATCCAAGTTAACTAGCTAAAAGTACTACTTAGGGGACTTTTTCACAAAAACTAGTAGCCATGCCTTTCTTCTGCATGGCATAGTCTTCAATGATGGTGGCCAACACATGAAAGGTATGGCTTCCAATGAACTTAAAGGGTCAGTTCAACCTAAGCTGATATGCAGTAATAAGTAACTGCTATGAAGTAAAACCACTTAAAAACATTTCTAGTATATTTTTCAGAATCTAGTGGTGACATATTTAGGCTTGCACACCTGCCAGGTTCATTATAAGGGGTTCCCCCTACTCTTTGTATATGTATTATGGGGAATACAACAGAATATGAAGGAATATGCATACAGTAAAACCTTGGTTTGAGAGTGTTTTGTAAGACAAACTTTGGCTCGATATACAAGCGATGTCTTGATATAAGAGTAGCGTCATGTCACAACTGAGTATAAAAAAAAAAGAAAAGAGGCACCTCCAAGTGTAGCAATATGGTTATATTTAATGAAGGTATAACATTTAGCAACTTATTGCTACACTTAAGAGGTGCCTCTCTTCTCTTTTATACCCTGTAAAAAAAAAAGCTTTGATATACAAGTGTTGTGGATTACAAGCATGTTTCTGGAATGAATTATGCTTGCAAACCAAGGTTTTACTGTATTTTGGAAAGAACAACCAAAACGCCAAGGTTGGGAATTATGTCAAGGACATCTTGTTGTTAGATAATGCAAGATATACAGTGCATCCCGAAAGCCCAGACTTGAACCCGATTGAACATCTCTGGAGAGATCTATAAATGGCTGTGCACTGACACTCCCCATCCAACCTGATGGAGCGTAAGAGGCCCTACAAAGAAGAATGGGATAAACTGCCCAAAAATAGGTGTGACAAGTTTGTAGCATCATGCGCAAAAAGAATTGAGACTGCAATTGGTGCCAAAGGTGCTTCAACAAAGTATTGAGCAAAGGTTGCGAATACTTATGTACAGTACATGTGATTTTTTTTTTTTTATAAATTTGCAAAAATTTCCAAGAGACGTGGTCATTATGGGGTATTGTTTGTAGAATTTTGAGGAAAATAATGAATTTAATCCATTTTGGAATAAGGCTGTAAGGCCTGGTTTCCACCTATGCAGGTTGCAGTTTGCATATCCCAGGTGCACTTTGCGTTACTGAATACACTTTTTTGATCCATTGAAGTCTGTGGAACCAAAAACCAGAAAAAAAGTCCCTGGCCCTTTCCATTAAATGCATGTGTATCTGCAAAACTGAAAACGCTCTAAAAAATGCAAAGGTGTAAACCAGGCCTTACATAATATTTGGAAAAAGTCAAGCGCTGTGAATACTTTCCGGATGCACTGTATGCAAGGGCTGACTCACCCATCAGGCAACTGGCATTTTGGATTAGGTTGGCTAATTTATTAGTTCAGACAACTACAGAAACTGAGAACCATTTTTTCTTTTGGTCACATTCAAGAACCGAACTATTCTGCAATTTAAAATTAGATTAGAGTTTCTTTAAAACTTTAATTTTCAAACTTGTTGCTTAATCACATAGCAGGCACAAAAAAAAAACAGGACTTTGCCCATTTCCTGTCCCATCTTGCTGGTTCCCAGGCTATAAACACTCCATCCACTCACATAATTTCCTTCTAAATCAGGGTGGTTCTTCTCAATGCCATCATCCAGGATTGAAACCACGACGCCTCGGCCTGTGAAGCCCTGCTCCCAGGCTTCTCTGACATGCAAGTCATGCCGGCTTTCATCAAACTGTAAAGCAAAAGTACAAACTATTAGGTGCTGTTCCACAGAAATCTCAATGTTCCTACACAGAAGGATCCAGTTGCATTTAGGAACAACCCCACCTTTCTGAAAAATGTGACACTGAGGCAGGATAGTGAAGACAAATAATAATTCATAACCCATTTTGTTCTATTAGTCCATATTCTATTCCCTTTTTAACCATATACCGACTCAATGAGTTACCGAGTTGATGTCAGGTTGCAATGATGTCAATTTGCGCAAACTGGCGCAGCATTAACGGACATACACTAGTTTTGTTCATAGTGTTGCAGAGACAAACACCATATTAACGGCCTATCAAGGTATGTGCTGGTGTCTGTAGGATTAGACTGTCTCGTCTTGATTGAAAAATGTATATTTATTGACCTAGGACATCTTAAAGTGATCTTGTACCTAGCTCATGCAGGGCAAAGTAACAGATTCACGGGAATGCTAGGCTCACCGCCAGCATACCCTCATCTTTCCTTCTGATCCAATCTGAAGGAGCAAAAGCAAAATACCCATTTCATTATATGGTGGTCTACCTCACATAGTTACATAGTAGGTAAGGTTGAAAAAAAAAATCATATGTGTGTGATTATAAGAACACATGTGACAGTAATGGCAAGTGACAACCACTCAGTCATCATTGCAATCACATAGGTGTAGTAGAAAGCCCTAAAATTCTGACTGGGACAAGCTTGGAGCCAGGGGTTTATCTTGTTCCCGGCAGTGAACAGAGTTGGTAGAGGAGTAAAGGAAATGTACCATTTAGATACTACAGAGACCAGATTACAGTAAACCATACCTGGGTAGTGCAAAGGTTCATGGTATAACCTGCAAGGGGTGTTCTAATCCAGAGTACTGACATTGCTTACCATAAAATGGCTGCCCCCCCCCAAAAAAAATAAAAATAAAAAATAAATGTCTGTTTCCCCATGAAGTGGTGACCAGACAGTAGAGCCCTTGCTTTTTTTGGGCCGTCTCCACTACCTTTTTAAAAGGGGTAGTATAATGGATTTGGGTTGTTCATCTGATTTCATTGCAGCTAGCTCCTTTGATTTCTCAGTGGAAGTTTGCTAGGGTAGATGGTGTCAGCATGGCCACCTACAGCTCAAATTTCAGCAAATTCCTGTGAAATGTGAGGCACGTATGGCCAACTTTACACTTGTTTCTCAAAAGGGTGATTTTTAAAACCTCTAAAAGCGGTTCAAATGGGTGTTGTCACTGTAAAATGCAATTATCAATATGAAAGATTTCATGTTTACTATATAAAAAATAAATTACAGGACACACTAAAGAAATATATAACACTGTACACCATTTCCGCATTGTTCAAAGGATGAAATCACCAGAGAATTATACAATCCTCATACCCACCATTACCTTCTGTTGTCTGCACAATACTCACACAATATAACAAACGTTTATACACACACCTCTATAAAAGCTAAGCATATATTTTAATACTTTACATTATAAAATTTGCAAAAAAGCTATACATGGAGGCAAAGGAGCTCTTTGTAACCAATCTGCCAAATATTCAATTCTTTACTAGACATTGTTCAACTTTTGTAAAGCCTTAGCTTGAAAATGATAAAGGTAGGTTGAGTTTCCAAGAAATCAAAAACATACAAGAAAATATGCCAGTTCTGTATATTCACAAGACATATCTATTTAAATCATAAGACGTTTGATAGTAACACATATGACAGCATGAGAAAAGGAGGCACTACACCGCTTTGGGCTTAAATTGAAGCCACTCCTGGAATATTGAGGGTGACAGCCAGGAAAAAGGTTGTGGGAATGTCTGTCTTGTATGTGGAATTAACCAGAGTACTTATTTTTTGTTAGTCATCCTTTGTATTTTAGCAATGCAAATGTCTTTATAAAAATCAAACAAGTGTTTTATGCATTTGCTAAAACCTACTGAATACTGCCATTGTACATTAAAGTTCCATTTTCCAGAATGAATAGATTTGGGGGTACATTTTACCACTGAAGTGGTTATCGGTAACAGCCTTCATATATCCCAAACTCATCACAGGGACAAATTGTATTTTAATCCCATTACTGCTGGAGGGAGTTATCGTGCACATTAAGTTAATAGTATTTTTAATATGAATGTGTGTCCTGATAGGAGCAAAAATAGCTGAGCAAGCAAGCCTATACAACATCCATACCCCAATTTATGAAGCGTGAACCTGAACAATGCGCTCTGAACTAAGTCTTCTTGTCCCCTTGAGCTGGGAATTTTAGACAATGTAAATTTATTACATTTTATACCCATTCTGAGATGATTAAAAAGTTAGTAGGACATCAGTCAAGGTCAACACTATCTAACTTTGCAGGACAAAACAAGAAAATCTAGCTGCCCATATACTGGCGGAATATCCCAATGAACAAGATCAAATTTGCTTTGTGGGCAAACCTGTCAGCATACTACTGCTCCATTCTATGACAACAAAATCAAAAAATTGGCAGACAGAATCCCCAGCCATGTAAGCAATTAAAAAAATAATAATTATCTGAGCATGCAGCTTTGCAAGCCAGAACAGGACGGACAAGGGAAGGGGGTGTGGATGAGCTTGTGGTGATTTTTTCCTCCTCAACTTGCCCTCAACAACAATCTAGTCTTCATGCCAAGGAGAACAAGGGCCTATTTCCCACAACCAGGGCCTTGTGATTATGGGGGTCTTCGGATGGGGGGAGCTTTCGTATAAGTCTCCTAAGACAGTACCCAGCTCCCCCCTCCCCCCAATGCCAATCCCTTGCTTATTAGCCCATTAGGATTGTTTTGGGTTTATTATTGACCTTTAGTCATTGCAAACAATGCAATTTCATGCTTCAGGAAACCCTTTTCCAGTAAAAAGGAGAAACTTTGGGGAAATTTTTAATAAAGTCAGGAGGTTAAAAATGCTCCCTTAACCACCTTAATACCAGCATATATCTTGATTTGCAAAAGTGAGGGGCAAAAAAAGATTACCTTTGGTGTCCACTTTCTAAAAAGGGGCAATTTTGGGGGTGTTTGTAATGTCCAAACTTTTTCTTTTTTTGAACAGCAAGGGAAACTTTTCCCAAAAATGTTTAGTGCTTTCAAGAATATATTTTGTGACTTCTGCTATACGTGTATTAATGTTTCCTAAAGTGGTAATTAAATACCACCAAAAAAAGGTTGATCCAAAAGTGAACTGTAATGGTTAGTCAAAATATCACAGAACTTAAAACTGAAAGCGGTTGTAAAGGAATTTTTTTTCCCTAAATGGCTTCCTTTACCTTAGTGCAGTCCTCCTTCACTTATCTCATCCTTCGATTTTGCTTTTAAATGTCCTTATTTCTTCTGAGAAATCCTCACTTCCTGTTCTTCTGTCTGTAACTCACCACTGTAATGCAAGGCGTTCTCCCTGGTGTGGAGAAAGCCTCTTGAGGGGGGAAGGGGCGAGCAGGCAAGTCAGGACACTCTGCAGGACACTTTGCAGATAGAGAAAGGAGCTGTGTGTTAGTGGGCATCCTGACACTCCTGCTCGCCCCCTCAAGAGGCATTCTCCACACCAGGAAGAAAGCCTCGCATTACGGTGGTGAGTTACAGACAAGAACAGGAAGGGAGCACTTCTCAGAAGAAATAAGGACATTTAAAAGCAAAATCGAAGAATGAGGTAAGTGAAGGAGGACTGCACTAAGGTAAAGGAAGCTATTTAGGGGGGGGGGGGGGAACAAATCCCTTGGATGGCATGGAATGGAATAGGGTGCGACATGCTGGTATTTAGATGGCTAGATACAAAAGGAAAGCCAACACTGGTCATCATCATCCTGCAACCACATACTATAGTGAAGTATGGTAGTGGTGGTAGCATAAAGTTGTTGGGATGCTCTCCATCAGTACAGCCTAGGAAACTGTTTAGTATTGAGGACAAGATGGATGGAATGTCTTGTAAAAAGATCGGTTTCATTTGGGATTTCAATAACTTTTCTAGAGTGGTTTAATACAAGAGCGCTTAAAGAATGGTCAATCCAAAGCCCAAACCTCATTCCAGAGTCTGTTGCAATTTGAAAACTGTGGTTCACCCATAGTCTCCATCCAAATTGAGAGCTACAACTAGAGCAATTTTCCTAAAAAAGAACGCACAACAATTGCAGGATCCCGATGTGAAGTTTGTAGAGACCTGCCCCCAAAGTCTTGCAGCTTTAATTGCAGCCAAAAAGGTGTAGCACTACAGAGATTCCTCTCATTTCCAGTTCTGCTAACAAAAGTTTCACTAGACAAGGTAAATCACCACAGACCGCTTTTAATTTCTGTTTGGGTCCCTGCTACAAATTTTCTGTCTGGTGAAGCCATTGTCCCTGGAATACAAAGTGAAGCGAAATCTCTCATGGAGTAACGACTCAACCCAAAACTAAAATAAAACGCTTTGGCTGGACATTAAGCACATTGTGAGAACCTAATCAAAGAAGTTTTAGCTCTAGCGTGTAACGCTAAAGCCTCACACACGATCGGACTTCTATTGGACTGTTCGGTGGATTTTTGTCTGAAGCACGTTGGCCGTCAACATTTTCAGCCAACTTTCACTAAATCACGTTGATTTTCAGCTCTTTACTACCAACCCTTTGGACGACTTCTGCTATTGTTGGCTGATGTTTAGCATTGGTTCTGAGCATGCGTGTTTGTACTTTGGACTTTAGTAAGTTGGACTTGTGTACACACAATCGGATTATCCTCCATCGGACATTTGTTGTCAAAAAGTTTGCGAGCATTCAAAGCGAACATATGTCTGATGAAAAAGCAACAACAATTGTCTGATGGAGCATACACCCGGTCGGATTGTGTGATAAAACAGGGCCTTAACGTTGTTGAGAAGAACATGAGTGTTGCAGACATGCAGAGCACTTTTGGAAGATTTAAAATCTGCCTGGAGAGGCACATAGGCAAAAACAATAGAAAGTTTTGTGGTTGTGGATCGGTGGTATCTTGTATCGATCCTTTTTTGGGGCTCTGGGGATTGCACTGCATGATGCATTCCAGAGGATTATTGAACGTTCAAAGCGTGCCAACATCCTGAAAACTGCAATAACCTCAAAATATATACATGGGGCCTTGTCTTGGTTCTTGTATCATATAATATACCATATGAACCCTAAAGAAGCCAATTGTTCAAAATGTGTTAGGTCAGTCTGTATAAATAATGTCACTTAAAGGGTCACTAAAGGATTTTTTTTTATTATAGCTAAATAGCTTCCTTTACCTTACTGCAGTGCTGTTTTCATGTCCTCATTGTTCATATTTGCTTTGATGTTGCTGTAATCCTGCTCTGTTCTGGACACTTCCTGGTTGTCGGTTTCCTTATAACCACAGTGCTGGGAGCTTTCTCACTGTAGTCACTAATCAAGGAGGTGCGATTACTGTGTGTAAACTGAAACTACATTGGGCTGAGGGGTTTTAGACAAACCATCACTGCCTTCTATTGGCTCTCTGGCTCTGTACATCAGAGAGACAGGAAACAGCAAAAACAAAACTAGAACTGTAGGTTGATTATAGGATTGATCTTTAATTTGTAATCATTTTTAAAAGGAATCAGTTAACTATAATGTCTCTATACCCTGTAAACAGTTATTTCAGCCCAATTTTTTTTTACCTTTAGTGAAAGCAGGATATTTTTTATTATATATATATATATATATATATATATATATATATATATATATATATATATACACACACACACACACACACAGTAATATATACACACACACACACACACAGTAATATATACACACGCAATATATATACACACACACACAGTGCTTTAAGTGGGCCGGAACGCGGCGGTACTCCGTACCGCCACTTCCAAAAATGGCCCTGGAGAGTACCAGCACCTCTCCGTGCGCCCAGTACGTGGGTTTCCCGTACCGGAACGCACTGGCGTAGCGGGGGGGGGGGGGGGCTCCTGCACCGGGCGAAAAATTGCAGGGGGGCAAAATCCTGGCGTCCGCAGAATGCGCCGCCGCCTTAGGAAAGGCCGCGGCTTTGGCCTAGCTCTGGAGCTATCGGCCATCTTGGTACACCCGGCAGCGGCGCGCAATGAGTTTTTTTTTCAGCCCTTCCGCCTGGTTGGCTGGTGGAACTGTCTGTCTCACTTGATGTGGGAGTGGCGGGAAACACCAGCCAACTAGGCAGAAGGGCTAAAAAAAAACAGATAACGCCGCAGGAGATTGGCGGGCGGTGGAGTGGGAGGCGCTGTACCTCTGTGCTGCGCTGATTGACCTGGAAGTTGGAACATGTGTTTACAGCGCGGCGGCAAGTTTCTCCATCTCCAGCAAGGTAAGCAAAACACTCCCTTGTACCACAGGGGAGAGAGAGAAGGATGTCCGGACACCCATCCATCTCGGAGCCTTATATTATAACCTGCTGGGACTTGTAGTTCTCCATCTTCTCCTGGGGCTCAGGTGCATACAATCCACACCCATCCACCTCAGAGCCTTATTGTATGTATAACCTGCTGGGACTTGTAGTTCTCCAATCTCCATGAGCCCCAGGAGAAGATGGAGAACTACAAGTCCCAGCAGTCTTACTAAAATGACAGGCTCTGAGGTGGATAGATGTCTGGACAGTGACAATTGGTGGCACAGTGGTGACGATTGGTGGCACAGTGGTGACGATTGGTGGCACAGTGGTGACAATTGGCATGGTACAGTGACTGCATTTGATGGCATGGCACAGTGGTTGCATTTGTTGGCATGGCACAGTGGTGACAATTGATGGCACAGTGGCTGCATTTGATGGCATGGCACAGTGGTTGCGTTTGGCATGGCACAGTGGTGACAATTGATGGCACAGTGGCTGCATTTGATGGCATGGCACAGTGGTTGCGTTTGGCATGGCACAGTGGTGACAATTGATGGCACAGTGGTTGCGTTTGCTGGCATGGCACAGTGGTGACAATTGATGGTACAGTGGCTGCATTTGATGGCATGACACAGTGGCTGCGTTTGATGGCATGACACAGTGGTGACAATTGATGACACAGTGGCTGCATTTGATGGCATGGCGCCCTGTGATTGGGCGTATGTGGTCATGCACTAGCGCCGGGGGGGGGGGCGAAAAAAATGGAGTTACTTACCGGTAACGTCCTTTTCCAGGAGTCTTTCAGGACAGCACCTTAGAGAGATCCCGGCTCCTCCCCTTCTAGGAAACACCGCCTTCTTCAGATCTTTAAAGCCTCATCCTCCCACTGGCCCTTCAGTTCTTACAGAGTACTTCCGGCCAACTGGGGAGACACAAGACAACGTTATACAAGAATACTTTATCTTACCTGACGTCCTCATGTGATGAGTCTTCCAATCTTCAAACCCTGGGTGGGTAGCGGTGCTGTCCTGAAAGACTCCTGGAAAAGGACGTTACCGGTAAGTAACTCCATTTTTCCCTAGTTCGTCTTTCAGGACAGCACCTTAGAGAGGATAAGCGAGTACCTTACCTTAGGGTGGGACTACTGCCTGTAGCACCTTACGACCAAAGGCTTGGTCCTGTGCTGACAGCAGGTCTAGTCTGTAGTGCTTTACGAAGGTAGCAAAACTCGACCATGTCGCTGCTCTGCAGATCTGCTCTGGAGAAGCACCAGCCCATTCCGCCTGTGAAGTCGCCACTGCTCTAGTAGAATGTGCCCTGATTCCTACTGGAGGCTCCATCCCCTTTAACACATAAGCTTGACTAATAGCTGCTCTAATCCAGCTCGCTATAGTACGCCTGGAGGCTCTAGAACCCTTTCTAGCCCCTGAAAATAAAACAAAAAAGGAATCTGATTTTCTAAACTGTTTGGTGCACTCCAAATATTGAAGGACGCACCTCCTTACATCTAGGTTGTGAAAAATAAACTTTTTCCCTCACCGGGTTTGAACAAAATGTTGGCAGAATGATTTCCTGGCCTCTGTGAAACTTCGAGGCCACCTTTGGCAAAAAGGCCGGATCGGTCTTAAAAACAATACGATCCGGAAAAACTTGAAAAAAAGGAGTTTTAATTGAGAGGGCCTCGAGTTCACTTACTCGACGTGCCGTCGTAATCGCTACCAAAAATGCAGTTTTGAGAGTGATTAACCTCAAAGAGCATGACCCCAATGGTTCAAAAGGATCTCCTGTAAGGGCCTGCAAAACTAAGGAAAGATCCCATACGGGAAAAGGGGTCACACCAACTGGCCTCTGCCTACTCAAAGATTTAAAAAATCTTACTATCCAGGGATCCCCTGCTAGATTTTTCTCTAAAAATACACTCAAGGCTGACACCTGTCCCTTCAAGGTGCTGAGAGCCAATCCCTTATCTGCCCCCGCCTGTAGGAACTCTAGTACTGCTACGGAACTGTGTACACTGAAGGAGATTTCAGAGCACCATGAATTGAATCGTCTCCACACTTTGTGGTAGATGGTTTGCGTTTCCTTTTTCCTACAATTTAGTAGGGTCGCAACCAAGCGATCTGAAAACCCTTTTCCCCTCAGCAACTCCTCCTCAGAAACCAGGCTGCAAGTTTCCACCTGTCCACGTGAGGGCAGCAGACTGGACCTTGAGTGAGAAGGTTGTCCCGAGCTGGTAGAAGCCAGGGGGGCTCTACAGCCAAGTTCCTTAGGATTGAAAACCACGGTCTCCTGGGCCAATATGGGGCAATTAGAATTAAGGTTGTGTTCTCTTGTTGAAATTTCCTCAACACTGCAGGGATCAGAACCGGAGGGGGGAAGGCATAACACCTGAAAAATTCCCATTTCTGAGCTAGTGCATCTATCCCTAAAGCTCCATCGTACCTGCTTAGAGAAAATAACCTGTCCGCCTTGGCGTTCTGCCTGGAGGCAAAAAGGTCTACGCATGGCGGCCCCCATCTCTGGGCTATCATCCTGAAAACCTCCTGACTCAGTGACCAATCGCCCTCCCTCAGCGTTGTTCTGCTGAGGAAGTCTGCTAAGCAGTTCTGATCTCCCTTCAGATGTAAGGCTGACAGGGACAGGACATTGATCTCGGCCCATCTGAAAATGGCCTCTGTCAACAGCCAGAGGGGGCCGCACCTTGTGCCCCCCTGCTTGTTGATATAAGCCACTGCCGACGAGTTGTCTGTTCGAACTCGAACATGGTGACCCCGCAGATCTTCTTGGAATGAGACAAGGGCCAGTGACACTGCCCTCAATTCCCTCCAATTGGAGGACTTTGCTGCCTCCACTAACGTCCAGGTGCCCTGTACCCAGCGAGAACCCAAATGTGCTCCCCAACCTGTGTTGCTGGCGTCGGTTGCGACCGTCCTGGATATGGGCAGGACCCACTCTAGGCCTTGAGACAAGTTTGCTCCCCTTCTCCACCACCAGAGGGACCGTTTGACTTGACTTGGGACAGAGACTAGGGAATCCAATGACCCCTGGCTGTGGTCCCACACCTTCAAGATGAAGAGTTGAAGGGGACGAAAATGAAGGCCCGCCCACTGTACTGCTGGAAGGGTGGAGGTCAGCAACCCCAGGGCGGACATTGCCTTTCTTATGGAGACCTGGCCACTGCCCTGCAGAAACAGCATGGCCTTGTCCACCTTTTGCACCTTCCCTGGCTAACAGCCCTGGTTCCCCAGCGATGTCTCCCCACCGGAGGAAACACCATAACTGAAGGGCCAGTGGGAGGATGAGGCTTTAAAGATCTGAAGAAGGCGGTGTTTCCTAGAAGGGGAGGAGCCGGGATCTCTCTAAGGTGCTGTCCTGAAAGACGAACTAGGGAAAAAACGTTCTGCCCCGGGGGGGAGGGGGTGGGGCACCGGCGCCTAATAGAGTACCGGCACCTCTTTTGGCCCACTTAAAGCACTGCACACACACACACACACACACAATAATATACACACACACAATAATATACACACACACACACACATAATACACACATAATACACACATAATAATATACACACACACATAATAATAATATACACACACACACACACATAATAATATACACACACACATAATAATATACACACACACATAATAATATACACACACACATAATAATATACACACACATAATAATATACACACACACACATAATAATATACACACACACATAATAATATACACACACACACACACATAATAATATACACACACACACATAATAATATACACACATAATAATATACACACACACACACATAATAATATACACACACACACACACACATAATAATATACACACACACACACACACACACACACATAATAATATACACACACACACACACACACACACATAATAATATACACACACACACACACATAATAATATACACACACACACACACATAATAATATACACACACACACATAATAATACACACACACATAATAATATACACACACACACACACACATAATAATATACACACACACACACACATAATAATATACACACACACACACACACACACATAATAATATACACACACACATAATAATATACACACACACATAATAATATACACACACACACAATAATATACACACACACACATACATAATAATATACACACACACACACACACACACACATACATAATAATATACACACACACACACACACACACACATAATAATATACACACATACACACACACACACAATAATATACACACACACACACATAATATACACACACACACATAATAATATACACACACACACACACACATAATAATATACACACACACACACACATAATAATATACACACACACACATAATAATATACACACACACACATAATAATATACACACACACACATAATAATATACACACACATAATAATATACACACACATAATAATATACACACACATAATAATATACACACACACACAATAATATACACACACACACAATAATATACACACACACACATAATAATATACATATACACACACATATATACATATATATATATATATACATACACACATATATATATATATGCGCTTGTGTGTGTGTTTTGCTGTTCTGACTAAACTGCATGACAGGAGAAGGGATCATTCCAATTCTCTACCATCAGACAAATGCAGACAAACAAGAGCTGCTTCTGAATGGTGCTAGAGGACAAAATGTAAAACGTAAGAATAGTATTAGGTGACAGCTTATGCAGTCAGCTAAATGCCACTACTGCTTGTTTAGTTACCACCTCGGGTTTGGTGTAAGAACATAGGCCCAGATTCACAGAGCGATTACGCCTGCGCAACTGCTGTTGCGCGTGCGTAAGTCTAAATGTGCGCGTGCGTATAGTTGGACGCGATTCACAAAACAATATACGCCAGAAATCTACGTTTTTTGGTCCGGCGTAATTGAGTTAGACCTTCGCTTGCCTTTGCGCAAAACTGCGCTAGACACACCATTGATTTGCTAGTCAAATATGCTAATGAGGGAGTTACGGGGATTCACAAAAAAACGCAGTTGCTGCGCAGGCTACGCGATGTGCGCAACTGCAAAATGTTCTGTCTAAAGTTAGAGGACCTAAAAGCTGGTCTAAATTTTGAAAAAAAGTCTAATTGTCAGATAAAGCAACACGGTTAGTGAGGAGTTCAGCAGTCACACGTGTTGCCCAACAATCTGTATGCCAATATGCCAGGGGCCAGGACATCAGCAGCCCAACACATGGCACTACCCATGACACCCATGACAGCTACATATACAATCAGAGCCCCATCCCCACAGATTGCGAACAGAACATGTATGGGGACAGCTGGCTGGTTGGTGAGTGACATGGGAGTCAGGCATGACTATCCCCTCCCGTGATGCACACCTCACAAGTGGCACATGCATGACTAACATCCACCTGTCTTTTCCCTTCAAGGTGACTCTGCATATGAACTGGAACCCCATCTCATGACCCCATCTCATGCCAGCTCACATTATGCATCTTTGCACGTTAAACACACACATTAATCATGGCACAATGAGAATGCATGCATGCACACCACTATGGTCCCTAGCACACACACCCCACATCCTCATCAAATTGGATTGGCACCAGTCCACCATGCAAGACTGGTGAGCAGTAACGCCACGTCAAGGCTCCAATTATGTCACTGTACATTCATACACCATTCACACGGACCTGGGAATCACTTCTCCCTGGTCCTGGGGAACCCTTCTCCACCCAAATTGAGGATGACACCCCTTTTCCAGCAGGAATGTCACCCCCACATTCAAACATCATTCACAACCCAAAAAATGCCAAAAATGTCAGCACAAAAAAAAAAAAAAAAAAAAAAAAATATGCATAGAAAAAAAAAAAAGCAGAGAACAAAAATAAACATGCTTTCAAACCAAAAAAAGGGGGAAAAAAAATTAATGCCCTCTGCCTGAGCCACGCCTGGGGCGCCCCCAGCCACGGCCCCGGACCCTCAGGGGAGACGCATGGGGGAGGGGAAAAGCCGGGGAAGGAGGAGCAGCCCCTGAGATCTGCCCACCTGGCGGCCTGCCCTCCAAGGCCACGGCTATTCTGTCCAGGGCAGCACCAAGTGTTGCCGTGTTGCCCTGGATAGCCTGGGTAAGGGCCCTCACATCCTGCCCAACGCCTGCTGCTGTAGTTTGCAGGTCATTTAGGCAGGTTGTGGAGGCCCGGGAGTGGGAGTCCAGGTTACCCAGCCTATCGTTGATGGAGGACAGGCTCTGATCCACCCGCCCCATAGTCTGGCAGAGCTGTCTCAGAAGGCGGGTCTGGGTGGCCAGGTTCCTTCTCAGACTGGCGGGCAGGAGATTGGGCGCCCCCCTGGTGCTCTGGGATGACCTCCTGGCTCTTGCTGATGGTTGTGGCCGGGGAGAAGGGGAGGCCCTTGTGAGGGGAGCCATGTTGGGGGAGGAGGGGGGGGGGCTCACCCTTAGGGAGGGCAGGCTTCTTGCAGCCAGAGGGGAAGAGTCTGCAGAAACCAAACGGCCAGTGCCTGCCATGGACTCCTCCTCATGATTCTCCTCCTCCTCATGATCGTCCTCCTCCTCGTGTTCCTCCTCCGCGGACTCTGGCCTTGTTGGGGGGGCCTCATTAGGCTGCTGTCCTGGCGTTGGAGCGGTCTGGCCAGATGGCCCTGCACCCTCCTGCACATCTGTGGATGACACAAACCATTCACAGGTTGGAGGATCCACACACTTGCCACATATTCCCTTTCACCCCCTCCCCCACACATGCTACACACTTGAGAGAAATAAATACCTTACCTGGCACCGCGGGGACCGGACTTGTGTCAAAGCCTGGCAGGCCCTCCACTTCATGCCGGTGAAAGGTCAGGGCCACCACACGCTCCGTCGCTGTAAATCTAACCCGGCATGGTGGGCCCCCTCCTGTGCCCCTGGCATGGGCATTTATTGCGGCCAGTTTTTTTTTCACCTCACGCCGGAGGTCATTTATTTTCTTTTCAATCCCAGAGCGGGTCCGTGTCTCCCCCTCCCCCGATGAATTGACCTGCTCCGTGATCATATCCAATATCTCCCTCCTCCTGGCCGGGGTGGTGGTGGCACTCTGCAGGCCGTGGAGAAAACGCCCATAGTCGGTAATGGCCCGGGCAAGAATTCTTTTTTCCCCCACTGTAAAATTCAACTTTCTTTTTCTCTCAGTCATACTTCCAAACAAACTCACTAGCAGTCACCAAAAATCTGTCACAAATACAAGCACAACCAATCAGACAAGAACACACACAAAGAGAAAAAGAACACCCAAAAATCACACTAGCACTCAGCAAGAAACAGACACAAAAAAATCAGATGAAAAAATAAAGCAAGAAAACAAACGCTCAGAAATCTATCAATCAAACAAACAGTCAAAAAACACTTATCAAAACACACTTTCACAAAACTACCAACAAGCACTAGATCACACAGAACACTAATCTGACAACTACAAAACACACTCTAACGAACAACAGAGCAAAAGCACTTGATTCAATGGGAAGGGACACAAAGGGATGTACTTTTGCAATGGAAGTGCGTTTGTGTGTGTCTATTTATGCTGTCTGCGTAGTTCACAACGTTGCCCTAGTCCATGTCCAATTTCACTGATTGCGCCGCTCCCGAGTTGTGAGCATGCGCACAACGGAGCTGACATGGTTTCCTTCACGCGCGCATGCGCGAGTCGGCCGGCCCTTCATTTGCATGGGGTCACGGCTCATTTCAATGTAACACGCCCACGTCCCTCCCAATTTGTATTACTCCTCCTTACGCCTCCGGAAAAAACCTTACGCTTGTGCAATCTCTTGCGCAAAAGCTTCGTGAATCGCGGGATTACGCGGCTAGATTACGCAAGTCTAACGGAAAAGTGGTGCGCTACGCCGGTCCAATAATGCGCCGATGTACGTGAATCTGGGCCATAGAGTCTGAGACATTTACCTACGTATTTAATTCCTTTTCGGCTAATGTTTCTATGACCTAAGAACATTTACAGAATGCAGTAGAACAAGGCCAGAAAATGGGAGCCAAACAGCCAGTGGTGGATTAAATAAAATGCTGACACATAGAAGTGCTGGTACATACCTTCAAAACATCTAAATGAGCACATTGGGAGTTTAAGACCAAGGGGCACTCTAGTATGCAAACTCAACACTTCCTTGTGAAGTTATGAGCCGATCCACCCCATCTGCACCCTCTTATTATAGTGGTGATCTAATTGCAATATTTACCCAAGTAAAAAAAAATATAAGTTGAGAAAATAGTTTCCGCTCCAATTCAATGTGTAGGTATGTATGTACAGTACAGACCAAAAGTTTGGACACACCTTCTCCTCCCAAGAGTTTTCTTTATTTTCATGACTATGAAAATTGTATAGTCACATTGAAGGCATCAAAACTATGAATTAACACATGTGGATTTATATACATAACAAAAAAGTGTGAAACAACTGAAAAAAGGGATTTTTAAATACAGCTTACCTGTAAAATCCTTTTCTTGGAGTACATCACGGGACACAGAGCGGCATATTCATTACTATATGGGTTATATGGAGTACCTTCAGGTGTGGACACTGGCAATCTCAAACAGGAAGTCCCCTCCCTATATAACCCCCTCCCCTAGAGGGAGTCCCTCAGTTTTGTAGCAAGCAGTATGCCTCCCAAAATGGTCACCCAAAAGAGGGGTGGGAGCTCTGTGTCCCGTGATGTACTCCAAGAAAAGGATTTTACAGGTAAGCTGTATTTAAAAATCCCTTTTTCTTTCTCGTACATCACGGGACACAGAGCGGCATATTCATTACTATATGGGATGTCCGAAAGCAATGCTTTAATGAGGGGAGGGAGACATCTTCCAAAGAAGGATTTATTTTTAGAGGTATACTCAGATACTAGTAAATCCAACTTAAACGAGAAATGTAAATCTCAAATCAAATCAAGGGAGCCCCCTCAGATCCTGAGGAGCTTGAATCGCGGGTAGTACTGACTGCCCAAAGGCTGTATCCGCATTCCTTCTTACGTCCACTTGATAAAATTTTGTAAACGTGTGGACTGATGACTACGTTGCTGCCTTGCATATTCGAGCCATAGAGATCTGATGATGTGCTGCCCAGGAGGTGCCCCTGGCCCTGGTAGAATGGGCCTTTACCGACAAAGGAGGAGGCACCTCTTCAAACCGCAGGCCCGAACAATTAATTGTTTAATCCATCTTGCGATGGTGGATCAAGCGGCTGCCTGACCCATCTTGGGCCCTTCCGGTAAAACGAACACCACATCTGTTTTCCGAACCTTCTCTGTAGCTTTAAGATAGGCCCTTACGGCCCTGACAATATCCAACGTATGCAGCAACCCCTCTTTTCTAGAGGTGGGTTTTGGAAGAAGGATGGAAGTACCACATCCTGGTTCAAGTGGAAACTGGATATAACCTTTGGTAGAAAGGAAGGATGAGGACGGAACCCCGCCCTAACCTTATGCAAAATGAGATATGGTTCCTTACAAGATAAGGCTGCCAATTCCGATACTCTCCTGGCCGAAACTATGGTGATCAGAAATACCGACTTTCTAGTCAGTAAAATCAAGGTACCTCAGCCAACGGCTCAAGAGGTTGTTTCTGTAGGGATGACAGAACAAGATTTAAGTCCCATGGACAAAGTGGTGACTTGACAGGAGGATTAATACGCAAGACCCCCTGTAAGAAGGTCTTTACCAGCGAGTGGGTGGCCAGCGGCCTCTGAAACCACACTGACAGAGCTGAGATCTGTCCCTTGATTGTGCTTAGTGCCAGGCCTTTATCCACTCCTAGCTGGAGAAAACTTAACACCCTATCAATAGTATATTTGCGGGAATTCCATCTTTTGGATTCACACCAGCCTACGTAGTTCCTCCACACCCTGTAATAAATCACCCTGGAGACCGGCTTTCTAGCCCTAATCAGGGTAGGGATTACCTGCCTAGACAGACCTCTACCCCTGAGAATCAGGGATTCAGCCTCCAGGCCGTCAAATTTAGACGCCGTAATGTAGGGTGGAGGATCGGGCCTTGTGAGAGTAGGTCTGGTTGTAGAGGAAGAGTCCAAGGGTCTCCCACTGCCATCTTCAGGACTAGTGAGTACCAAATCCTCCGGGGCCAAGCCGGAGGTACTAAAATGACTGGCTTGTGCTCCACTCTGATCTTGCGCAACAGGCGAGGGAGTAACTGTAGCGGAGGGAATGCATATAGAAGTTTGAATTGATGCCAAGGGCAAACCAACGCATCGGTTCCGCAGGCCATAGGATCCCTCGTTCGAGACACGAACCTGTCTAGTTTCTTGTTGAACCTGGATGCCATTATATCTACGTCTGGCATTCCCCACCTCTGGCAGATTGTCTGAAAGACCTGGGGATGCAGAGACCACTCCCCTGGCGACAGACTCTGGCGACTTAAGAAGTCTGCCTGCAGGTTGTCCTTTCCGGGAATGAATATCGCCGAAATGCAGGGTACATGAACCTCTGCCCACTGAAAAATCAAGCTCACCTCCCTCTGAGCGGCCCGACTCCTGGTTCCCCCTTGGTGGTTTATGTATGCCACCGCCGTGGCATTGTCTGACTGGATTCTCACCGGGAACCCCTTTAATCTGGAGGTCCATGCCAGAAGGGTTAGGCGAGCAGCTCTGATCTCCCAGATATTGATGGGGAGCTGCCTCTCTGCTTTCACCCCAGTTCCCTGGCGAGAGGACCCCTCGAAGGCCGCCCCCCCAGCCTGCCAGGCTGGCGTCTGTGGTAACTACCTTCCAGACAACAGGGCTGAAGGATTCTCCCTTTAGAAGATTCTGGGGGTTCAACCACCAGGCCAGGCTTTGTCGGACCCTTGATGATAGCGTCAAAGGGGACTCTAAGGCATGTGCCCTCTTGCCCCAGGCTGCTAGAATGGCTGCCTGTAGAACGCGAGTGTGGATCTGAGCGTATGGTACTGCCTCGAACGTGGCCACTAGCTTGCCTAGTAATCGCATTCACAGGCGAATAGTTGGTTTTTTCTTGTTTAGAACCAACTGAACCAGCCCCTTGATAGCCTCGATCTTTACCAGGGGCAGGAACACTCTTTGCTGTTCTGTGTCTAACCTCATGCCGAGGTATTCCAACTGCTTTGTAGGCTGGAACGCTGACTTTCCCCGGTTTAGGACCCAGCTGAATTCCTCGAGGTACCGAACCGTGAGGTTTACTGCCCTTTTGCAGACCCGGTCGTGAGTGAACTATGATTAAAAGGTCGTCCAAGTATGCTAGGACTGTGACCCCTTGGATCCTTAATTGGCCAGAACTGGGGCTAGGATCTTCGTGAATACCCGGGGGGCCGTGGCCAGTCCGAAGGGGAGCGCCCTGAATTGGAAGTGTCGCTGCCCCACCGCGAAGCGTAAAAAACCTTGATGCGACTGAAAGATTGGTACATGAAGGTAAGCATCCTTTATGTCTATGGAGGCCAGAAAATCGTCTTTCTGAAGCGCGGCGGCTGCTGACCGGATGGATTCCATCCGGAAGGAACGAACCTTTAGGTAACCGTTTAACCCCTTTAGGTCCAAGATTGGCCTGACATCGCCGTTGGGCTTTGGTATGACAAAGAGATTGGACTAGAAACCTAGCCCTTGCTCTTGGGCTGGCACCTCTATTATTACGTCCTGGCAAAGCAGGTGCTCAAAGCTGCCAGCATTGAGGCCTTCCTTGCTGGATCCCTTGGTAGCCTTGATTCTTGAAAATGAGGCGGAGGATACCTTAGAAACTCCAGTCTGTAACCTGTGGTTACAGATGCCCGGACCCATTTGTCGGGGATCTTGGCTTCCCAAACTTCTGAGAAGAAACGAAGCCTTCCCCCCACCCGCGAGAGTGGGGGCGCCCCTTCATAAGGCAGACTTAGGGGCTGTCTTTGTCGGCTTGCGATACCATGGCCTCTTACCCCCAGGGGCCTGTCCCTGCGATCTACTGTTAAAGTTGGATCGTGCAGGCGGCCGTCGATACTGCCTGGAATTTGAGGGCCCTGAGACAGGAAAGAGCTGCCTTTTAAATGTAGGACCCCGGAATGTCTTTTTGACCGGTAAAAGGGGTACTCTTGCCATTTGAAATAGTCTGAATATATTTATCCAGATCCTCTCCGAAGAGTCGTCCTCCATGGAAGGGAAACCCTGCCAGAAGCTTTTTGCATGGGGGCTCCGCCGCCCAGTTCTTCAACCATAAGAGCCTTCTCATGTGCACCAAAAATAGTGATAAACGAGAGGCCTGCTGGATGGAATCTTTTATAGCATCTACAGCAAAACACAGAGCTCTGGGAATGTCAGAAAACTCTTCTGCTTGTTGGGTAGGCATGTCCTTTAACATTTCCTTTGTCTGGTCCTTTAACGCCTGACAAACACCAATCGCAGCCACAGCTGGCTGCACCACTGCTCCTGCCGTAGCAAAGGATGCTTTTAAAAGTGTCTCTAACCTTTTATCAACCGGATCTTTAAACATATGTATGTTTTCAACCGGGCAAGTTAGTGATTTATTCACACATGAGATGGCTGCATCCACTACTGGGAGCCTCCACCTCTTGGAGAATCTTTCCTCCATGGGGTAAATAACCGCAAATCTTTTCGGTGGCAGAAAAATCCTGTCCGGCCGTACCCAATCCCGAAAGATCAATTCCTCCAAGAGAGGATGGACCGGAAAAACTGCAATGCTTAACGGAGCTTTCAAAGAGCCCAGAGAGGATACCGGAGGAACCTGAGGCTCTGGCAATGGTAAACTAAATGCCGAGCGGACCATGTCTGTCAAAGACTGTACCCACAATCTTTCTGTCTGGGAGTCTTGAAAATGGTTCCTCAGAGGCAGATCCCTCAATCCCTGAACCCTCTTGGTTCAGGTCTAGTTGATCCTCCTGTGATTCTAATTCCTCCGGAGAGAGAATCTCAGCATCTGAGGATACACCTCTTGGTGATGGGGATCTAACCCGTTTCTTACCAGGAATAGCTCTAGCGATCAATGCTGCTATTCTCTCTTCTAGCCCCCCTAGGGATACGGCTAGCATCTCCTCTGTGATAAACACAGGGCTGGGCTGATCTGGGCCAGCCTCCGCACCAGATCCCCCTAATGGCTCATCCAAGGCGCTCTTTATGTTAATAAGTTGCGGGGAAAGTATCAGCATATCATCAGAATCAGAAGGGGAACCCCTTTGTTTTTTGGTCTTTTTTGTACCCTTTGACCCCGAACCTTTGGAAGCCATAATACAAAATCGAGGGACTCCGCCCACACAACAGACTGTAGTGGCCAGGAGTACAAAACCAGAGCTTAGGGGACAATAGATCACTAATGCCCAAAAACTGATGGGATCCCGTATGTTTTTCTCTTTTTTTTTTTTTTTAAATATATATTATATATATTTTCTTTTTTAAAACATACAGTGACCCCAAACTTAGTTTGCCAGTCTCCAACCTGCTGCAAAAAGGGGAATTTTTTGGCTTAACAAAAAAGGCATTGGAACAAAGTCCAGCATGTACTACCCCTCTTCCGCCACCGGGAGTCACTGTTCTGCCGCTCTGCGTCCTCTCCTTCTGAAATCAGCCTCAGACTGAGCACTGACAATGCCTGCTGATCTATAACAGCACAAGGCGCGCCCCTGTATGACGCCGCAGGCACGCCCCCCCCCGCCCTCCTGTGTGAACGGCGCGAAAAACGTCTATAAGACGTGCGCGCGCGCGCGTATGCCGGAAACAGGAGGAACATGGAGGAGCCGCGCTGCTGGAGATCCAGGACTGCAGAAACAGGCGGCAGATTCAAACCCCCGGCCAGGTAGGACTCTCCAAAAGGCCCCTAGGGATCCTTACTAGTCCTAGGAAGAAAACAGCAGGTTAGCTAGCAACACATTCTTAGACAGGGGAACCTAGTGATGGGGGAGAAAAGGTGTCATCCTGTCTCTCTTCAGACATAGTGAACAAGGTTGCCCATGCAGAGCATACTTAGGCTATCCCCCCTTTTAGGTTACCCCGGAGAGCCTGCTGTCGAACCAAGTCCCGCAGGCTCCCCCTTACCTGCTCCATGCTGCAGGATGTTTGTCCAGCAAACTGATCCAATCTTCTCCCATCTCCGTGGGTAGCGTAGTAGACCTTCAGGCCCTGGGGTCCTATGAAGGTACCCACTGTCCTGGACCTATATAGCACCCTGGCAAACAGGAACTTATGGTTTTTGCAAACTCCAAGTCCTGGGCCCAGGGTCCAGCCCTCCAAAGAGGAGCATTATAGGCAAAACCCCACGGTTTGGGGCCCGGGTACTGTCCACTTTGGCACTGAGGCTCCTTGGACAGATCCGGTTAGCCCGCCCTTAATCCCAAGGATGTGGAGCAAAGCTATTCCGTGACCAACACCTAAGACACTGGCGAAAAAACTGAGGGACTCCCTCTAGGGGAGGGGGTTATATAGGGAGGGGACTTCCTGTTTGAGATTGCCAGTGTCCACACCTGAAGGTACTCCATATAACCCATATAGTAATGAATATGCCGCTCTGTGTCCCGTGATGTACGAGAAAGAAATATGTCATTTTAGGTTCCTCAAAGTAGCCACCTTTTGCAGCAGACACATCTCTAGAACAACTTAAGTTAAGAGGAGACTGTGTGAATCAGGCCTTATATCTGCTAGGAAACCACTGCTAAAGAAAGGCAACAAGCAGAAGAGACTTGTTTGGGCTGAAGAACACAAGGAAGGGACATTAGACCAGTGGAAATCTGTGCTTTGGTCTGATGAGTCCAAATTTGAGATTTTTGGTTCCAACCACCGTGTCTTTGTGGGACGCAGAAAAGCTGAACGGATGGACTCTACATGCCTGGTTCCCACTGTGAAGCATGGAGGAGGAGGTGTGATGGTGTGGGGGTGCTTTGCTGGTGACACTGTTGGGGATTTATTCAAAACTGAAGGCATACTGAACCAGCATGGCTAACACAGCATCTTGCAGCGGCATGCTATACCATCCGGTTTGCGTTTAGTTGGACCATTATTTCTTTTTCAACAGGACAATAACCCCAAACACACCTCCAGGCTGTGTAAGAGCTATTTGACCAAGAAGGAGAGTGATGGGGTGCTGCGCCAGATGACCTGGCCTCCACAGTCACCAGACCTGAACCCAATCGAGATGGTTTGGGGTGAGCTGGACCGCAGAGTGAAGGAAAAAGGACCAACAAGTGCTAAGCATCTCTGGGAACTCCTTCAAGACTGTTGGAAGACCATTTCAGGTGACTACCTCTTGAAGCTCATCAAGAGAATGCCAAGAGTGTGCAAAGCAGTAATCAAAGAAAAAGGTGGCTACTTTGAAGACACTAGAATATGACATATATTTTCAGTTGTTTCATACTTTTTTGTTATGTATATAATTCCACATGTGTTAATTCATAGTTTTGATGCCTTCAGTGTGAATCTACAATTTTCATGGTCATGAAAATAAAGAAAACTCTTGGAATGAGAAGGTGTGTCCAAACTTTTGGTCTGTACTGTATGTATGTATGTATGTATGTATGTATGTATTAGAGCTGCAGGATTCTGGCCAAAATGTGAATCACTATTTTTTGCTTAGAATAAAGATCACAAATCTCTTACGATTCTCACGGTGTTCACATGATACAAAAAAAAAAAAAAATGGGCCAACTTCACTGGTAAGTTTTTTTTTTTTTTTTTTGTATTCATTCATCCCAAAAAATTGCATTTGAAAGACCACTGCACAAATACAGCAGATAGATACTGCATTCCTTCCTGTATCTCAGAGAAGAGGCCTGTGTCTCCAAACAAAATAAAACGTATTCTCAGGAATGCTTGTACTCAGATGATGTGTCACAAGACAGGACCAGAGGGTGGCAGTGATCATACGCAACTGCAACCCAAGTCTGATATGATCATCACTAGCAAAGTCATTAAAAAGTACGCCCGACATCTGTTATTAGAACAGATTTCCATCTCTTTAATCTAACTTGAAACTCCAAATGGAATAAAGAAACTCCTAATGTCCACCAGAGGACATTCACTCACGGCAATAAGTCATTTTTGTTCCCCTCTCTCATACCTCTTTACTTGCGTCTTTGCCGTTCCTTTAACCTAATTTAACCTGACTTCTCTGCAAGCCAGATGTTTTCTGTTCTCCCAGGAACGCTTACAATGTTGGCATAGTAATCGCCAAGGATAAGGCACAGAGCGCATTTTCATTTTAATGGGAAAAAAAACTTTAAAAAATGTGCATTCAATGGCTTTGCCGTCTCACAAGGGATAAGCATATTATCTCATAAGCATTTTCTGGCAGAGCAAGTGCAAAGTCAGTGCTTCATAGACTTTTTACCAATCGCATGATGCCCACTAGGCATGAAATTCAACCTCCGAGGTATATTTATGTCCCTTTGTTAGACGGCATAGGTCAAGGCACTCAATTCAACCAGGGCACCGTCTCCGATAATAGTGGGAAATTATCACTCATAAAACGTAAGGGACCCGTAATCCTTTATAAGTTATGTACATAACACGCCCACACACAGCCAACTGTGGGGGCAGCTATAGACAATTGATGTTCTGGCTCTTGGAACCGAAGACTGTGGCAACATTTTATAGCTTCCTCACTTAGCCTGTAGAGGTTTACATTATATATGCAAATGGATAGATGTATCTGCGACAATTCAATTCAGCGCTGTGCTTAATGGAGAAAAACACAATGTACCTTTAAACTATTGCAGAAAAATGAAAAATCGCTTAAATTATCTGTCTCCATGACAAAAGGAAAGAAAGTCGGATTACTCAAAGAGTTATCCTTACAGATACCAAGATTTTAGAAATTGTCTTGGTTATTACTAAACCTCCCTAATAAAATAATGGATTATAGAACTATGTTTAAACAGTAAGTTCTAAAGTCTGCAATCACAATATTGTAAAAAAATCTTCTTTGTTAGCAGGAGAGAGTTGTCATGCAAAGTGGATGGCGCCTGATAGGGGGTTTAAAATATGGTCTCCAGGCCTTCACTCTACTAATGGGAAAATCCAGGGCCGTCTTAAAGACATCATGAGCCCCTGGGCAAAGTAATGCTCTAGCCCCTTTACATCCTAGATATCCCCCAGCACTCTGACCCCTCTACACACCAGATATCCCCCCAGCACTCTGACCCTTCTACACCCTAGATATCCCACCAGGCACTGTAACCATATACTATAAGATACCCCTTGTATTGTGACCCTACTACATCCTTGATACCCCCTACACATCCCTGATACCTCTAGCACTATAGCCACCCAAGCATTGCTACTCCCTATACACCCCAGATCCCCCCTTCAGAATTGTTTTCCCCTATACACCCTTGATATCCCCCAGCACCATAATTCCATCCATGTAGTACCCCCTTTTCCAGTGGCGATACACTGCATGTAAACTTTTGGCTCTGTGCCCACCTCCAGCACTGTACTCACCTATACCAATTAAGCAGGCAGAAGGCGGGGCGGAGGAGGGAGCATCCCTCCAGACATTCCAAGCCTTTCAGGGCAAACAGTGCTGGACAGCTGGACTCACCATGACACCATCCACAATGCTACTTCCGCAGGTGGGCTCTCTGTGCTGCTGACTTAGCAGCTCCCACTCCAACTTCTATCCTGCAGTTTTCGAGTCCTGAGCATTCAAACTGCATGGGGTGGGGTCAGAGCGTCACTGGCGCTCTGGCCCTGTCCCTCTCTGCTGGCTGTGAAATAATTGGTATTGTTCTCCACGGCGCACGGCTGCTAGCCTGCCTTCCCCTTGTATCCAGGTGTGAACAGTTGCAGGGAGACATTCACATTTCTCTCCCTCATGCCAGCTTTCAGCTGCGGCAGGGAGAGACAGACAGGGCATTGTTCCTATAATTTCTTCCCCTGTAGTTATCCCCTTCCTGTTTTGCCTGCTTCTGATTCCCCCCATGTCACTGTGCCTCTCTCCCACCCCTTCCCACAGCACTGCCAGCTTCACTGTCCCACTGGCTGTCACAGGTACAGGGCACGTGTCAGGATGGAGAGCAGAGAAAATATGTCATTTACCGGCCTCTTCCTTTTTTGAAAAGACAAAGTGAGTGATCGGCACTGATCACTCCTGTGTTTATTGATAACTCAACATAGTAAACTATGTTTACTATGCTTCAGCTTATGAATGAACAGAAGCCTCCTGTTTATTCATCTTCAGTTGAGCTTCAGAGAAAGGAATTGAAGAATCAGTGTCCTCAATTCCCTTTCTCGGTCTCAAATGAGAGATGTCCGTTCATACCCCTGATCTTTTACCAAGCCCCCCCCCCCCCCCCCCCCCCAACAGTGTTGTAAAAAAAAAAAAAAAAAAAAAAAAACACAATATAAAAATATATAAATAATAAATTGTAAAAAAATAAATAAAAAAAAAATATTAAAGGCTAATTCACATTTATGTTTGTGCCCCCTAATAATGATTTTGGTGTAATTTTAGTAAAAACATTGGTTTTGATATATTTGGGTGGGGGAGGGCACCTTCCATGTAGGCTATACGGGGCCCCGTGATTTTTAACAGCAGAAATGCACGTGGCCATATGTGAACATTTCCTTGACAGAGTCAGTGTAAACGATTTGATAGCATCACCTGCTTGACACTCAACAAATGGGTGTTTGTGAGCAAAAAAGCTGGCTGGATGAGGAATAGCAAGCAAGCACATTCACTATATTCCCAAAAGTATTGGGGCACTTGCCTTTACACACACATGAACTTAAATGGTATCCCAGTCTTATTCCGTAGGGTTTAATATTAAGTTGGCCCACCCTTTGCAGCTATAACAGCTTCAATTCTTCTGGGAAGGCTGTCCACAAGGTTCAGGAGTGTGTCTATGGGAATGTTTGACCATTCTTCCAGAAGCACATTTGTGAGGTCAGGCACTAATGTTGGATGAGAAGGCCTGGCTCGCAGTCTCTGCTCCAATTTATCCCAAAGGTGTTCTAATCGGGTTGAGGTCATGACTCTGTGCAGGACAGTCAAGTTCCTCCACCCCAAACTTGCTCATCCATGTCTTTATGGACCTTGCTTTGTGCACTGGTCCAAAATCATTTGTTGGAGGGGGATTATGGTGTGGGGTTGTTTTTTAGGGGTTGAACTTGGCCCCTTAGTTCCAGTGAAGGGAACTCTTAAGGCATCAGCAAAAAAAAATTATTATATAAAAGATCATATAACAAAGAGTCCAATATTAAAAAGTCATTATTTATAACAAATGTCCAAATTCCAAAACGGACCCCAAAAAGTGACTTGCTCTGTATCCAGATCATGACAAACTATCTTGACTTCTTGTGCAAATATATATATATATATCTAGATATATATATATATATCTTTCCAATGCTCGCCCTCTTGAAAGTGCACTCACCAGGAAGCCTTACCGCTGCAGGGATAAAGAGCGAGTAGTGAATAATACTCCTATTCCTGATGTCCCACTCGCTGGGGTGTCCTGTTCCTCCACAGCGTTAATTCAGGCAATCAGGTATCCAGCAAAGGACATAATCCATCCACCGGTACATAATCCATCCACCGGTAGAAGACGTGTGGTTATATGTGTTCCAACTCCTGGCTTCCCACTTGCCGGGATATCCTCTACCTCTACACCGTTGTTTCAACGGTCGGGTATACACATATATTTTAATATGAAAAATGAGCCCTCATAGCGTGAGTATGTAAAAACTAGTATATTTTAATTATTTAAAAAGTATATATATATATATATATATATATATATATATATATATATATATATATATATATATATATATATATATATATACACACACACACACACACATATACATACACACACACATATATATATATATATATATATATAGGCGCGCAAGTATTATGTACATGCCTCAACTCGTATAAAAAACACAAACAAAAACAGTCTCTACGTATGAACGGTGTGCGTTCCACAGACCACACCCAGAGAAACCGGAAGTGCTGTATGGCGTACCAAGTCCTGCATTACGCGTTTCGTCATACAGGCGTCATCTGAGGTGCCTCTTTATGATGAAATGTGCAAGACTTGGTGGGACACCAGGAGTTGAAACACATCACCACACGCCTTCTACCGGTGGATGGATTATGTCCTTTGCTGGATAACCAATTGCCTGAATTAGAGCTATGGAGGAACAGGACACCCCGGCGAGTGGGACATCAGGAATAGGAGTATTATTTGCTACACGCTCTTTACCCCTGCAGGGGTAAGGTTTTCTGGTGAGTGCACTGGAAAGTCACCTATATATTTTTTGCACAAGAAGTCATTTTTTGTGCATTTGTTACGATGAATGACTTTTTAATATTGGACTATTGCACTCTTTGGTATATGATCTTTTATACCAGTTTTTTGCTTATAGTTTTAATACAATACACTCTCTCATTACTATTTATATTATGCCATTACATCACCTTTGCACTTGCGATAGTCAGGTGGATAATTATAGAGCAGCGCCACTATCCCTCTTTATTGAATCTATTTATCTGGCTTCACTACTGTGAAGTTTTCTTAGGGAGGCAGCAGCTCTACACGCACCTAAGCACGGAATTTCCATTGAATAATACAAAAGAAAGCAAGACCATGTTAAATATTAAAGGAAGAACAACAAAAGATTAAGATATCAAGCTGCATACCAGATACCACTGCGATGAAAATTTGGGATCTGTTGGATCTGTAAAAATATCTCTCTTTCTTCTCGTCTTTACCACCTGTTGTTCTGCCCAGTGTACCTATAAAGAGAAGGACTGTTAAACCACAAAAAAAATCCAAATAAAATAAAAAAACAACTAAAAAGCTAAAGACAGGCATTTCAGGGAAAGCTTTTAAGTTTATATTACGTATATAGCATATACTGCATATTCTAGAGATGGACAATATAAAGATATCTTCTAAACATAGTTATTTAGGGTGAAGAAACATCCTTGTGAACAGTTCAAGCCATGATCATAATTTAGGCCCCAACACACATTCATTTTATAGCCACGTGCGTACCATGAATGGTGCATTCCAGGTTTCAACATTATCAAATGTATTTAAACTTAAAGGGGTTGTAAAGGTATATGGTCTTTCACCTTAATGAATTCTATGCATCAAGGTGAAAAAGCATCCGATGATTAGCGGCCCCCCAGCCCCCCGTTTATTTACCTGAGCACTCGAAAGTCCAGCATCGTGAATGTGCCGAGACAGCCACCGAGGGACCCCGAGGGACCCCAGAAGACGAGGATCGGAGCTAAAAAAACGAGCTGCACAGTGGAGGCAAGTATGATATGTTTGTTTGTTTGTTTTTAAAAAAAGAAACCTTTACAACCCCTTTAAATTAGAAAAAAAAAGTAGGGAAGTTATAGTAACTCAACTTTGTATTGCTGTCTGTGTCTTGTCCCAATGATGGTGGCCATTGGGACTTGAAGATATACTGAATAACTAGGGAAACAGACTGCTTTAGAAACATATCTTGTTTGGAGTGGGCAAGATATAAATGCCTGAGTTTTTTTTTTTTTTTAACGGTTTTATTATTGGCTTTATCCCTGCTGATAAAGCTGTTGGTCATATCTATAGACTCTCAAAGCATGAGGAAAGATAATTAAAAGCAAATATAGAGCAGAAAAAAATAAACCATTTTCCCTTCCGCATCTACTTCAATTTTATCTTCGAATCCACAATTTTATAAGATTTGGTAAGTAAATAATATTCAGTTTGTGATGCTGCCTGCCAGTCAAATATGGTGTGTTAAAGAGAAACCAAAAAATGCAATGGTCCTTCAGCATGTCATTGCTCATATTCCAGCAGGTTTTATTTTCTGCTTTGCATTAGGGATATGCGGGATCTGGGTATGCCTTCATGAACTTAGGAATCACAGGATTAAAAAATTCCCCTAGACAGTCCCCCATTAATACCCTCATTATTAGGCAAGATGGTTATTGGTCTCACACGCTATCAATCAGGGGTATTCCTGCGAGTTCTTCTAACAGAGGCTCAGAGGAGAACTTTCAATTGTTAAAATAACTTCATCACAAGCATGAAGACCTTTGGAAAATAAAGCAGATGTAGCACTCAGGGCGGCTGATAGGGCGGGGACCACCAGTCCTCCTGTAGGGGTCCCGGTCACACAGAGGGGCCCGAACAGCAGGGGGAATTGGTGCGGAGTGGCAATTACAAAAGGATACCCTTTGTGGTTCTCTGCAGCAGCTGAAAGACAGTTTCTCCACCTCCAGCTGGCTTTCAGATGCTGCGGGTAGAGACACAGACACAGGGCATGGTTATTATAATTGATTCCTTGACAGCAATCCCCCACCCTGTTCTGCCTGCTTCTGCCCCCCATGTGCGTCTGTAAGGATGGAAGCAGTAGAAGCTGCACAGTGCCCAAACAGTAATTGAAAGTGTCTCTCCCCCCCCCCCTTTCTCTCTCGTTCCCTATATATATTACCAGATTCTCCACTATGTAAGGCATCACAGATTATATAACCACACCCACTATTTAGCATACTTGAAACCACGCCTTTTTGTGCCACATTTTTTATCCTCACCTGGGCCACGCTCACAAATTTCCCCGCCCCTAATTTTAAATCATATTTCGTCTACATCGGAAAAAAAAGTGTCCCTATATTTTTTTTCATAATGTTGGCAACTAAGAATATGGTTTGTTTTTGAATAAAAAAAACTGGCTATGGGGGCGTGTCCAAAGGGTTGTGATAAACAACTTATACTCTGAATAGTCTATTAGAGTGGTTAGTAGGGTATCCCAAGGCTATGTCCCGGGACCAATTCTGTTTAATTTATTTTGATATAGAGGGTGGGATAAATAGCTTGATCTCAGTGATTATTGACATGACAATGATATGTAGGGCAATAACAACACAGCAGGATATAAAAACTTTACAAGAGAACCTGAAAAAATAATGCAGTGGGCTACTGCATGGGAAATTAAGTTTAACATTGAAAAATGTAAGGTAATGCACTTGCCGAGTCGCCCCCAAAGTCATGCCGCCCCTGTGTGAGCGGGCTCTAAAGGGGTTGTAAAGGTTTGTTTTTAATTTTCTAAATCGCTTCCTTTAAGCTAGTGCATTGTTGGTTCACTTACCTTTTCCTTCGATTTCACTTCTAAATGTTATTTTTCTTTGTCTGAATAACTTACATCCTGTTCCTTATGAAGCTTGCCCTCATCTAAATCATTCTGCCTGTGGGTTAGTCAGCGTGCTCGCTCCCTCCCTTGGGACTACATCTCTGCATGGAGACGCTCTGTTAGTTCACAGGCCCGGAGGCAGGGGATACGTGGACGTGTTTACCACACTGTAGCTCCGCCTCCCGTGCCTTGTTATTGTGCTGAATGAAGGCGGGAATGGGCGTGTTAAATGGGCGGCGTGTAAACATGCAAGCCTGAAACTATGCTCGTTCACGTTAGGTGACATGGTGAAAAAGTGGCAATGCGCAATGTCGCTAAGCATCAAGATAAATGTAGTTCCTTTGATGCCGTGACGTCGCTTTAGAGAACGCGCTCCGAAACCCGAAAGTAGATGAGAGAATCAATAGTGGAAACGATGAGGACAAGAAATAACATACTAATTTAACAGGTAACTATTTTAAACGGAAATAACAAATATATTCAAATATCTGTATAGCACAGAGATCACTTATAGGCTAAATGTTTAAACCTTTACAACCCCTTTAACCACTTCCCTACGGCCGTACGACTTTATACGGCCGTAGGGACGTCCTGAATCTCTGACAGGCCGTGTTTTTACGGCCTGTTCTTAGCCAGGCCACTGGGGGGCGCGCGAGCACCGTTGGGGGCGCGCGAGCACCGTCGGTGGCGCGCGCACCCGGCGGCGGCGCGCACGCCCGCCGCATCGCTGACATTCCGATGCGCGTGCCTGGCGGCCGTTATGTCCGCCAGGCACTCGGGATCGGCGGCTGCAGGGACAAGACGTGGATCTCTGTGTAAACACAGAGATCCATGTCCTGTCAGGGGAGAGAGGAGAGCGATCTGTGTCTCTTGTACATAGGGACACAGCATCGGTCACTTCCCCCAGTCACCCCCCCCTCCCCCCACAGTTAGAACACAATTTAGGATACACATCAACCCCTTCCTCACCCCCTAGTGTTAACCCCTTTAATGCCAGTCACATGTATACAGTAATTACTGCATATTTATAGCACTGATCGCAGTATAAATGTGAATGGCGCCAAAAATGTGTCAAAAGTGTCCGATGTCTCTATCATAATGTCGCAGTCACGAAAAAAATGCTGATCGCCGCCATTAATAGTAAAAAAAAAAAAAAAAATACAAAATAATAATAATTCTGTCCCCCCTATTTTGTAAGCGCAACTTTTGCGCAAACCAGACGCTTATTGCGACTTTTTTTTTTTTACCAAAAATATGTAGAAGAATACGTATCGCCTAGACTGAGAAAAAAATTTTTTTTTTTTAAAATTGGGATATTTATTACAGCAACAAGTAAAAAATATATTTTTTTTTTCAAAATTGTCGCTCTATTTTTGTTTATAGCGCAAAAAAATAAAAAACCGCAGAGGCGATCAAATACCACCAAAAGAAAGCTCTATTTGTGGGGAAAAAGGGACGCCAATTTTGTTTGGGAGCCACGTCGCACGACCGCGCAATTGTCAGTTAAATTGATGCAGTGCCACAAGCTGAAATTTCACCTGGTCAGGAAGGGGTATATGTGCCCAGTAAGGAAGTGGTTAAGCTGCGTAGGAGGTTTTTCATTGTAAGGGTGGTAAGGATGTGGAACGCTCTTCCACAATCGGTGGTGTCGGCAGGCAGTATGGATAGGTTTTAAAAGACTCTTGGACGTGCATCTTAGTGAAAACAATATACAGGGATATGGGAAATTATTTTTACACACACAAACCTACACAGGTTGTACTGGATGGACTGTTGTCTTTATTGAACCTTACCAACTATGAAACTACGTAACTATGAAAATGGCCGTAACGATCACGAGCATATGTCTATTTTCTCTTATAAACTTCGGACACTAAAAGTGATCAGACGCATCATATGCGGTTTGCGTTTAAGCAAATACATTTCAGATGTCTGATCAAACAATTGAAAGCATATACGTTTGTCCAGCATTAAATATTTTGTAATCTATACACAGCTGTGTAATATATTGGAATATAATTAAGTGGAAGGCGGGGCCGCAGGCGTGCCTGAGTTTGTAGGAGGAGTCGGAGGGCTATTTATCCCTCCTCCCCTCTAATGTCCGGCGTCGGTGGGGTTTCTGGGTAGCCGCGTCACTTCCGGTTCTTGCAGGGCGGCTGCAAGACCAGGTGTCTCACTATGGTTCATCTGCTGGGCAAACCCTCGTCTGGCTACATGCAGGCACAGCCCCCCCCCCCTTTTTACCAGCGCTCACACCGAGCTGGGGGGGGGGGGGTGCCCCGCTCACAGACTTCCGGAGCTTTCGCCAGCCATTGCAGTTATTTCTCACGCAGGGGGAGGGGGGCACCCGTCCATCCACACCCACGCACGCTGCCTGGGCTCTATTTGGCAGTGAGGGGGCCTTCTCCTTCCGGGATCACGCATGTGGGGCACCCCTCCGTCCACCCTCCGGCTCCTTTGGGCTACACTGGGAGAGGGGGGGCATCCGTCCGCCCGGCTGCCTCTCCCAGTGCTCGCGCCGGGGGGAGGGGGGTTCTGCAGACATCCTTTCCCTGGGCGCCATCCGGTAGCATGGAGGGGTCGGCCGCCCGGAGCTCAGTGCAGCAGTGGTGTGTCCATCTAGCCATTCCCCCACCAATGTTGCCGGAGTGCTCTCTGGCTGCTAGGGCAGGATGTTGCTCACGCCGGGGGGGGGGGGCATCCCTCCATCTGCTCACCCACGCTGACTGAGCTCCATCGGGCATTGAGGAGGCCGCCCGCTTCTCCCATGGCTTGGGGGGGGACCTCACACTCGCCCGCTCTCTCACGCTGGCAGGCTCATCTAGCTTGTGTCCTCCCGCTCATCCCAGTGCTGGGGGGGGGGGGGCGCACATCCACCCATGCTGCAGGGCTCAGTCTACCTTTTAGGAGGCCGCCCGGTGCTCGCGCCGGGGGGGGGGGGGGGGGGGGGCCCCCACGACACGCACATCAGTCCACCCACCCACCCATCCTGTTAAGCCTCGGCTAGGACTCTGTCCGGTGTCTCAGCGGTTCTGGGAAAGGGGGGGGAGTTGGTGGGATGTCATTGCATGTTTCTTGTCAGTATGTTTTTGTTTTTTGTCACAGCAGGTTCTGTCAGTATGTTTCTGTCTCAGCGGTTCTGTCAGTATGTTTCTGTCTCAGCGGTTCTGTCGGTATGTTTCTGTCTCAGCGGTTCTGTCGGTATGTTTCTGTCTCAGCGGTTCTGTCGGTATGTTTCTGTCTCAGCGGTTCTGTCGGTATGTTTCTGTCTCAGCGGTTCTGTCGGTATGTTTCTGTCTCAGCGGTTCTGTCAGTATGTTTCTGTCTCAGCGGTTCTGTCAGTATGTTTCTGTCTCAGCGGGTTCTGTCAGTATGTTTCTGTCTCAGCGGTTCTGTCAGTATGTTTCTGTCTCAGCGGTTCTGTCAGTATGTTTCTGTCTCAGCGGTTCTGTCAGTATGTTTCTTGTCTCAGCGGTTCTGTCAGTATGTTTTTTGTCTCAGCGGTTCTGTCAGTATGTTTTTTGTCTCAGCGGTTCTGTCAGTATGTTTTTTTGTCTCAGCGGTTCTGTCAGTATGTTTTTTGTCTCAGCGGTTCTGTCAGTATGTTTTTTGTCTCAGCGGTTCTGTCAGTATGTTTTTTGTCTCAGCGGTTCTGTCAGTATGTTTTTTGTCTCAGCGGTTCTGTCAGTATGTTTTTTGTCTCAGCGGTTCTGTCAGTATGTTTTTTGTCTCAGCGGTTCTGTCAGTATGTTTTTTGTCTCAGCGGTTCTGTCAGTATGTTTTTTGTCTCAGCGGTTCTGTCAGTATGTTTTTTGTCTCAGCGGTTCTGTCAGTATGTTTTTTGTCTCAGCGGTTCTGTCAGTATGTTTTTTGTCTCAGCGGTTCTGTCAGTATGTTTTTTGTCTCAGCGGTTCTGTCAGTATGTTTTTTGTCTCAGCGGTTCTGTCATGTTTTTTGTAGCGGTTCTGTGTTTTTTGTCTCAGCGGTTCTGTCAGTATGTTTTGTCTCAGCGGTTCTGTCAGCGGTATGTTTTCTGTCTTGGCATGTTCTGTCATAGCGGTTGCAGTCACTGTCTGTTTCCTGTCATGACATAGCGATGCGGTCAGCAGCATGCTTCTGTCGCGGAGCATTTTCACTGTCGCCGCTCTGTCATCAGTTTCGGTCACAGCAGCTCAGTCCATGGCGTGTTTCTGTCATGGCGTGTTTCTGTCATGGCGTGTTTCTGTCATGGCGTGTTTCTGTCATGGCGTGTTTCTGTCATGGCGTGTTTCTGTCGTCACGCAGGTTCAGCTTGCACCAGTGGCCGTTCTAGCTTTGTTCGTTTCCATGTCTCATTATTTTGCATGGGTTGCTTTCCTGGTCCGGTTGGCTAGGGCTCGCATCACGGGGTCTGTCACATCTACAGATCCATTCGGGCTGAGGTTTTTTGTTTTCCAGACGATTGTTCACCTCAGACTTCTCGCCTGTCATGTCACGTCTGGCTACGCATTGGGTTTCATTTCACGGGCAGGACTACCCACCACGGTCTGTGGGTCCACGGGTCCTCAGTGTTCTGCTGTGCAGCAGGTCACTCGCACTCACTCACGTTATTCACGGGGGGGGGGGGGTCGTCGGGTTCTTTGACATGCTGGGGTCCCTCCGTCACTGCCATGTCTTCATACTTGGGTAGGCACAGAGGGGGTTGTGTTTCTGTTGGGGGTCCTACTCCAGCAGGGTTGGGCACATAGCTTGTCGGTACTATGCAGTCACAGCACACAAACAGCCTTGTAGCTTTATTTGTTTTCTTTGTCTCGTCATACTGTTCTTTCGGGTATAGTTAGCCAGGGTGCGCATCTCAGGATCTGTCACGTCTACAGATCCATACGGGCTGAGGTTTCGTTTTTAAATGATTGTTGACCACAATCTTCTCGCCTGTATAACATACGTCATACGTGCACGTTCATTCTTACGCCTATACATCTACCCACCACGGTCTGTGGGTACATCGCCTTGAGTGTGTCGTTTTTAATTACCTGTCTGCGCGGCAGGTTACTCAGGCTCGCTTACTGCTTACACTTGTCACATTCACTTGGGTAGGATCTGTCGTCAGGTTCATTCACGCGCTGAGGTCTGGTCATTTCTGCTCACATCTTTGGCCCAGGCAGCTACAGTGGGGGGGGGGGTGTCTCATGTTTTGTTGTCTGTTGTCTTTTCTTTCGGTTTTCTAGGGTGGGCGTGCGGCACGTTTAGGGGGCGACACATTCTGGTGCATCCCGCCTGCTCCACGTGGGGGGTACAGAGCATGGCAGTACGCCGTCACTCAGGGGTTGGCCCGTACTTGGCTCAGCAGGGTGGTAAGGCTACAAGGGGTTATCCTTTTTTCCGGCTGCAGCAGAATAGGCGGTACATTTCAGTTTGGGTCCAGTTCCATCCCGGCTGTTTCACATACCAGCATTGAGCGTGTTCTGGCCGTTCCTGCTAGGACAATTTTATTAGGGTTCTCAGCCATGGAGTCGTTGCTTCTTATCTTTGGGGCTGTTCTCTTGTTCATAGGTTGCCAGATCGTCGGGGCGGGTCCGTCAGGCCGGGCTCTTTGTCCATTGCCCGGCCTGTTGATAGGGGGGGTCCCAGTTACTCGGGTAGGTCAGGTCATTCCATGTCTGGTTCTGTCTCTGTATCGTTGCATATCGCTACTGCGTGGTGGCCTCGTCCTTAACATCAGCGACTCATCTTTCGGGTACCCGGCTCTCAAACCTCTTCCCTCCTATCAGTTGTCCATTTTTTGCATCTCTCCTTCTCACGTCCCCTTACCAGGTATGGATAGTTAGGTCAGTGGTTGTGGGTGTTTGACATGGGTCACTGGTTGCTTCCTATTGGATGGTGTTGCTTTCACAGGGCTCCTCAGGGCGGCCCTTGTTCCATTCCCCCACGTATCCTCTCGCCACCAGCAGTGGTTCCCATGTATGTGCTTTTGGAGGAAAGCTTAGTCGGTCAGGCACGGGACAGTCATTTTGGTTTCGGGGTTCCTTCCAATCATCGGTTCTTGGGACGCTGGTTTTTTCTGCTGTTGTAACGGATGGTTATCGGAGCCGTTCTTGAGACTGTCAGGGCATGCTTTCTCTACCAGACAGATATTCGTGCCCTTCCATTTCTTTTATCACACCTACTTCTGGGTCTTTTTGCCCACTTATAGGCGTACTGTCCAGCGAGGCTAATGGCACACCTCAGGCCTGGGTAGTTAGGGTATCGTATTCCTCGGTGTAGACTCTGACTACAAATAAAAATAAAAAAATAAAACAGCGAGAGAGCGATGACCAAAAAAAAAATGGGAATAAACCAAAGCAGACAGATAATGTCCCAGGCAATTTATCCATTCATTGCTGTCATGGTTGGGACAAGGTGGAGGAAAGAACACAATCCATATCAGGAGATAAAATGCACTGTTCTGTGCAGGGGCTGCAGATAAACTACTGCCATTTATAGAGTCATTTGAATGAAAGAAACTGCAATGAAGAAGAGAAATGGAGGCACTAACTGCACCAGCTCAACTATGCCTGTCTGCCCGCTTACTAAATCTCGGCGCGGTGAAGTCGCATAACCTTGAAGAGGTTTCAGTAAATGTGACCGGTGTTGGGTTGTGGCAGGCCCGATAAACTGCAAACGCAAGGCCCGAAAAGTGACATCGGTGGGACCCGATACAGCAGGTTGTGGAAAAAAAATAAAAACTGCTCGGTGTAACTAAATTATCACTACATCTCGCGCTCACCTTCCTGGAACCGCTCAAAGCACGGTCGCTGAATGCTTCCAAATGATCATTTGTGCTCCGTTAAAGCAAAACCCCTGACAATCTACAATTACCATACCGCTGGAGACACAGGCAGACCGCAAAATCAAATACACAAGAAAAAGAATGCAGCGATATTGTGAACTGTAACTGTAAAGGCAGTTATAAGAGGTACTTATTTATTGTCATGGAAACAAGGAGTAAAAGTCTGTTATTCTGTGAGAAGCTCTTTACACATCCACAGTGTGGTAACTATACTGTTTATACATTTAGAATCTAGTCAACAACCATAAAACTAGCGATGATCAGGTTACGCCAGACTCTCTAAACCGTTTAAGCACAGAGGAACCCATGAAATAACTCATGGTCCCGGAGAACTCTTATTACTATACCTACAGCTCACAGCTGAGTACACTAGCATGAATAGTAAGCTGACATACGAGAATAAAAGAAAAATAAATGTAGAATACTTGTCTTGTACACTTTTCCTGGCAGTCATTGTTAAAATGCTTCCTGATATTAATCAGTAGAAAGTGTCCATTATATTGGTGGTAAGTGGAGAAGGAGATGGGTGGTCATTGGTTGTCAATAGAAGATATGCTCCTTAAATTGTTAGTAAGTGTGAAGAAGGTTTCTTACATTGGTGATCAATGAGACCTTTGCATTAGTGGTCAAGTGGTCAAGAATGCTCCTTATATATGTGGTCAGCCGGAAGAACTCTCCTTACATTTAGGTGTCAGTGGGAAGAATGCTCCTTACATTGGTTGGTCAGCAGGAAGAATGCTCCTTATATCTGGCTGTCAGTGGAAAGAGTACTCCTTACCAGGGCTGTCTTAATGAGAGGGCACACCTGGGCACTGCCCAGGGGCCCCAGCTGCATGGGGGGCCCCTGCACTTTCCCCAAAGCAGGGTGTTGAGGGGACCGAGTGCTGGGGGGATATCTGGGGCGTAGAGGGGTCAGAGTGCTGGGGGGATATCTGGGGTGTAGAGGGGTCAGAGTGCTGGGGGGATATCTGGGGCGTAGAGGGGTCAGAGTGCTGGGGGGGATATCTGGGGCGTAGAGGGGTCAGAGTGCTGGGGGGATATCTGGGGCGTAGAGGGGTCAGAGTGCTGGGGGGATATCTGGGGCGTAGAGGGGTCAGAGTGCTGGGGGGATATCTGGGGCGTAGAGGGGTCTGCATGCTGGGGGGGGGGGACATCTGGGGTGTAGAGGCGTCAGAGTGCTGGGGGGATATGTGGGGTGTAGAGGGACCAGAGGCATTAATCTAGCAGATATATTGTATGCACAGGACTGCTTTGTTACTTTATGTATGGAGTATTTTCCCACCGTTTCTTTACTGTACAGAATGATCATGTAGTTGATGCAGGGCTCCACCCAAAATGGAAAGCTCAGCTTGTCTACCGCCTGCTTGATGTGTGTTTACCTGCACTGTCTCCACTTTAGGGGCCCCAGAGCATTACTTTGCCCAAGGGCCCATGATGCTATTAAGATGGCCTTGCGCCTTACATTGGGGCTCAGTGGAAAGAATGCTTTTTACGAGGTGGTATCAAAAAGTTTGAGGCCAGTTTTGTAACACGCTAACAGATGGCAACACAAGGCTGCACTGCACAGTCACAGAGAGCACCGAACTTCATTAGTCAGTGTGCCAAAAGGAATCGCCCTGTGCACATCGGGAACTGTGCAACTGGTGTTATATTGACCACATGTGTTACCACGTCAGCTATTTCATCATGGACAGCAAGTTAGAAAGGGGAAATGCTGTGTGAAACTGGGCAAATCTTTCACAGAGACGTTTAACATGATTCGGCAAGTTTACGGCGATAATGCAATGAGTCATTTGAGGTGTTTTGAGTGACATACGCAATTGTTTTGACAAGTTGCCAAATGGTTTCAAACCTGTTCCATCTTCCTGATCCCTCGTTGTCTTCCAGTGATGTTCTTCCACTCTTGAAGTGCGCGTGCATCTCAAAACACCTCAAACTACTCACTGCAGCATCACTGTTGGGGACAATAATTAGACGGCACGTAACGCACATGGTCAGAATAGCACCAGTTGTACAGCTCTGATGTACACAGGGCGATGTCTTTTGGCACACTGACTTATGAAGGTCTATGCCCTCTGTGACTGTGCGTGCAGCTTTGTGCTGCGATCTGTTGGCGAAATACAAAACTAGCCTCAAAACTTTTTGTTACCATCTCGTACATTGGTGATCAATGGGAAGAGTGCTCCTTACAACGGTAGTTAGTGGGAAGAGAGTTCCTTGCATTGGTGGTCATTATCAAGAATGCGCCTAGTATATGTGGTCAGCCAGAACACTACGCCTTGCATTGGTGGTCAGTATGAAAAAAAATCTCATTACATTGTGGGTCAACATCAAGAATGTGCCTTATATTTGTGATCGGCAGAAAAAAATACTCCTTACATAAGTGGTCGGTGGGAACAATTCACCTTACATTGGTGGTAAGTGGGAAAAATGCTCACCTTACAGATAACTAAAAAAAGTACATTAGTGTCAGCAGTATATCATCTGCCTTTACATGCAGGGTCTCAGGGCATCCCACCTACGTTTAGCCCAAACACACATACTGTTCGAGCACAGGCGCTAGACCTCACCTTATCCTCCTGACCACCGTACACAATAACCTCAACACTTCACACAAAGGCACATGTTTGAAATGTGGTCCAGACAGAAGCTCTAGAAGTCCAACTGGTAACATGGGGCCCAGGCCACCTACCACCTGACACATGATATATGATATATGATGGGGTTTTCTCTCACTGCCAGACTAGGGACTTCTTATCCCTTATTACCAGCCACTCTAGAGGCAATCTCAAGCAGGTTTGTACCAGTAGATTTAAAGTGGATGTAAACCCATTTTTTTTATGTCACAATGTAGAGTATAAGATTTCCTCTCATCTGTGCCCAGTCGTGCCACACAGAGTTAATCCAGCTCTGAGCAATCCTCTTATTGTTCAGTGAAAATTAAAAGACTTCCAGATAAAAACCTGTCTAAATAAAAAGTCCTTTCCTCTCTCCTTGCTTTGAGTGACAGGTTATTTACATATCTAGCTTGGACATGTTTATCATATGTTAGGTAATGTTTATCATAATATGAGGTGATCCAAAGTTCATTGTATATTACCAGAACGTGTTATGTGGGGGAGGGGTGGATTTCTCACTTTTTATACTGTGGACCACCTCATATTATGATTAAAAAAAAAACCTTAGTTAGACTTACCGGTAACGGTATTTCTACGAGTCTTTCAGGACAGCACTTGGAGAGAGCGCAGCTCCACCCACTTTCCCAGGAAACACTGCAGTCACTTTAAATTCCGCCCACTTCCACCATGACCTCAGTTGTTAACGAGTACCTCCGGACATGCTGGAATTAGATAAGCAAAACATAGCAACTATACACGTTAGTATTTATACATCGTCCTTTAAAAAACAAAGGGAGGGTTATCGGTGCTGTCCTGAAAGACTCGTAGAAATACCGTTACCGGTAAGTCTAACTAAGGTTTTCTCACCTCGTCTTTCAGGACAGCACTTGGAGATGATAACCGAGTACTTACTCTAGGGTGGGACCACCGCTTGCAGGACCTTCCTGCCAAACGATTGCTCCGCTGCTGAGAGCAAATCCATTCTGTAGTGGCGAGTGAATGTGGAAAAACTCGTCCACGTGGCTGCCTTGCAGATATGTTCTGGTGAAGCCCCAGCTCGTTCCGCCCAGGATGTTGCCACTGCCCTTGTTGAATGAGCCACCACTCCAGTGGGAGGTTCCATATCCATAGCCTTGTAAGCTTCATGAATAGCCATACGAAGCCACCTGGCCAAGGTGCTCTTAGAGGCTCTATAGCCCTTCCGAGACCCCGAGAACAGCACAAAAAGAGAATTGTCCTTTCTAAATTCGCTAGAGATCTCCAGATAATGTACTAAACATCTTCTAACATCTAGGGTATGAAAATCCTTTTCTTTCGGACCCGATGGAACTGGACAGAATGTAGGTAGAACTATCTCCTGTGTTCTATGAAATGCTGATGCTACTTTTGGTAAAAAGCCCGGATCTGTCCTTAATACAACCCTATCTGGAAAGATACTCAAAAACGGTTCAGTAATAGATAGTGCTTGGAGTTCACTGACTCTCCTAGCAGAAGTGATTGCTACTAGCAACACCAGCTTCAACGTCCAAAACTTAAGTGAGGCTTCTACTGGAGGTTCGAAGGGTCTTTTTGTCAGACCTCTCAGAACAACCGATAAATCCCATTTGGGAAAAAACTTAAAAGGTACCGGCCTAGCCCTGGCTAAAGCCCTAAAAAACCTAATTATATAAGGATCCAGAGATAACCTCTTCTCTAGAAAAACAGAAAGTGCAGCAACCTGAGATTTTAGGGTGCTGGCTGCCAGACCCTTGTCCATCCCATCCTGCAAAAATTCCAGGACTGAAAAATTATTTAAAGGAAGACTACCCTTGGACTCACACCAAGAATTAAAAACTTTCCAAGTTTTAAAGTAAATGGCCCTGGTAACTTGTTTTCTACTACTAAGTAAAGTGTTAACTAAACGCTTGGATAACCCTTTACCTCTTAGGATTTGTTCCTCAGTAGCCAACCCGCAAGCTTCAGGTGATGTGCGTCTGGATGAATAAGGGGACCCTGGAACAGTAAGTCCCTCCTGACTGGTAGTAGCCAGTGAGCCTCTATCGCTAGGTCCAACAGGCCCGAAAACCAGGGCCTCTTGGGCCAAAATGGGGCTACTAAGATTAGCGTTGTTCTTTCCTCCCGCAGTTTCTTGAGAACCAATGGTATCATCTGAACCGGGGGAAAGGCGTAACACAAACGGAAGGACCAACGCTGAGCTAGCGCATCTAGTCCTTCCGCTTGGTCCAACCTGTTGAGGGAGAAAAACCGCGGGACCTTTGCATTGGCTTGAGACACAAATAAGTCTATCTGGGGAGTTCCCCACCTGTCTACTATCTCCTGAAAGACTTCTTGGTTTAAACTCCATTTGGACTCCAGAACCCTCTTCCTGCTTAAAAAGTCCGCAAGATGGTTCAGGTTGCCCTTCAGGTGCACCGCAGTCAGGGACGCCACATTTTCCTCTGCCCAGTACAGGATTTGTAAAGCCAGGCCTAAAAGACACTTGCTTCTCGTGCCCCCCTGCTTTGAAATATATGCCACTGCTGTGGCATTGTCCGATAGGATTTGGACGTGTTGTCCTCGGACAAACTGGCTGAAGGCCCCTAGCCCCAGAAAAATGGCTCTTAGCTCCCTCCAGTTGGAGGACCTCCGGGAATCCTCCCTGGACCATGATCCCTGGGTCATCTGACCCTCGAGATGGGCGCCCCACCCCCAGGAACTTGCGTCCGTCGTAAGGATCCTTGTTGTGGGGAAGGACCACAACAGACCCAGACTCAGGTTTGTTCGAGTCCTCCACCACCACAACCTCCTTTTTACCTGAGATGGAATCCTGAACTGCTTTTCCAGCGACTCCCCGAAAGTCCAGTTTCGTAGGATTGCCTGCTGAAGATCTCTTGCGTGGAGGCGGGCCCACTGGACTGCTGGTATAGAAGCGGTGAGCAGACCTAGGGTGGACATTGCTGTCCTGACGGTCACTGGCAGGTTTGTCTGTACTGCCTTTACCGCCCCTTGTATCTTGATCATTTTTTCCTCTGGCAGGAAAATCTTTCCCTGGACCGAGTCTATGGAATAACCCAAAAAAACTATCACCTGAGATGGAACCAAGTTTGATTTTTTCAGGTTTAGGACCCAGCCCAGATCCTCCAGATGGGTCTGAGTCCTCCTCAGGTCTCTGAACAACCGATCCTCTGATTTGGCAAACAGAAGGAGATCGTCCAGATATGGGACAAGAGACACCCCCTCCAGTCTGAGAGGTGCTATTGCCTCCGCCACGACCTTCGTGAAAACCCTGGGGGAGGAGGAGAGGCCGAAGGGGAGGGCTCTGAACTGGAAGTGCTTCACCCCCTTCTCTGTTCTTAAAGCTAGTCGTAGATAGCGTTGTGATGAGGCTCTTATTGGGATATGCAGATATGCATCCCTCAGATCTATTGAGGCCAGAAAGCATCCTGCTGGAAGCAGCTTTCTTACCGAATAGATGGAGTCCATCCGGAATTTTTTGTACCGAATGGACTTGTTTAGAATTTTTAAGTTCAGGATTAATCTGAACCTTCCTGACGACTTCCTCACTAAAAACACGTGGGAGTAACACCATAGACCTTCCTCTTGCTGTGGTACGGGAGTGATCACCTTTTGTTGAAGGAACTCCTCTATCAAGGACATCATTGCCAGAGCTTTTTCCCTGTCCCGGGACAACTCGGTTATGTAGAAACGAGACGGTGGATTCTCCGAAAATTCCAGTGCGTATCCCTCCGAGATAACTTTCAGAACAAACGCACTGGAAGTTGCCTCTTTCCACTGAGGAAGAAACAACTGAAGACGTCCTCCCACCGCCGGGAGGATGTCATTGTGATTTTGCGGGTTGGCTGGGGGAACGAAATAGTACCCCAGGCTTCCCTCGTCCCCTTTGGGGCTGCCAGGACTTTCCCCCTCTTTGCGTCTGTTTCGAACTTTGGGGCTGTCCAAAAGAACGAAAATTCTTTTTGTTTTGTGGAACTACTTTCTTCACTGGCAAAGCTTTTTTCCTGTCCGCTGTCCTCTCTAGAACTGCCTCTAGACCAGAACCAAAAACCAGGTCACCCTCAAAAGGCAGGCCACACAGCTTAATCTTTGAAGCTGCATCCCCTGACCAAGTTTTAACCCATAAGGCTCTCCTGGCCGAATTAATTAAGGCCGAGGAACGAGCCGACATCCTTACCGACTCTGCTGATGCATCTGCAATGTAACTCACAGCATTCCCCAGAACCGGAAGAGAGTCAAGTAGTTCTCTGCGAGAAGTCCCTGCCTCAATATGGGCTTTTAGCTTGTCCAGCCAATGCTCCAGGTTCCTGGCTACTACCGTAGACGCCATAGCAGGTTTGAGGTTGGCTAGTGTTGAATCCCAAGCTTTTTTCAAAAGCGTCTCAGCCCTTTTGTCCATGGTATCCTTTAAGGTACCCATGTCCTCAAAGGCCAAGTCTGTGTTGCGTGAGACTTTAGAAAAGGCTGCATCAAGCTTGGGTTTTTTATTCCAGACTTGTGCTTCGTCTTCCTCAAAAGGAAATCTCCTTTTTAAAGATTTAGAAAAGAAGGGGGCCCTCTCAGGGTCCCTCCATTCCCTTTTGATAGCATCAGACAACACTTTGTGTACTGGAAAGGTTCTGTGCTTAATCTCATCTAAGCCCTGGTACATCTTGTCGTGTAACGACAACTGGGTCTTATCCTCTTTAATATTAAGGGTAGCATGTATCTGTTTCAGGAGATCATCTACCTCCTCTAATGACAGTTTGTAGCGAGATGAGGATGCATCTTTCTCCTCATCCTCCTCTGCCTCAGACCCTGAAACCACACTCCTAGGCTCCTCGTCCTCAGACTCACTAACTACCCCCCCTTGGGTACTAGTGGAAGCTCTAGGGCAGGGGTCCTCAAACTTTTTAAACGGGGGGCCGGTTCACTGTCCCTCAGACCGTTAGAGGGCCGGACTATAAAAAAACTATGAACAATTCCCCCCCCCCCCTCATCACAAAATCATCATCATCGCAAGCTATCCCCCCCCCCCCCCCATCATCACAAAATCATCATCGCAAGACATCTCCCCCCCCTCATCACAAAATCATCATCATCGCAAGCCATCTCCCCCCCCCCCCCCCCCATCATCACAAAATCATCATCATCGCAAGCCATTCCCCCCCCCCCCCCCCCCCCATCACAAAATCATCATCGCAAGCCATCTCCCCCCCATCATCACAAAATCATCATCATCATCATCGCAAGCCATCTCCCCCCCCCCCTCATCACAAAATCATCATCATCATCATGGCAAGCCATCTACGCCCCCATCATCACAAAATATTCATCATCATCGCAAGCCATCTCTCCCCCCCCCCCCCCATCATCACAATCATCATCATCGCATCATTGCAAGCCATCTCCCCCCATCATCACAAACTTATCATCATCGCAAGCCATCTGTCCCCCCCCCCCCATTATCACAAAACCATCATCATCATTGCAAGCCAAGCCACCACCCCCCCCCCCTATCATCACAAAATCATCATCATCGCAAGCCATCTGTCCCCCCCCCCCCCCCATTATCACAACACCATTATCATCATCATCATCATTGCAAGCCACCCCCCCCCTATCATCACAAAATCATCATCATCGCAAGCCATCTGTCCCCCCCCCCCCCCCATTATCACAACACCATTATCATCATCATCATCATCATCATTGCAAGCCACCCCCCCCATCATCACAAAATCATCATCATCGCAAGCCATCTGTCCCCCCCCCCCATTATCACAACACCATTATCATCATCATCATCATCATCATTGCAAGCCACCCCCCCCCCCCCCCATCATCACAAAATCATCATCATCATTGGAAGCCATCTGTCCCCCCCTCATTATCACAAAATCATCATCATCATCATCATCATTGTAAGCCACCACCCCCCCCCCCAATATCACAAAATCATCATCATCACTGGAAGCTATGTGTCCCCCCCCCCCCTCCCCATTATCACAAAATCATCATCATCATTGGAAGCCATCTGTCCCCCCCCCCCCATTATCACAAAATCATCATCATCATCATCATCATTGGAAGCCAAGACCCCCCCCCCCCCGCACTCACCATTGTCACCCTCTCACAGCCTTCTCCTTACTGTGCTCTGACACGCTGTGCTGTGTCACGGTCTGGCTCTGACTCCCACGTTGTGCTGTGCTCTCACTGTAGTAACAGTTATGGCGCGCTGTGAGAAATGTCCCGCCCTCCTCCTCCTAGACGAGCTTGTGTGACAGACAGCACACTGGCTCTATCACACAAGCTAGTCTAGGAGGAGGGCGGGACATTTCTCACAGCGCGCCAGAACTGATCTCTGTGACACAGCGGGATTGCTGTGTAACCGGCATTGCCTCTCAGCGTCGGGCGGGCCGGTTTAAAGTCCTCCGCGGGCCGCATGTGGCCCGCGGGCCGTAGTTTGAGGACCCCTGCTCTAGGGGCTGATTGAAAGATCGGACGTTTGTCTAGGTAGGAACGGAAAGATTGAAACGTTTCCTGTAGTTCCTTCCTGAAGGAGGAAATTATCTCCTTGGGCTGCTCAGAGGGTGTACTAGCAGAGGCTTCCTCTGTAATTACTGCAGCAATGCAGGCTTTGCATAAGGGTTTAACCCATGAACCCCTGAGGGACGTTTTGCAAATAGCACACTTCTTCTTAGGTGGGGGCAATGCAACATTAAGTTTTTCTTTGCACTTCTGAAAAACACAAAAAACAAACAACCCAATGCTTAACTTTGTGTATCAGACAACAACCCCATTGACACCAACAGCAGTGAACAAAACAGACAAAATCCCATCACCGCTGTGTAAAACATAAAAGCATTACTCCCAAAGACATAACTAGGGAAAGAAATGCTGCAGGCTCCCCTCCCCCTAGAGGGGCAACAGGAGGGACACATATAGATCCCAGGCAACATGGAAACCGCCGTCTCCTACCTGGGCCGGGCTGGTGCTTGTGGCTCCTGCTCCCGCCACCACTGCCGATTCCTCTTCTGGCTCCATTCTCCTTCAGAGTGCAGCAGCCGTCCGATCGTTTTTAAAGTTCCCGGCAAACTCGTCGCCACGAGGCCCGGAAATGCACCGCCAAGGCCGCCTCCCCTCCTGCGCTCCAGCAGCTGGAACCGGAAGCTGCCGCGCGCCGCCGAAAGCTCTTCCCCCCCGGAAATGACGTCGCCCGCCACCCGGAACGGAACTTTGTGAACCCGGAAGAGGCACCTGACCTCTTCCATCAGCCCACGCTGTCCGCCTATGGGAGAAGAAAAAACCTCCAGCGGCCTCTGCCCTCGCCGGACTCGAGGAGGGGAAAGCACCGAAGCACCCCCCACCCGTCAGGGGGGGTGCTGGGTCTGCCTGTGAGTACCAATAACCGCCGCCGGTATGCCCCAGCCACCTCCACCTGGAGAGAGTACAGCACACCCCTGGTTCCCTGCAGCGCTTCCACCATGGCCGGAGGAAACACAACAACTGAGGTCATGGTGGAAATGGGCGGAATTTAAAGTGACTGCAGTGTTTCCTGGGAAAGTGGGTGGAGCTGCGCTCTCTCCAAGTGCTGTCCTGAAAGACGAGGTGAGAAATTGGGGTTTACATCCACTTTAATACTCCTCACTCCAGGCCTTGGCTGTACTGTGCACATCACTAGCAGACTATTACTTAGAGGCCCTTTATTGGTCAGCATTTGCAAACAGTTCAAATTCTGGGTTACACAAGTTTCTTATAATGATAAATAAACCCTCTCGAAACTTTATATCAGGGATCCTCAAATTACGGCCCTCCAGATGTTGTAGAACTACACATCCCATGAGGCATTTTAACACACTGACATTCACAGACATGACTAGGCATTATGGGAATTGTAGTTCCTGAACAACTGGAGGGCCGTAGTTTGAAGACCCATGCTTTATATTGTCCCACTAGAGCAAGGAAGGGGTGGTACTCATACCATAGGCGCATATTTGATCTCTCCATCCAGGTCTCTCTCTAAATCTCCCTTCTGTCTCTCCGTTGAAGGGAAGATCACACAGGACTCCCTCTAAAAGTGCCAAGCAGTCTCTCCAAAGCCCCAAAATGGAGACCCCTCCCACCTTATAAGCGCCGAGAGGCGATTCAGTTTGCATGTGTAGCGCTATAAAAGTTTCTCACTGACTCACTGTCTGCACTACTTTTAAAAAAGTGCCGCCCAAATCGCATGGTACTAGGGTACCATAAAACTTTATACCCGAAAACGCACTGCATTCGTGATCTGTGTTTGGGATGCCATCAACATTACATTGGCACCCACAGCGGATTGCAAGGGCAGTGCATTTAAAGCACGATACACAAAACGCACAAAATACACCTTTCTCACACAGTGTTTTGGTATGAACCAGCCGTGAATGATTTGATTGCATATTGTGCATAATAAAGAAAATTAAGCAATGATAAAAACATAAGATGGAAACAAGGGTGAATTAAAAAAAAAAACAAAGGAAAAATAACACAGAAAAAGACTGCAGCGAAGTTCACAATGAAGCCTGTGTTACCAATTTACAATTACGAAACACCACATTGAGGAAGGGTGAAATAACAGATTGTTAATAAATCCCAGCATGTTACAGTCTCTTGATCCAGCAGCTTCCAAAAGGATGATGATGATCTTGGCTCAGCAGATGTCCCTGGGGAAATTTAACCAGGTTCCAGAAACAAAGAAAAAAAAAAAGCAGCCAGGTAATACTGCATCTGCTCATCGAAGCAGTGAACACACGCTAGATAATATACAAGTTCACCCATATCTACACAAAATAAGAAAAACTGGAAAACGAGGGCTAAAGCTGAACTCCAGGCAAATATAATATAATATACACTGCTCAAAAAAAAACAAAGGAACACTTTGAAAACATAAAATCTCAACGGGCAAAAATCTCATGCTGGATATCTATACTGATATGGACTGAGTAATGTGTTAGGAATGTAAGGATGGTGTCCTGGGGTATTTCCCCCCAGATCTGGACCAGAGCATCACTGAGCCACTGAACAGACTAAGGTGCAACCTGGCGGCACCGGATGGACCGAAACAATGTCCCAGAGGTGTTCTTTTGGATTTAGGTCAGGTGAGCGTGGAGACATTCAATGGTATACATTTCTTCATCCTCCAGGAACTGGAGGGTGCCATTGTGTAGCCTGTAAAGGTCTATGCGTCCCTCCATGGATATGCCTCCCCAGACCATCACTGACCCACCACCAAACCGGTCATGCTGAACAATGTTACAGGCAGCATAAAGTTCTCTGCGGCTTCTCCAGACCCTTCACGCCTCACATGAGAGCAGATTCAACCTGCTCGCATCTGTGAAAAGCATGGGGCACCAGTGGCGGACCTGACAATTCTGGTGTTTAATGTAAAATCTCAATCGAGCTCCACAGTGTCTGGCAGTGAGCACAGAGCACACTGGACGACATCGGGCCCTCAGACCACCCCCATGAAGTCAGTTTCCGATTGTTTGTTCAGAGACATTTACACCATTTTGTAGGGCTCTGGCAGTGCTCATGCTGTTCCTCCTTGCACAAAGGAGCTGATCCCGGTCCTGCTGATGGGTTAAGGAACTTTTACGGCTCTGTCCAGCTCTCCTAGAATCTTCTCCATGCTCTCGAGACTATGCTGGGAGACACAGCAAACCTTCTGGCAATGACACGTATTGATGTGCCATCCTGGAGGAGTTGGACTGCCTGTGCAACCTTTATAGGGTCCAAGTATAGCCTCATGCTACCAGTAGTGACACTGACCATAGCCAAATGCAAAACTAGTTAAAAACAGTCAGAAAAGATGAGTAGGGAAAAAAATGTCAGACCCCTTCACCTGAAAAAACATTCCTGTTTTGGAGGTTGTCTCATTGTTGCCCATCTAGTGCACCTGTTAATTTTAATTAACAGCAAAGCAGCTGAAACCGATTAACAACCCCCTCTGTATACACCCCTCCCCCTCTGCTACTTAACTGACCAGATCAATATCCCAGGAGTTCTGATTCAAAAGTGTTCCTTTAATTATTTTGAGCAGTGTGTGTGCGCGTGCGATATATATATATATATATATATATATATATATATATATCACACATACACACACATATATACAGTACAGTACATATATACATACACACACACACTGGCCACTTTATTAGGTACACCTGTTCAATTGCTTAACAAATTGTTAGACAATCATATGGCAGCAACTCAATGCATTTAAGCATCTAGACATGGTAAAGACAGCTTTCTGAAGTTCAAACCAAACATCAGAATGAGGAAGAAAGGAGATTAAAATAGGTTTTAAACCTCCTTGAGACATTTGTACCTATAGGAAAGATTAGAACAAGGCTTACCTATAGGTACTGCAAAAAACTCCTACACCCACGCCGTTTCTTCACTAGCGAGCAGGAGTGATGTCACTCCGGTCAGTCACAGAGCCAGAGTCTGCGGCCCCGGAAAGGAAGAGGGGCGAAGATGGATGTGGCCTGCAGCAGGGAGAGAGCAGATTTTGTTTGCAGGCAAGTGCCACATAATGTGCTAGTATGCGATGCATACTAACACATTATGCTTTTACTTTGCAGGGAACAAAGAAGAAGTAAAACCCATCAGGGTTTACTTCCTCTAAGTGACTTTGAATGTGGCATAGTGGTTGGTGCTAGACAGGCTGGTCTGAGCATTTCAAAAACACAATTGCCATGGCTAAATGTTGGAATCAACCGACAGTTTCCTTTGAATAGTTCACGTATAAACTGAACTGGATAATGATCAGTTGTTATCCATTTTCACCAATACTCAATTGAAATTCGCAAAAAATGTGGCAACCATGGATTCGCTAACTTGATTGGGTTATAGTGTGCTCTGGAGATTTCCTCAATGACGCTCTATTTCTCTTTTCTTTTTTTCCCCTCTCGGCGACAATCTCTCTCTATCTTTACGCACAATTCATTTTTTTGTGGTCACTTGGTAGTACATCTACACCAGGCATGTCCAAAGTCCATCCCTGGGGCCGACTGCGGCCCTTGTCCCAGTTTAAAGTGGCCCCCTGGTAATTTGGAGATATATATATATATATATATATCTTTTGCGCCCCCCCCCCCCCGGGCCACTAAAGATATATACTGTATTTATCGGCACCACCTCAGAGGGGACAGAACGAGCGCCGTCAGATTACATACAGGATAATCTCCTGTTTACTCAGTGGCATTTGTATTAGGAAGTCCTGTCTCCTGGGCTGCCATTGGACAACTGTTCATTGGACTTTGTATTAAAGAGGCCGCCAAGTAAACAGGAGATTCTCATGTATAATCTGTTGCCACTCTTCCCACCCCCTCCCAGTCCCCTCCAAGGCTGCAGATGGATCAGGCTGCATTCATGGCAATGGTGAAGCTGCAGATGGGCACTGACCCTTATTTTGCTTCATAGTTCTTTTATTTAAAATTATTTTTTTTCCCTGAAACCTCCCTCTTAAAGTGAAGGTGCATGTTATATGCCGAAAAATACGGTATATCCAAATAACACTTCCGATCGGTGCTCAGGGATTCAATGGGGCCACAAAAGATTATATATACACGCCTGAGCTCATCTCTTGCTCTGCCAAACACACTCCTTCATTCACTACCACTTGACCCTATATGCAATTTTACCACTTGACAGCCTATTGATCAAATTACTCGCAAGACTTTTTTTTTTTTCATACAGCTATTATGTGCCTTAACTGTACTGCAATTCCAAGTGCCTACACGGTTTTCCTTCCCTTACATCTGATAAAGAAAGCATAATAATCTTATAATCTGGGGGACGTCCATCAGCCAGAGGTTCTTCAGATCATTACACATGGTCGACCATGTTTATCTACCCATCCCTCCCTTACCCTCACACACAGGTAGAGAGCTCTTACTGCTTATCTTGGTGGCTGGCTATAATCATGTGTCTGACATACTGTTTTTCTCAGTAATGGGAAAAACCTCAATGTGTAGATGGTGGTTGAATGTCCTCTGTCATGCAAAGCTAATTGGAATCAACTTCAAAATGTAATTTTATTGACACGCTGTTATCAACGTGTTCTAGCATACACATTATCTGATAACTGTAATGTTATTAAAACTTTTTCACATTAGAATATGATGGGGAAGAAGGCTTAGTTTGCGCTAAGCACAGGAACGAGAAAAAAAAGGGATTCTGTTTGTGTACGACTATGAAGGGTGCATTTTACCAGGACTACTGCAAATTTTGGGTCCCAAAATGGGTAACGATTACACAAATCAGCGTGCCTACAACAAAGCAGGCCTGTAATTATAAGATGGTGTAAATCATTCAGATTGGTGTGACAAGTGCGATGTTCTGATTTTGCATTTTGATATGTTGTGGGGATGTGTTGGGTCTTACAACAACCAGGTACAGCAAATTTACAGGTCTGGTAACATGAATGAGTAAAATAAACAAACCTTTACAGCACAAGCCCATTAATAGCTAAAAAATAATTCCATGAATGGGATTACTGTACGCACTTTGGGCCAGTTTGGCTCTAATTATGCAGATGCCACCTCTGTGACCAGGGGTCAAGTCCTGGGGAAAAAAGTGTGGGAACTCCCACCCAAGATCCACTCCCCCACAAAAACGCAAGTTCTTTCTAAATCCCGCAATAACTTGCGGCAGACCTCCGCAATGTCTCGTAGGAACTATGACTAAAGCACCAAGGAGACATTGCGGCATTGAGGAAGTGACGGAATACCCGCACACTACCCGATGAATCCATATACAGGAAGCGGCCAGTAACAAAGGATTACTAAGGTTCACCTGCCCCTGACAGTGACTCAAGCTGGGCATCGCCGCTTTGTGAAGGATTGGCTCAGGCAGCTCGGATGCTCAAGGTTGCTCTAGTTCTGCAAAGGGAACTGCGTTCCTGCTGTGAAAAAAGTGCAGGGACTCCGTTCCCACAGGACTTGAGCCCTGTCTGTGACCAATGGTGAAGCTGCAATTTACTGTTGCAGCCTATACTTCATACAGGAAGCGCCAACCACTCAGGAAAAACCTTGTATTTTGCTCAACAAATTCAAGACTTACTCTGATTGGCAAAGGCAGAGATTGTGAGGTCATCTGCCTGCCTTTCCACCTTGGCTATTCAGAGGAAGCCTTGCATTCACTGAGAAAAAAAAACACAAGGCTTGTCCTGAGTGCTGGGGCAAACAAGGAAGTCGCTGGGGCACCCGCCGAAAGAGGACACTGCTTCCTTTTTGCAATATGGTCTACAGCAGTAAATCACATTTTCACCACTGGCTACATGCAAGTGGCATGTGCATAAATCATTTAAGTCAAGCTGGCTCAGAGCAAGTATATAAAGGAATCCCATTGCTTGAGTAGTTCTTTAACCTAATAAAACATTGATGAAGACCTAGGAAAAAGAAACCCATTCTTCTTCAAAAGTCAATGACAATAGAATGCTCCATTCTAGACAATCTTTGTAGCATGCATTCTCCATAGTCCTCATTCAAGAACAAGCGCTGCCCACTCAGACAGCCTCTTCTGGACTTACTCAGACTTGTGATGATCACAGAAGCCTTTCATTGCTGCGCTCAGCAAAATAGACTGTGATAAAGGTCTAAAATTAAAGCCACATTTGAAAGGCCATTAAGTTTTCATCAGGCGCACAATGACTCAAGAGTATGTGAGGTTATCAGACAAAAGTAAATTTGTTATTAAGAAGTCATCTGCTTTACAGCGTCTCAGTGAGAGATGACACACCACCTCTTTACTACCTTTATAAAGCATGCACTTAACACCCAAACCCCACCCCCCCCCCCCCCCGACACCAGAAACATGGACTTTATTTCAGAACACATAACATTTTTAAAGCAGACCTAAACTTAGATCATTACTTTAACCCCTCACGTTATAAATAGTCCACTAAAACTTAGTGCATACATAGCTCTATGCGCTGCTTGGCTACAAATTATGGAATACCAAAAATCTCAAGTGAAGCGCTAAAAAAGCTAATAAAAAGTCCCAATATAAATTAATAAAGCAACTCTATATAAATATAGTCCATTGGGTGCAAGTCCACACAAAGATAGTGCTGGGAAGGATGAGTCACCAAAAAGAAAAGGTTCACACTGACTCTTACCCCAACAAATGGACTACTTAATTAAAAGCAGTCAACAAAATCATCCACTTGGATATGACCATACACATGGAGAAAAATGTTGTATGAACACCAGTGGGATCCTCCTTGGACAGGCTCTCTCTCAGATCATAGAAACAGGCATACAAAAACTTAATTACACAGTATTACTGACAAGTACATTTATTAAGAGCACAGCAACAGCCAGAATACTCAAACATCATGGTAAAAAGCGCATGTAACTTCAGTATAAACGATCAAATTTTCCAACCAGTATAATGGCCAACTGTCAAGCTTAGCAACGTCACGTGACCCAAAATGATTACAGTAACTATGCCTTGGAGATTAGAGTTATGTGAACAATTTCATGCTGGAAGCATTTTCAACAACTGTCAGGTTCCGGTAACCTTATGGTCATTGGCTATGGCTGAAGATACCACCTGTCTCATGGGAATGGCCACGGCACCACACAATCTCCACTGCTTAGCACAGGTTCCAGCAGCTAGTGGCAATCACTCTAGTAGTGGTGCCTCCACAGCAATTTCCAGCTTCCACATGGATCAGCCAGCTAGATCAATGTAACTATGCAAAAATAGTCATACTTTGAATTAATTTTAATTTTTTTCAGAGCAACAATGTCTTTACAATATCAAGATGGGATCAATACTTTCTATAATTTTTGGTTCTGCAGTTTCTTAATATCCACCTCCTGTGATCCCGTTCAAAGTAGCACTCAGACTGGGAAAGAGAGGGGCAGCACTCAGAACCAATCCAGGCCCTATTGCTTAGAAACATGTTGAGAGGAGGCGGAGCAAAGGATGACCTTACCAGTGACCTTTTGTTCTACATATAAAATTTCAAGTTATGAACTTTCAAACATGCGTTAACATTTCTGGGGTACATTTTCATGCATGCATCCTCTACAAGTGGTTGTGCTTCTGTGTACTTTACAGTATACAGTACTCCATCTTTATTTCATTTTTTATTTTATTTTTTTCCCCCCATGTATAATTTGTGTGAAATGTGTTTTAAACCCATTACAGTAACTTATTAGGCCGATTGTGTTCTGTGGGTAAACTTTATTGAACTAACAAATTGGACTTACGAACGTGCTCTCGGAATGGAACCCTTTACTACGTAGAGGACTTACTGTATTATATAATTACAGTCAGAGACTAGGCTACACTTTGACTTTGACGTGATGTCCGAAGAGACTCCCAGGATTTTACTAACCTGTCCTACAGAGATGACCAGATCACAACATTGGCTAGGTAAGAAATATTACACACATGTAGGCAGTTCATTTGTCAATTTAGTCATTTACTTGGAGGTCATCCTTTAAATAAGACCCTAATGATGGCATTCTTCTCTACGTTAAGAGTATAGTGAAGCACTCCCAGAAAATAAAAGCTTTTATTACCAGTAAATGAGAGTAGTGTAACAGCACTGGTGAACGGAGTGAACCACAACTGCGGTTAGCAAGGATTTCAATGCACTTCTCTATGTGACAACTCAGTATTGGGCCCTGGGCGTCAATCCTCACAAACAGGAGTTTGGGTGATCTCTACATCTCTCTGTCACATAAAGAAAGGCGTTGAACTACAGTACTAAGGATGGACGCATTACAACATACGACCAGAGCTTGGCGTTTAAAAATATATAATATACTTTAAAGGTCAAGGTTCCAAAACACCTCTATATGCAAGTGATTATCAGTAAGGGACCCCAGGTGTCACTCCACACAAACAGGAGTTTGGGGGTTCTCGACATATCAGCTTAAGCATATAGGGATGCATTAGGCCACCAAGGGAGATGCTATAATTGGTATCAACCCCTAGCATAGAAAAGTTATAGCGAACATGTTCAAACAATTAGGACAAGACCTATAAAGGATTTGTACTTATGTCAAGCTCGTAGTAAATAGGAGTTGTAGTGACAACATGTATTGCGAATGAGAGGCAATATAGCTTAGGTAATATACTTGCATATGAGAGGCAATATAGCTCAGGTAATTATAGTTGCATATATGAGGTGAATATTGCACAAGTAATTTGAGGGTAGCTGACCCTTTTAGATACTCCTTAGCAAACAGTCCTTAGCACAGCAGTATCTCCCAAATAGTATGTTGATATCCACTAGGCATATTAACCACTTCAGGCCCGCGCTACCGTCGGATGACGGCAACAGCGCGGGCCTGAATATCCAACATGCCGTCATTTGACGGCATTTCATTCTGGCGTTCCCAGCGCGCGCTGTAGTGCGCGCTGCGGGGAAGCCCTGTGTTGTCCGTGTCCCTTGGACACGGCCAATCACAGATCGCGGCAAACGGCCAATCAGAGTGGCCGTTTGCGATGCGATCTGTGGGCGAATGAGAGATGATCTCTCATAGATCATCTCTCATTGCCGTTTTACACAGAGACAGCGTCCTGTCTCTGGAGGGGAGGAGCCGGATCTGTGTTCCTTCCTACATAGGGACACAGATCGGTCACCCCCCCAGTCACCCCCCCCCTCCCCCCACAGTTAGAACACACCTAGCATACACATTTAACCCCTTCCTCACCCCCTAGTGTTAACCCCTTCAATGCCAGTCACATTTATACTGTAATTAGTGCATATTTATAGCACTGATCGCAGTATAAATGTGAATGGCGCCAAACATGTGTCAAAAGTGTCCGATGTGTCCGCCATAACGTCGCAGTACCAATAAAAATCGCAGATCGCCGCCATTTCTAGTAAAAAAAAAATAATAAAAAATAATAATTCTCTCCCCTATTTTGTAAGCGGTATAACTTTTGCGCAAACCAGTCGCTTATTGCGTTTTTTTTTTTTTTTACCAAAAATATGTAGAAGAATACGTATCGCCCTAAGCTGAGGAAAAAAAAGTTTTTTTTTTTTTATTGGGATATTTATTATAGCAACAAGTAAAAAATATTGTATTTTTCTTCAAAATTGTCGCTCTTTTTTGTTTATAGCGCAAAAAATAAAAATCGCACAGGTGATCAATTACCACCAAAAGAAAGCTCTACTTGTGGGGAAAAAAGGACGTAAATTTTGTTTGGGAGCCACGTCGCACGACCGCGCAATTGTGAGTTAAAGCGACACAGTGCCGGAAGCTGAAATTTTACCTGGGCAGGAGGGGGGTGTAAGTGCCCAGTATGCAAGTGGTTAAGTAACAACAAAATGTATTAGATGGAACACAAGCAGCAGATCTTATAGGACTACAAGTGATACAATAGCTACTTATCCGTTAGCAGGCTTCAATGTAGGAGATATGGAATCCGTTGTATAAGGTGTTCAGCAAGAAGGCCTCCAGGTTGTCCCCAGCAATGGCTCTGTGATGTAGTAGTTGCAACAGCACCAAAGTAGTAATTGTTGACTGGAGCAGTGTTGCAGCATGGGGAGCGATGGTAGCGGTAGGAGTAGCGTGGCCGAGCTACGGCTGACAATAATAGAACAGGGATTGAGTGTAAGGTCAATGCCTTTATAGGCATGTCAGCAGCTGTAGTGCATCACACTAATTTTGAAAGGAGCGCCGTTCGCCGGGCACACTTCCACGCTCCATGGATGTCATTGTGCGGGCGCCGTAATGCGCTCAAGAGTGGAGCGCAAATAGGAAGTAACAGGCGCGCGGAACGCCTGTTACAAGTAGACATGTTCACAGACTAGAACTTTCATTGGCAAAGGGTTATGAGAATTTAGCTACTAAAATAATACCAGGGCTAGGGTAGTTTTTCTGGTACAGCTCAGAGGGTTTAGAATCACCAATGTTTTTAATGCTGCAATATTCCTATTGGGAAGAGGGGATGAAATCTCATAACTGGGAGGGAGAGACAGCAACTACATTATCAAACTACAAAAAGATAAACTACAAAACTAGGTGGAGTCTGTCAGATGCTACATGATTGGCCACAATCTGCAATTCTGGAAGCACTAGATGCAGAGTTTTTTCTTAGCTCTATTTGGGTTGCAATTTTTGGCTAATAGCCCACTACTTCCCTGAGGGGAGAGTAGTTGGAGGTCCTTTTAATAAATGACTAACAATGCATATGGTGATTCATGTTCACGCTTACCCACAGACAAGAGATTGTTAGATGAGCAATGCCTAGACAAAAATTGTGCAGTTCTTCAGAATACAAAGACTGCAGAAAAATTGCCAATTAAATAAGTATTTCTTAGACGATTGTTGCCAGAAAAATAACTTTCTCCATTTTTTTGTTTGACATGCAAATAGATTTTTCTTCAAAGAACTTGGCATAATCAACTGTTAGTCTGATATTTCTTGGCCCCAATGCACGCATTTTTGTGAGAAAATTAATGCAGATTAACATACAAAGGAGTGTCATCTTATGACTGTAGGTGACCACAGACAGAGGGTTTTTTCAACTATACACATGTAGGAACTGCAATCAGTGACACTGTGACAGGGGGCTGGAGTGATCGGAAGGGGTTAAATGTGCCTATGTGTGTGATGTCAGTGTAGTGTTTGTGAAACTTACTGTGATGTCTTCTCTCCTCTCGTCGGATTAAAAATACCGCAGAGAGGAAAGCTGACATCACTTCCTCTGCCTGTGTTTACATTATACAGATAGAGGAAGTCACACGGCGGAGGCTCAGGGGATTGGCTGGGAGCGATCACGAGGGGGCGGACAAAAAACGAACAGCCGCCCCCTCATCCCGGATCGCTCCCGCAGGCAAGACGCCCACCGCATGTAGCGCGGGGGGGTCCAGACCAGAACCCCCGACCCGCAAGAAGGCAGGGACGCACATGTACGCCCACCTGCCTGTACGTGCCATTCTGTGGACGTACCTATACATTCGGCGGGCGTTAAACGGTTAAAAAACCCTCAGACATGAGCCATTTTTCAAGTCCTGAGTGAGGGATTCATAGTGGACCTTCAGCCTACCCTGAAAGACAGCCGAGGAGCCTTCACTAAAGGAGTCTACAAGTTCCTCATCAAAAATCATCTTGATATGTCCCATCTATGGGCACTTTGGGGGTAGGGAGTGTTAACATAGGAGAAAATGTTAGGTGGTAGCCAGGGGTCTTAAACTGGTGGCCCTCCTGCTGTTGCTAAACTACAAGTCCCATGAGGCATTACAAGGCTGACAGTTACAAGCATGAATCCCACAGGAAGAGGCATGATCGGACTTGTAGTTTCGCAATAGCTGGGGGACCACCAGTTTGAGACCCCTGCTCTAAGCCTTCCCAGCTCTCATCTAGGGTTATGACAATTCATTCTTTGCATTTCAATGCACTATAAAAAACCCATTAAAATGGCTCATTTACTCTTTATGCCTTTGAGGAGGAGCAGCAGCAGGGGGAGCAGGCGCAACAGGTGCAGCAGCAAGAGGTGCAATTGCAGCAGAAGCACGCCACTGGGAAGAGACTACAGGAAAGGACATTTACTTTGCTATTATTTAAGTTCCATTAAAGCTGGCCAAACACGGGTACAATTTCATTTGAATGTTCATACAGAAATGTAACAAAATCCTCATTAAAGGATTCAATAATACCTTGATGGACAAACATTTTGTAAAATTCTGTTCAAGTTGCCATGCCAATGTTTTAAATTCCACTTTAACTTTTGTGATGCACGCGCACATTACAGCAAGTATATTTTTCCCTTAAAGGTGTTGTAAAGGTAGTAAACATGTCATACTTGCCTCCGCTATGCAGCTCATTTTGCACATAGTGGCCCTGAAGCTGGTCTTCTGAGGTCCCTCGGCTGCTGTCTCGGCTCCCCCCCCCCCCCCCCGCAAGAACCAACCCCCTTCATGCAAGTTCTCTCCCATGGGGGTTAGTTCTTGCGGGCTCGCTCCCGTGACACAGCTGGCGGCCATAGCCCCAAACTGCATCACTCAGCCCCGTCCCCCTGCATCATTGTATGTGATTAACAGCAGCGCGAGCCAATGGCTGCGCTGCTTTCAATATCAACCAATGAATGAGCCGAGAAGCCCATCCGAGAAGCCCATCCGAGAAGCCCATCCGAGAAGCCAGTGCATTCACAGAGCGGGACTTTCGAGGGATCAGGTAAGTAAACGTGGGGTTGGGGGCCGCTAATCCTCTGATGTTTTTTTCACCTTAGTGTGCCTTTACAACCCCTTTAATGAAAGCTACTTTCAGTGTTAGAATTTTGTTAGCGCGAGAATTTTTGAAAATGATCACCGACTTGACCCCATACACCTATTAGAAATTGGAAAACGGGGCGTGGCCTGGCACCGGAACGTGATGGCAGCATAGTTAGAGAGCTCCGCTGTCCAGACCCTCAGACTTGCCTTCAATAAGCTGTTTCCCTCGCTTCCCAGGCTCCACGATGGCGGGCAAGAACCAGCAGACCACCCGCTCTCAGCTGGACCCCTCCACACAGCTAAACAGGACAATTCCGGCGATGTTCCGCGCCGGTCCGTCGGACACGCAGGCCGCAATCCAAGCCTCGGACTCAAGTATGGAGCTGCCGCTGCAGTCTTCTCCCGTCTCCGCTGGACTGTCTCCAGGTATGGCTCCTACACATAACACACGCCCGCTATGCATGGCGGACTTGCAGCAAGTGGCCCTGGACATAAAAACTGCTCTGTTTACAGCAATAGCTGACCTAAAGGGGGAAATCAGAGCGATCGCATCCCGGGTGGAACACGTGGAGTCAGCCGCCATGACACACGGGGCAGCCATACAGCAGGTGCAGAGAGCCTCCACCACACAAGCCCACCATCTCATAGATATGCATAGACACTTAGAGGACTTGGATAATAGGGGACGCAGGCGGAACCTGCGTGTCCGGGGGGTCCCAGAATCAGTGGAGGGGCCCCAACGTGTGCAACAAGCGGTATGGGCTATCTTTAACACCCTGCTGGGGAGACCATTGGATGCTCCGGTGGAGATGGAGAGGTGCCATAGGGCTCTCCGGCCCAAGGGCAGAGATACAGACCCACCCAGGGATATAGTGTGCTGTCTGGTGAACTTTGTACAAAAAGAGGACATTCTGCGCCTGGCTCGTAACCATGTGAACTTGGAGTTTGAGGGGGCCCGCATTCAGTTGTACCAGGATCTGTCAGCTATTACACTGCAGCACAGACGAGACCTGCGTCCCTTGTTGCAAATCTTACGTGATAGGCATATCGTATACAAGTGGAAGTTTCCTTTTTGCCTCCAAGCGACAATGGGAAACAGAACGGCTTCACTGAGGACACCTGATGACCTGCGACAGTTTTGTGACACGCTGGGCATTCCTATTGCCAATGTACCTGACTGGTATGGTACGTTTTTTTCAACCTGAACCCTGGATCCCCACCCAGCTGGATGACACCCCAAGATCGCAGAGGAACAGGCAAAGACGACGCAGACAGTCCGACGTCTCCCCACCCAGGTATCGGGGAGATATGGAGACAGAAGAGAGCCCTCACGTGTCGCCATCCTCAGTGCGGCGGCGAACAGAGAACTGAGACCCCTTGCTCAGGTTGTAGTAAGCTGATCCAGCCGGTTTGATATATACCCCCCCTCTCCCTCTACACTCGCTGGGGCATCAACTACCATCTTGTGAACACTCGGTCACCCAAGTCTTGCCTCATACTCGGATCCCTATTTTCCCCCCTGTTGTCACCAGCCTATAGGGACTTAAGCAGGCATACAGTCTAGCATATGGTACCGTAGTAAGAAGTAAACAGATCACACCCCATACCCCGGGGCACGGAGGGTGGAATACCAAAATGGGGAGGTAGGCGGTCGCCTCCTGGACACTTGATCCTGTTTAGTGTGACTGTTTTCCTAACTCTGGACAAAACCGGTGAACTCTATAGCAAAAAGCCACGTGACTGACTTGTATCCAGACTACACTATGCAGCCGCCCTGAAGTTCCGTACGGGCTATTGACAACACTGGCATATCTCTTGCATGGTTGGCTGAGCCGGAAGGGGTACATATAGAATGCACCCTAGTGCAGGTTTTGTTGAGTAACATGGGGGCTCCCCTACGTCCTATCCCCCTGCCCTCTTCCCTACCCCACCTATACTTCCTGTCGGCCCTACCCCCCCCTCCCTCTTCTTTATCCCTTCCCCCAACCCCCTACATACTCCTTGGCTTTACGTTAGGAGACCGGGTGCTGGCCGTGTAATTAAAGTTTCCTTGCTCATGTTATATTGAGGTGGGGGGTACTGGATCTGTTTTAGGCTGGAGATCAGTCACTGTTATTCTATGCCAAGTCTGTTCTTTTAAGGTTTCAGGGGAGTGCGGGCAGTGGCCTCTGGGGCTTCCACATGGGTGGGATCAGGTGGCCTTGGGGGAAGCTACTAGTTAGTACCCTTGGGAACGGGAATGTCAATAACTGTTCTTTGCTTTGCTCGTTTTTGTTACTTTGTTTTTGCATCGTTTGGTTTATATAGGTCTAAGTACGCTAATACCCTCCTTGAGACGGGGTTAAGACGGAGTCGCATGCGTCGGGCGGACTCACCCGCCTCTGGGTTATGCTCGGGGGCGGGTCTGGACGCATTGATGCATGTTACTCCATGCGCCAGGAGGATTCATTGCTTAGGCCCACAGTATTGTAGAAATTCATATACTCATGTTTTTTCTTTGTCTTTAGGTGGGGCCTGGGGGACTGGGATGGATGTGGTGGGGGGAATGCGAGAGACTTCTCTTCTTTTGATGTAGAATCACAGGTAGTGCGACCCCTCTCTACGCCTTCCCGCATGAAAGAGGGATTCCTAGGTGAGCACGGTTTTCTTAGGTCTGGGGGATCTGGACAGTGGGATGAGTAGATTACTTCGGAGACAGGTTTACATCCCCACCTCAAGAGTGGCTGGACCCCTTGTTCCTTCCGGTGTGGTATGGGACCTCCTGACTCTGGAGGTATCCTTTACTTCTCATAGGTAGCCCAGCAGGGCGTGGTCTACCTCCGGTTTGGTTTTCGTTCCCCTAGTCAGGGGGAGTTGTGTGTTTTTTTTTTTTTTTTTTTCTTTATCTTTGTTTTTTTTTTGTTTCTCTTCTTCTTTTATCCTCTCTCAGGTGGAGGTGTTCACTTGGTCTTCTTGTGCTTACCGTATTGCCCATTGAAGACAGGCAGGACTGTGTCCCATACTGCTGACGAGTACTGCCTGTCCTCCTGATTTGTTTATTTATTTTTTTTCTCTCTCCTCTCTTTCCCACTCCCCGCCCCCTGCCCCCTCCGTCTACTAAAACACTCCATAGGTCTAGACGCTCCTCCTGAGCGCCCATGGCTTCGACATCGCAATCTACAGCTCCTCTATCGCTCAAGGTTCTATCGGTCAACGCCAAGGGCCTTAATATTCCTGAGAAACGCTCCAGTTTTCTGTCAGAAGCACGTAGACAAAAGGCGCATGTCGTCTTTTTTCAAGAAACTCATTTCAAATCTGATGGCATTCAACGTCTAACCAACAAATGGTACCCTGAGGTTTTCCATGCGACTTGTGCTGATTCCAAAACAAAGGGGGTAGCGATCCTCCTGGCGAAATCGATGGTATTCCGCCTTACGGACCAGATGGTAGATCCGGGAGGTAGATTTCTCTTCCTCAAGGGGTTCTGGAAGGATAAGCCGATAACACTCGCTACCGTGTACTGCCCTAATTCCAAACAGGTCTCTTTCCTGAGAGATACTCTTGCGAAACTTACTACCTTCAAAGCTGGCCTCCTAATCCTCGGAGGGGATTTTAACATGGCCCTTGACCCGACTCTCGATACGTCTACAGGCACCTCTTCCCTCCCTTTCTCGGCCCTACGGCGCGCGAAACTAGACCTTGCGTCGTTGGCCTTGCACGACACGTGGCGCACCCTGAACCCCAGAGGGAAGGACTTCACGTTCTTCTCGTCTCCTCACCAAAGGTACTCGAGGCTTGATTATATCTTCCTGTCACAAAGCGATCTCTCGTATCTACATGATGCGACGATTGAAAATCTAGTACTGTCTGATCACCACCCAGTGACCCTTACTCTACGGTTTCCTCAACGGGAACACCTCACAAAGGTCTGGAGACTTGACGCCTCCCTACTTACGGACCCTGCAGATGTTAGTACCCTCAAGCAAGTCATTGGGGACTACTTCCTGCACAACGATACACCAGATGTAACGCCTATGGTTCAATGGGAAGCACATAAATGTGTCGTGAGGGGCCACCTACTTTCCATAGCGGCCAGGCGGAAAAGGGAACACCTAGCCCTGATTCAGGAACTAACTGACAAAATCTCTAAGTTAGAAACAAAACACAAAGGTTCATTAGCACGAGAGGTAGCGGCGGAACTAGCGGAGGCTAGAACGCTTCTGCGTGAAGAGCTCTACAAAAAAGCTCGAAAGCGCATGATATTATCTCAGAAATTATTCTTTGAACACGGAAATAAGCCGGGGAGATTGCTGGCCAGGTTCACGCAGAACCGGGTCCTGGCTTCAACCATTCATCATGTAAAAGATAAACAGGGTGGGATCCATACTAAGAAAGAGGATATCGCTAACCAATTCCGGGAATACTATAGCACACTATATAACATTAGCGCGAAGGAAGAAGGGGTGGGCTCACCGGCCAACAGGAAATTCCTGATTAACGATTTCTTACGCAAATACAGCCCCCGGGCGCTATCCGTAGAGGACCAGCAAGCCTTAGAGGCCCCGTTGACGTCCGAGGAGTGGGTGGAAGCCCTGAAAGCCACCAAACCAGGCAAGAGCCCGGGACCAGATGGCCTGACGGCCCAATACTACAAATGCTTTCCCGAACTTTTAGCACCAGGTTTCCTCAAAGCCTTTAACTCTTTAGCGAGCACATCTTGCAATTCTAACACCTTACTGGAAGCTTACATCTCAGTAATACCTAAGGAGGGCAAAGATCCCTCAGACGTAGCAAATTACAGGCCGATCTCGCTCCTCAATGCAGATGTCAAGATTTTCTCAAAAATACTGGCGACGCGACTAGCCTTCCACATTCCGGCTCTGGTCGGTCTTGATCAAGTAGGCTTTGTCCCTGGCAGGGAGGCCAGGGACAACACCCTCAAAGCCCTTAACTTGCATCACTGGCTTTCCTCTACGAAGACTGAAGGGTTCTTTCTTTCATTGGACGCGGAGAAGGCCTTTGACCGGGTGGCCTGGGATTTCATGCACTCGGTCCTAGAGGCACTTGGCCTAGGAACAAAATTGAGAACAATGATAGGGGCACTTTATTCGACCCCGCGTGCTAGGGTCCGAGTAAATGGCCACCTATCAGAGGCCTTCTCCATCCACAATGGTACAAGGCAGGGATGCCCTCTCTCGCCCTTACTGTATATCCTCACCCTAGAACCCCTTCTACGCTGCATCCGGGCCCATCCGGATATAACAGGGCTTAGGTTGTCTCATAAGGAATACAAGCTAGCGGCCTTTGCCGATGACATCTTGCTTTTCCTCTCTTCCCCCCTGACGTCCCTGCCTAACCTTTTACAAGTGTTTGAACAGTTCCGATATATCTCACATCTAAAGATTAACTTTTCCAAATCGTATGCCCTGAACATATCCCTGCCTTCATCGGTAGTTCTCCACTGCCAGAAGGTCTTCCCCTTTCGGTGGAAGACCGATGATATCACTTATTTGGGGATCAAAATACCAGGTAAACTGCCAGACCTTTACGAGAAAAATTTCTTATCTGAGCTGAAGGCCATACAACAAGACTTGCTGAAATGGGATTCTCCCACTATTTCATGGTTTGGAAGGGCAGCCATTCTGAAAATGACGGTTCTCCCTCGAATGCTATATAAGCTGCAGACGATTCCGATAACCCTGCCACCCTCTTTCTTTGCAACTTACAAGAGGATATGTAGGAAGTTCCTGTGGGGATCAAGAGCACCTAGAATTAGCTGGGCAAAACTAGTTCTGCCTAAATTAGGGGGAGGTATTGGCCTCCCGGACCTGCAAAGATACTATTGGGCGACACATCTAACGCGGATAGTGGACTGGCGAGTCCACTCCTGCTGTAAAGGCTGGATTCACTTAGAGAATCAGATGGTGGGAGAAGACCTGGGGAAAGTTCCATGGATCTCCAGGAAACACTGGAGGCCTACTGCCCTGGCTCATCCACTGATAGGAGCTACTTTGTCTGCATTCACGAAGGCCTGTGACAAACTTACGATATCCACAACGGATTGTGGATTGACCCCTCTGAGAGGTAATCCAGACTTCATTCCAGGACAAGATGGGAGGTACTTGATAAACGAGTGGCCATACGATGAGATTCTGGCCAAGCACTTCTTCTCTGGAGATAGATTCCTATCCATGAAAGAGCTTGAGAAGATGTCTCTAACCAAGAAGTTTCCCCTGTTTGCTTACTTTCAAGTACGACACTTTCTGAATGATCCGAAGGTCAGAAGGTCGTTTACGAAATCGCCCACGACACTTGAATCGCTATGCTTAAGTAACTCTCCTCAGAGACGTGTGACTTCAACCCTGTATGCATCCATGTTTAGAGCTCCCTTTGCTCCTATACAGGCGGAACAGGCCTCTTGGGAAACCCGGCTGGCTAGACCGATCCAGGCGAAGGAGTGGGAAAGAGTTAACTGGTTCATCTTCAAGGGCTCACTGAACGTGGGCATACAGGAAAATGGGTACAAGCTCAGGACACGGTGGTATAAGACGCCGGACTTGGTGCACAAATTCTGCCCGGCAGTATCGGATCGATGCTGGAGGTGTGGACGAGCACTAGGCACATTCCTTCATGTTTGGTGGGAGTGTCCACTAATTCAACCATATTGGCAGAAGGTACATGAAGTGACGACGGCGGTCTCTACGCTACCCTTGGAGTTTTCATCAGCACAATATCTGCTTCATCTTTCAAACATTTCGAAAAAACGGTACCGCAATTCTGTAGCGATACATATGGTCAATGCCGCCAGATTATGTGTTCCTATTCACTGGAGAGCTAAGAGGCCACCGACTATAAAGGAATGGGTGGCGCGTGTGAACCAGATTGCAGCGATGGAGGAGCTGATATGCATTGCTCAAGATGACATTCCAAAATTTACTGAAGTCTGGAGGGAGTGGTGTGAATTCAGGAACTCAGCTGATTACCATGCCCTTACACAGAGTTAAACTGGACCAGTATGCGGAGATTACACCTGTCTGATGTCCGCATATCTTTAATTCCATGGACCTGTACATGTTTCAACGAATTGTAGACGGTGGGGGTGGCGGGCCTTCCCGTTCAACCCCCATTAGGGTATGATTTGATACCCTCTCCTCATCCCTCCCCCTTCTTTTTTTTTTTTTCCTTTCTCTCTCTCTCCTCCTCTACCTCCTCTTCTCTATCTTTTTCCTTGTGGCCTCTTTCTTTATGGCCTCTCTCCATTCATTGATGGAGGGATGAGAGGACGGGGTGGTCTTGAGCCCACTCCCTCACTCATCCCCTCTTATATGGGAGGATCCATGCTATAGGCATAGGTTGGGGTTAGGCTGACAAGGGTTCTTGGCTAAGAGGTTTATGTACTAACCTCTTACGTCTCCTATACTAGTGGGGCTCTAGTAGACACCTTTGATGTACATCTGTATTGGGAATTGCCCCCGCAATATTTTTTTATTTTCTTTTGTATTGCCATTGATTGTGAGATTGTTGGTTGCTTTAGGCTGTACCTGTTTGATCTATGCCTATTTCCCTATAGTACACACTAAGATATAGATCCCCATATGTACTCTTGTAATACATGTTGACGGAATTATTTGTCTTGTTCTGTTGTCACCAATTATTTCTTAATAAAATCTTTGTGGATTAAAAAAAAAGAAATTGGAAAACAATCTTACAATTGTTTTGTTTTTTACGGACAACGTTCTACTGCGTATAGCCAACTTAAAGACTGTTCCAATGAAATATTTCTACATTTAAAAGTTTGACCCCAACCACATGCGCAATCTTATCTAATCTAAACATGCAAATCTAATCTTTTGTCCGAGAAATATTCACAGCATCACCGACATGATTTCTCCCATTAATTTAAGTTTTTGTGTGATGTTCAGCATTCTCCGTAGTTCAAGATATGCCAACCCATAAGTAATGTAGCATTGCTTCTGCAGGCTTGCAGGAAAAATCTCCAGTAATGGATTGCCAAGCTAAAGCTGCATTCATATGCAAAGAATGTTTGCGTGTACCTTCAGAGAGACAGATATTTTTCCTTGAAAATCTTCTCACTAATGTAGCATAACAATCTCATTTATTTCACTGCGTTCCCATTTCTCTTGTTAAACAAGTCACTTAAGAGGTCAAAACACAAAAAATGACCGGCTTTAAACATGTGCGAGACCCAATAAGTAGGTCTACAGCATCATACGAGAGGTAAAAAGCATTGCCAGCGAGGTGAATAATGTCTCGCGGTCTTTGTTGCGCACATTCATGCTGTTATCATAAGCTAGAGTTAAATACTAGTTATGTGCATAAACAATCACTAGTTTCAGAAGATGCCAAGACTTTTCTGGGAAACCTCTGAATTGTCTGCGTAATGCCTGAATATTTTCAATCCATAGCAGTCAAAGTTGAACTCGGGGCACAAAAACTTAAGTATATTTGTTAAAAGGGATAAAAATACACTTTGTGTAGAGCAAATGCTGGGCAGCAAATAGCCTGCACAGAGAGCAGAGCTGTGGGAGGGGCCAAACAGACTCCACCCACTACAGGATTTCTGCAAAAACCAACAGGATGGGGGGCGGAGACAAGACCAATCACCCTGCACAAGAAGAGAGTGCAACAGGTAGCGGTCTTTATTACAGAGGTAAAGTTTCACATTAGAGCTGGAAGAAATACACAAAGCACACCAAGATTCAAGTAAGAATACACTCTTCTATTTAGACAATATTTTTCTACCCTGGACTTGAGATTTAAGTGTCAACCTCGGTTTTTAGGTCAATTTCCATGGAATAATTAGGCACATCATAGAGCTCATGCACAGCACAACACTGTGCACTGACACTTGTTGCACTAAGCAGCACATTCAAAATGATAGGGATGTATGGTCAAGCAATGCACCCAAGTTTAGAGTAGGCACAGGGCATCCAGCACTGTGCAGCACTATAGGGCATGTTGGGATACTCTTCATAAGTAGCACTGCCTCACACTAAACATACATGTTCCAGAAACACACATTACTGCAGCGTGCTGGTGTAAATGGGCCCTTAAGGGCTCATTTACACTTGCCTCGGCTTCAAAACACATTAAAGCTTAAAAAAAAAAAATTGAAGGCCAATATTGTGATGACACGACTATTTTTCCAGACAGTCATTAACCACTTACCTACCTCTTCACGACTATATACATCGCCACTTTGAAGAGGGATATCTTGGTAATGCCAGCAGTTTCTGCCATAACAAAGGTATCCATTTCTTCCGGCGGTGGCATGGTTGACGATAAAGGTGGTCTCTGTGGTGGATTCACCATGAGATCACCATCATTGCTGGCAAGAGAAGGCCCCCCTCCGACCGCTCTCCCGCACCCTCCGACGCTTACTGGAGCCGTCGGTAGCGGCAGAGGCGATCGGGTCCTGTCACGCCAGTGGTATGGATACGAGTGATGGCAAGTCCCCCCCACCCGTCTCCATACCATATAGCAGGGCTTTTTTCCATTACAAAACCGTGTAAAAAATAAATAAAATAAATAAAATCAAGTAAAAAAATAAAATAAAAATAAAAACGTTTTTAAAGCACCTCGTCCCGACGAGCAGCGCCCGCATATAAAAACTGTGTTCCAACTACACCAGTGAGCAATAATTCTAGCGCAAGACCTCCTCTGTAAATTAAAACATGCAACCTGTAGAATTTTTTAAACGTTGCCTATGGAGATTTTTAAGGTTAAAAGTTTGATGCCATTCCACGAGTGGGCGCAATTTTGAAGCGTGACATGTTTGTTGGGTATCAATATACTCGGCACAACATCTTTCACAATATAAAAAAATTGGGCTAACTTTACTGTTGTCTAATTTTTTTTATTAAAAAAAAAGTGATTTTTTTCCAAAAAAAGTACGCTTGCAAGACCGCTGCACAAATACGGTGTGACAAAGTATTGCAATGACCGCAATTTTATTCTCTAGGGCAGTGATGGCAAACCTTGGCACCCCAGATGTTTTGGAACTACATTTCCCATGATGCTCAACTACACTGCAGAGTACATGAGCATCATGGGAAATGTAGTTCCAAAACATCTGGGGTGCCAAGGTTCGCCATCACTGCTCTATGGTATATATATATATATATATATATATATATATATATATATATATATATATATATATATATATATATATATATATATATATATACACACACACACACACACACACACATACACATACATACCACACACACACACACATACATTTATTTGGGGGTTCCAAGTAATTTTCTAGCAAGTTTTCAACTTGTAAACACAGAGTCTGAAAAAACAGGCTCAGGGCTGAAGTGGTTAAAGACACTATTATCACTATTTATAGAATGCAGATGTGCAGCGTTGTAATCTATCAAAATCACAGCCAATACAGGACAATTGTGTTTTTATAACACATCTGGACATATTTAGGATATAAGCGTAGTAAATATAAAAGACCTTGGGCATGATCAGCCTCGCCTTTTCAGCAATCTCTGCAATTAACCCCTATAGCCTATAGCTTGCTTATTCTGCGAGCTACAGGCAGCTCTCAAATCTTATGTCTCAACTGAATCACTACCGTATATTTATTATTCATTTGTTCTCACAATCCTAACACAACATTATTAATTTTTGGACATTGGCCTGCTCTGACCTTGGGCACCAACATCCCTGTATATACATTTTCCGGTGCATCCTTAAGTGGTAAAGAAGATGCTCTCCCCCCAGTAGATAGGAGCCGATGATTCATTACTGTGCCATCGCACATCTCTAATTTTCTGGAACCACTGAAGCATGAAAAGTATGCCAACAGAAAAAAATTCCTGTAGCTCATAGCAATCAATTGGAAATCTCGTTAGTAGCAAATTGGATGCCATGGGCCACAAGGAATGTTCCTTATAGGACAATTTACATACAGTACAAGCGCTGAGAGCTACCGCTATTCTGTATAGCACAGAATACAGTCACAGGGGCTACATCAATGTATGAAATAATTTCATCTGGCTGGATGCACTGGTAGCAGAAGGAAATAATAATTCTGAGTTGTCGCGCTACACGTTGTCATCAACACACCATCCGGTATCCTGGATGTGAGAAAAATTTGGGATTCAACGCATTTTAAGAGCCACTTAGCCCAGGTACAGTGAAAACTGATGGCAGTTTTATGCAGTTTAAAGCACTCAATGAGCTCGATTACATTTTATATGTAGAACATCATTAATTTAATGTATTGTAAAATGTTTTGTGCGCTCTACATTAAGAGAAAAACTACAGATATTTGCTGTCTGGAAATCTTTTAAACAGTGTATAGAACAGTTTTAATTTTTTTTTTTTTTAGCATATACACACACACACGTTTTTTCAAAAAGTTTCTGACTCTTAAATATAAAAAAAGTGCAGAAACTTTTTGAAGACCCCTCGTTCATATGCACGCACAGAAAAAACCCCTTCCACAAAAATGAACACCATCATGAAATGCTATCCAAATAACGGGCCACACACTGTTCTACTCCAGCCAATGTTTATTACAATGACACCAACCTGCCCAGAAGCAGTGGCAACATTGGACCTGGAGGAAAGACTTATGAGAGTATGTCTAGCTTCACAAGGTAAGAGGAAAAAATGGCTAACAGCATGGGCTAGAGGTAGGTGAAAGGGAGGGATGGTTAAAAAATAAATAAAAAATTAATAGTTTTAGGCCCCGTACACACGACCGAGCTTCTCGGCAGAATCCAGCAAGAAGCTCGCTGGGAGACATATTCTGCCGAGTAACTCGGTCGCGTGTACACTTCCGACGAGCGTCCCGTCGGGAAGCTCGTCGAGCCAAAAAAGAGAGCACGCTCTCTTTTCCTCATTGTTCAATGAGGACTTTGGCTCGACAAGCTTTTTCGACCGCTCATCGGGAACCTCGTCTGGCGGAACGATGAGTTTAGCCGGACGAGGTTCTCAGACGTGTGTACGCGGCCTGAGCCTGTATTGGGACTTTAGGGCACCCAGATTGCATTATGGAATGGGTGGGAGGGTCCATAGAGACAAACCAATACTGTGCGTATTCTCATTTATTGTATCTTATTTTGTGATTGTTAGACAAGCTCAACCTCCTTCACCACTCACAGGCCAGTCTGTATCCTTTTTGATTCTCTGCAAGCAGCCAGGTGCCGAGTCTCTTGTGTCCGTTCTTGTACTAGTGTATTCCACCATCCTAATAGCGGGTCACACATCAGTCATTCAAACTCCAGCCAAGGTTTATTGCAATGCAAGCACACTGCTCACTTTCAACTCAAAGGCATTCCCCCAGAATGTTTCACCCAACGCGGTGCAGGGGATCCCCATGATTATGTCCTGCTGTGGGTGAAACCTGTTCAGGGCATGTTTTTTTTTTTTTGGGGGGGGGGGGGGGGGTGGTGCGCTGTCATTGCACTTAACCTTGGCGGAACCATTTGTACATGTGGCATGACATTTGGAAATAGAGTAGAATAGTAAATGTTCCTCAAGGTACACCTTATTATGTCAGCTTTGTGCTAGTGCTTGGTTTACAGAAAACAACATTCTCAAAAGGAGAACATCTGCCATGTGGGTTGGAGATATTTATGCATCTGCTGCACTGACAACCTAAAATCTCACTATGGAACTTTCCTTCAAGATGGCAACCATTGCTGTGTGGTTTGATTATGGAGCTTCAGCAAACGTATGTTGGTGCCCAAGGTCAGAGCAGACCATATTGACTTTATGCACCAAGTTTCCTGAAGAAATTGTTGTTCTTCTGGCCATTATTACAAGGAGATAATCTCCTACTGGTGTAGTAAATTTGGTTTCCTTTAGATATCCAAGGCTCATAGTCTCTAAACGTTCTATTCTTCATCCACAATGGTGGTACAGGACTTGCTGTTCTTCAGAAATCTGAACACAGACGCTGGCATGCACCCAATTTAGAAGGTCCCCGATTTACTTAACAATGTTACTACCATATTTTCGACTTATCCAAGCCCTGCTTCTTTACTTGATAGAAGCCCGCTATTAAACGGGAATAGAAGATGAATAAGACAGCTATACAGGATATCATGCAACACTGCAGGGCAAAGAATACTCCTTTCTTCTTCAAGCGTACCAATATTGCACAAGTATTGCTAGTTATTATTATGTAGTACATGTTGGAGCACATTTAAACCTTGCCGTCTTGGAACTTGTCACTGATCCCCGTGGCAGGGATGCTACCACCAGCATTTTTATCAGCTTGAAGTTCATAGATTTTCATTTGTCTTGGATTGGAACATGTAACGAGAAGGAGGCACAAAGGACCGTTGTGAAAATTTTCTTTGATCTACAATACTGCATACTTTGTTGAATGCCTGTTGTGTGAAAAGAAAAGGACTAGAATTATCCCAACATCAGAAGCAATCTGCAGAGCTAAACCACAACATGCCTGGAGAAAGAATGGCATCTGGAGGATGGCACATCACTAGATAACTTTCCCATTTCTATCTAATCACAAGAGGAAATGGTCAAGAATCAAATTCCCACTGAGACCGTCTTTTATCTGCCGCCATAGTATTTAAAACAAAGAAAAACTTCACAGAACTGCTATGACCCACACAATTTAAAAATACATTAATAAATATGGCCACTTGTAACACATCCTACAGCTTCAGGCATTTCCTTTTACATTAATATAGAATAAAATAAAGCAGTGTGTAATATTGGGGTAATTAGTTCTTGAAAGAACTGAAAACCACATTTTTTGCCATAATCACATATACTTATTCACAAAGTTGTGTGAATAAGGACAGTTACTGTAAAGCAGTGGTCATCACCCCGTCCTCAGGGCCCACTAACAGGCCAGGTTTGCAAGATAACTGAAATACATCACAGGCAGGGCTGTCTTAATGGCATCGTGGGCCTCTGGGCAAAGTAATGCTCTGGGGCCCCTACAATAATTACAGTTCAGGTAAACTGAGCAGACTGTCTCTCCTGTGTATTTATCACTCTCAGTGCCATCATGGGGCCCCCAATTATGGGGCAGTGTGGGCTCAAGGACCAGCTACTTTTGGGAAAGTGCAGGGACCCCCCATGCGGCTAGGGCCCCTGGGCAGTGCCCAGGTGTGCCCTCTCATTAAGACAGCTCTGATCACAGGTGATATAATTTGCTGCTCAGCGATTGCGGTATTCTAGTCTGCATCTCCCCAAGGTAATACTTAAAACCTGGCCTGTTAGTGGGCCCTGAGGACAGGGTTGATGACCACTGCTGTAAAAAGGCACCCGTGTTTAGGAAAACCCTGACAATGAGGAATGGAGCGATTCTTCTTACTTCCTGTTTGGGCTATGGGAAAAAAAGTGAAATTAAATCTCCCCAATGGGACACAGATGCCCATTAGCAGAAAAATATAAAAAAAACTGAAAAAACCGACAGGACATATAACCCTTACCTACTCTATCCAAAATGAAAAACGTTTTGGCTTTTAATCAAATTTAAAGCTGAAGTTTAGGTATGGATACTTTTGCAGTTTGGACCAATGTAACTATGCAATGTGCCATACCTGTAGGATCCTTGTGGAAGCTGGAGATCACTGTAGTAGCTATGGCTACTACAGTGACCGCTGTAGCTTCAAAGCCCTTAGTGAACACAGAAGGTCCCTGGATTAGCATGGATGCCATTCAGTGATCGCTTTGCATTCTGTCAATAAATACAAAAAAAGTGTTCTCTGACTGGAAAAGGGTGGAGAGGTGGGATGGTGACATGATCTCCACTGCATCCAATTTATTGGAAAAATGCAGAGGGTTCTCAATAGTGACTGTGCGGAGCAAGTAGCCAACCTCCTGTGGTTGCTATACAGCAGGACACCCACTCGCTCTGGACCCAAAAGCTAGCGACGATCACTGGAGTAGTGTTACCGACTATGGTGATTTCCAGCTTTCATCGGGATCGGCCAGCTACGGCACATGCATACCTACATTCATCTGAGCTGGACCAATGTAACTATGCAAAAATATCCAAGACTTAAATGGGAGTTCCACCCACAATTTCACTTTTTAAATATTAAATACCCCTGTAATACACAAGCTTAATGTATTCTAGTAAAGTTAGTCTGTAAACTATTGTCCGTTTTGTTAGGTTGTTACAGCATTAGATAGTTAATAATCTATAAATAGACCGTGGCCATCTTAAATGTGGGCATCATGAAGCCAGACTGTACGACTTCCTGGATTTCAGCTTTGCATATCTCGCACATGCTCAGTGCTGCACAAGCAATGTAATAGGTTTCAGTCAGGTTTGCAAGGACTACTGGGAAACATGATGCCTATCCCAGAAACCCTTGCAAATAGCCTTGTGACTTAATAGCCTAGGACAGGGGTCTCCAAACATTCTAAACAAAGGGCCGGTTTATTGTCAGACTCTTGGAGGGCCGGACTTTGGCCAGCGGGAGTGGAAATTTTCCTGGCATCATTGTTAGTAAACATCGGGTATTAGAGGCCCCATTGCTGGTATCATAGCGAGGAATAGTTCTCTATTAGTTGTGCCAGTGGGAGAAATGGTGCTCCATTGTCGGCATAAGACGGCAGAATAGTGTCTCTTATCAGTGGGAGGGATAGTGCCCCAAGGGCCGGATAAAGGCAAGCAAAGGGCCGCATTCGGCCCTTGGGCCGCAGTTTGGAGACCACTGGCCTAGGCTAATAAGGAGGAGGAAGTAATGAAGGGCTACAAAATAAAAGTTATTTACAAGCAACAAAATAAATAAAAATTGTCCATTCTAAACACTATGGCCCAGATTCAGAGAGAATTGGATTCTCGTAGCGTATCAGAAATACACTTTTACCTGGCTCTACGTGGAATCCAGGTAGATTTTGTCCAGTAAACGACGGCGGCGTAGTGTATTTCTCCCGTCGCAATCCATCTAGACGAGTAGGGGGCGTGAAGGATTTAAAATAGGCGCGTTCCCGCGGCGATCGAACTGCGCATGCTCCGTTCACAAATTTCCCGCCGTGCATTGCGTGAAATCACGTCGTTACGTCATTCGTTGTTTGAGTAGCGTCGTTTACGGACATTTCTATTCCCGAACGAGTTACGCAAAAAAAAAAAATAATAATTTAAATTCGACGCGGGAACGACGGCCATACTTAACATGGGCTACGCACCGTTAGACCAGCAAAAAGCTGGTCTAACAGTACGTAAAAAAAAAAAAAAAAAAAAGACGTAAGCGATTGCGAAGACCGCTCCTATCTTCGTGGATCGCCGTAAAAACACATTTACATATCCCGACGCATGAAAACGACGCGAACTCCTCCCAGCGGCCGCAAAAATATCGCAGCGTAGATCCGAAGGCTTACGAAGACGCAAGCCTCTCGGATCGAAGCCCGAAGCCGCCGTATCATGGTTTGAGGATTCAAACTAGTGATACGGCGCGCAAAATTTGAAATTACTCCTGTCTAACACCAGTTAGACAGGCGTAATTGCTTTATGAATCTGGGCCTATGAGATTAGGGCATGCAGCACAGACAAAAACAATAAAAAAAAAGAAAATCTCTAGCCTTCACCACATTCAGCATGCAACAAATTCAGTCAGTAGACTGAACAAAAGCATTCATCCAATTACTGCAATGTGATCCGAAATTCATACACAATTACACAGTAATTTGAAATAATAATAAAAAAAAAAGTGTAAAAATAGGCACCTTTAAAAAATGTGTTAAATTAAAAAATCTCTCTGGGTATGAGACTACTACAGACTAATGTTCAGCCCTCCGTATCCTATTTTTCATGTGATCAAATGGAATACTAGCTGCTTCCAACATACATTAAAATAGACTTTATAACCTAAACTTACTAGCTAGTGTGGTGGATGTGAAATGAAATGAATATTTTTGTGTGATGAATAGAGCCGCTCAGATGTTGCCTTTCCTTCATTATATCGTTTGTTTCCTTTTTATTGCTTGATCTTTGGAGTTATTATGTATGTGTGGGAATGATCAATACTGCTTTTTTTCCTTGATAAGATTTATCAGATATTACCTTGTAAAGGTTACCATTTGAAATAAGCGTATATTTTCCTTATAAAAAACATTTTTTAGATGTTTATCTCAGTCTGGAAGCCAAAGTTTATGTTGAAAACCTGGACTTTGCAAGAGGAAGCCAAAAAATACCATCCCCCACATCCTGTCTGCCATCACTGAAGGAATGTTGGTCATGTGACCAGGAGAAACTGTGCTGGACTGTTCTACCTTATATGGCAAATAATGAAGGACTGATTAACTCCTTTAACCAGATAATTTCTTCCAAACATGAACTCCCCCCCTTCTCTTAGACTGTTCCTCCCCTTGTAGTCCATCCCATTGGCAAAAGGAATTTTCCATGAAGATTTGTGTGAGAAACCCTGTATATGAACTTTAAACAAAGGACTAAAAGCACATGTTCTTGAGTGGGCGTATGTGGGGTGGGTCAATAGCTGGATGGGAGGGAACTGGGTGTGTTTTTATCATGTGAAGGTGTATACTTATTATGTGAACCTATCAACATGCCTGTGTCTTGTGATGTCATCGAGTAATAAAACTGAGAGGGGCTGGCTGAGCTCCAGGCATTACTTTCCTCTTCCTCTACTGAGAAGCATCCTGTCTATTCCTTCCCTGTTGCAGTGGGACAGTACAAGCCTTCCCTGAGTTTGTCAGGAAATTAATCAAAGAGTCTACATCACTAGCAGCATGCACTTGCTATGAAATTATAAGCAGCTAGGGCCAGTCTCTCCCACATGTGATCATTTATAATCCAGAACAATAAAATAAAAATTTCTACAGATCTTAGGTGATTCAGTTGTCAAATAGTGTTAAAAAAAACAAGTACCTCATAGCAGAAGCTGCCCAACTGCTAGCCACTTTCAGTGATGTTGAACCCATTTATTTATAACCATAATGAGATTTGGCTGTCATCAGGAATACTGCATCTTGCCTGATATTTTGTTTTGTAAAAATCCTCTAGATCTACCAGGAAGCAATTTTTCCAAGGGACAGTGGTAGGACCAGTACCTATATTAGGACCAATTTCTTCCTAAATGATCAAAAAACTCAGACTGGAACTAGGAGGTGCATAATAAATAGTTCATTACTATATTTTCTGATGGAAAAGTTGAGACTCCTGGCATGTATAAGGTGTTATAAGGAAAATAGAGGGTCCGGTTTACTTGGGAGCGAAGAGATTTGCAGCATGGTGTATCCCAATACACTTGATGAAAATGATGTTAAATTTATTTTTATTGAAAATTTTTTAAAACTACAAGGAGATGAGAGTAGGACATATCCATACAAAAGAACATATAGTTTGGGGTATACAGTGACCCAAGTAACCAACATTTCTAAGACCGAGAAACAAACACACAACTTGGACCTCATCTGTAAATTGATCATAGTACTGCAGAACTATCCACAGAGGCAGAAAACTGTTATATGTATTAGGTTATAAACACTCCAGGACAAAACAAGGGCTATAGCAACCCTCTAAGTTTTGATATAGGACAGTGGTCTCCAAACTGCGGCCCGGGGGCCAGATGCGGCCCTTTGCTTGCTTTCATCTGGCCCTTGAGATACTATTTCACCCACTGATACACAAAATGGGGCAATGTTCCCCCCACTGACAACAATGAACGGTCACAATTCCTCCCAAAGACACCAATGATTGGGCATCATTTCTCCCAATGATACCAAAAATATTACACAATTCCTCCCAATGACACCAATGATGGGGCACAACTTCTCCCAACACCACCAACAATAGGGCCCAGTGACACCAATGATGGGACACAATTCTTTCCAATGGCATTTTGGAAGGAGTACAATCCCTTCCACCAACACCGATGGGGCACAACTCCCCCACTGACACCAAAGATGGGGCCTTGTTTTTTCCGACAGACGCTGGGACCTTTTCTACTTCCAATGGCCACTGTATGGCCCTCCTAAAGTCTGAAGCAAAATAAACTGGCCCTTTGTTTAAAAAGTTTGGAGAACCCCGATATAGGAGATTCCACACTGTCGTAATAAAAATAATATTGAAGTATGTTGGTCTACATGGGGGTCACCTATTTAGGTAGAAGGCCTAGTCTAGTTGCAATCCATTATACAATGCTCATTTTGTAGGTATGTATATGAAGAAATAGAGCAGAAGGGTAGTAAAAAAAAAAAAGAAGAGGGAGAGAGAAGGGGAGATGAGAAGGTGATGGAAAGTTATTGAGAGGGGGGTAGAGGGAGGAAGGGGTGGGGAGGAAGAGGGAGGTTACAGGGAATATGGAAGAGACCAGAAATGGAGCCCAACACCATCCCCAGCTTATAACATGATCAAAAGAGAGAAGGGCCTGTCAGTCAAAATATGTAATAAAGTTTGAGGAGTGGTGAAGTAGTTCCAAACAGTCCACATGATCCCATAAGTGTCTGGATTTACAATAGATCATTTTTCCAGGTGACTCAGAGTCCAATACTGGATGGAAATTAGACCATCTTTTAGGGTTTAGTTAGGAAGGCAAGGAGGCATGTACTCTGACACCTGGGCTATATAACTCATCTTTCAAACAGTTTCAGGATCAGAATAAAGGTTTGAAGCTTATTTTGGGGGGGGGGGGGGATGTTTTTCCACAATCCAGCATGTTCTAGGACCAAAATATTGATGCCAACTAGTTGACTGGTACACTACACTTGATGGAACACGAGTGCTGACCAATTAGGCTATGTTCCCTGTAAAACGTGAGGTTATCATTTTAAATTTTGCGTGTCCATCAGATCAAGAGTACTCTTATGGTGGTTGTTGTTAGTGCAGTCAAATTGGATATTTAGCTGTTCAACTATTACAAAAATAAGGTAAGCTGAGATGTATCTGTGTTTAGTATAGTGGCAATGTTTCCTGGATTTCTCAGCAGTTCACTGAATGAATTTACTTGTTGCCTAGAGATGCAGCAGCACGCCGTTCTGATTATCCAGACCATCTCTTGTATAAATGATCAAGGCATACAAAAGCAGAAAGAGAACACCTGCAAAAAAAAAAAAAAAGGCGGAGGTCCCCCCTCCAACTATCCTCAGCACTCAAAATTCAGCCCCAAGGAATACTCAGGAGTTGCAAGATTAGCAATTACTGAAGACCTCTGCAAACAAGACTGCACTCTAGTTTACACAAGTAGCATCATGTCATGCTGGTAGAGCTTTACATGTCTCTACCCATTGTGCAGAGCGCTGGCAGAATCAAGACACATTTTTTTCTGACTAATTTCCCAGCCAGTTAAATACTCTGGAGGATTTAGAAATTTTCTTGTAATGCAAGCTCTACTTCCGAGCAGCCATTACTACAGCAATTACGATATCATATATAAAAACATAAGTATCCGTGGGACTGCTTCTCCCAGCTTAAACACATACGCGTTCAGTTAAACATACTACAACGGTTTAATCAATAAAGACCTTTACTTTAGGGCGATTGCATTTTTTCTAAGAAAGTCAATTACATCGATGGGCTGATAAAGAAAAATTGATCCGAGATGTTGCCTTTGCCATTAGGTAAAACGTAATGAAGGGTTAAATAGGAAAGCGATTACAGTTTATCTACTCCCAGCAGGACAGAATGTTACAAAGATTAAAAACCATCTCCCATTACTTTATATGGGCTGATTCCTTATAAACCGCTTGATGCGAGCAATGAAGAGGAAAGGAAGGGAAGGAAAAAAAAAAAAAAAAAGCCAACAGCTATTGAAAGCAAAATCTTCCCACTTAGCAAGAACGGAGAGAAATTGTCTGCTTTAATCAGGAAAATTGCACATAACCGTTACGATGCTTTGGCGGCCAAGGAAAAAATGTGTATATATAAATAGATGAATAAAGACCTCTTAAAAGAGGTCAGCAAGCACAAATTGGCAGTCTAATGGAAAAGATCCTTACAGCGCACGTGCATCTACAAATAAACAAAGACAGATGCTTTACCAAGATTCGTCTGACGAGTCTGCGAGTTTGGTTCACAATCCAGCCAGGATTTAAGCTAAGGGGGCGCGAGTCTCTGAGTGACTGCATGACTGGAGAACAAGGGGGGTGGAAAGGATTCAGAGCAGAAACATATTACGGAAAATAAACTGAATCAATGTGTCTGACCTCTCGCAGAGAGGAAAAGTGACAGCTGAGTTAATGTGATGGAGCCAGAATCTTCTCCATGGATTATGATGAAATGGAAGCGTGGGTGAGTGTAAATAAGAGCATTCCCAATATCCTTGAAACAGATCATTACACATGTCAGGCAGGCTCACGCCATCTGTGTGGCAATGTTCCACACATCTTCCAAGTTCCCACAAGAGCTCTCTGGTTTTACAAGAGCGTTCATGCTTCTGCTGTGAAATACAATACTATTGTAATAGGAGATTTATTTTATGGAACAACTGCTGGCATATAACCAGATAATATCTGGGAATAAAAATATACATATGTGTGTATAAATCATTCACAGCATAATAGACCAGCTGCCTGTGTACACCCAATATTGCTAATTTTCCTCAAAATGTTCTCAGCAAAGTTGTCTCAAAAGATAAGCCCAATCGCCAACATTCTTCTGAATGTAAAGATACTACCCCCTCCACCTATCGCTAGCATGCTATACCTAGGGTAAGGAGTATTACGATCATTGCAATCTATTTTGTTTTTAAAACTAGCCAACAAGTGAAACTCAGTTCACTTAAAGTTGAGTCAGTGTTTTTTCTCATCTCCTCTTTCTTCCCTTTGTTCTATCCTCTTCGCCCTACCCCATACCTTCCCTTTCTCCATTTCAATTGCTGGTCCTACTGGCCCATAGATATGCTACCAATGAGGCCATCCCCTCCTTGACTATTCATCTTAGAAAAGCCTGTTTGGAAACTGCCTTCTCGCCACTCATGGCAATAACTCTTTCTATTTAATACATATTGATTGAGGCAGGAGCCAACTTCTTATTTGATACTGTCCACACACAAAGACCGCATTGACTGGTTCCATCTCCATGCAGTCCTAGACACCTTGGGGTTAGGTTCGAACATGCTTAAAATAGTGAAACAACCGCCATTTTATTCTCTAGGGTCTTTACTAAAAAATTATATAATCTTTGGGGGTTCCAAGTCATTTTCTAGCAAAACAAATGATTTTAACTTGAAAAGAGCTGTCAGAAAAAGGTTTGGTGTTTAATTGGTTAAAAAATCCTAATTTACATACAGAAGTTTATTCCTTTGAAGTGATACAATGTTTGGACTTAACTTTCCAGTGATAAAGAATGTTTTCAAAACTTGGCAGGCTGCCCAGACTGACATTTGGCTGAGAGCAGACAGGAAATTCTTTGCATACCAAAGTGCAGAGAGAAAATTATTTTCATGTCAAAGATCGCAAATCACGATAACGATTCTTGACAATTGTGCAGCTCTACTGTATATGTTAAATTAGCAGTTGGCACTATCAAGTGAAATTGCACCCATGGTCTTTTTTTACATTTGATTGTCTAAGTTGAGTTTTGTGTGCCTTCATAATTGTATTCTAACCTACTTTCACTAGACAGTTGGTCTATGAAAATCTCCACGTATCTTATGAGCACCTATGCTTTACACACAGATGTACAACATTTTTTTTTTTTATTGCTTAACCCTGTCATTGAGGGCTGACTCACTAACAATTAATGCGAATGTATGTCTATGTCTTTATATTTTCTTGCCATATCTTGTAACTTTATCATTTCATTTTTATATTCCATAAAAAGATTATGGGGAAGAAAAAATAAAAATAAAAGTTGAGCGAGTGGTCAATTCACAGGAAATGTTAGCAATTCAATGGAAAATGATCCAACACATTAAACTCTTTGAACTGGTCTCCAGTGGACAATACACAAAAAAATGTTAGCTGTTCACTGGAAAATTACCCAACCGCTATGAAAGCTTTTAACTCATCTGAAACCCATATTTGCTATTTTGTGCAGGTAATGAACGTTCCACAGCTAGTTCACAGAGAGCTAGAATAACCTCCGTTACTGTAAAGTATTTAGCCTAGGTACAACAAAAAATTACGTCTCCAATACAAAAAGGACACATTTTTTTTGGTTTACTTGCTATTGCTGTTCTTGTTGTGTACACCACATAAGGGCTGTATATAGGTATAAATAGATACTGTAGGAAATCTAGGCCTACTGCCACTTAAATTGTCATCTTACTTGTCATCTTCCAATAAAAAACGACTTCTTAGTAATGGAAGAGGCTTTCATGATCATAAAGCATTTATTTTGCATTTAATAGGCTTGAATGATAAGAACTTGAGCATGAAAACTTAGAGAAAAAGTATGTCACCTCTCATAACCAATCAGGATTTACATTTCATGGTGTATAAATATAGAAGAAATAGGATTACCGTCATAGACAATAGGTCTACTATATTTAAATGATCCGTTCCAGAAGTTAGTGTGCGAGAATTCTGGCTTTCACCATATCTAGTTTCACCAAGACATTGACCAAACTTTTTGACAACAGCAAAAAAAAAAAAATTTAAATTGAATTTAATAGCAAAACGAATATAAGAAAAAGTCTAACTGGCAGCTTCAGACAAAAACTCCAGGGCTATGCACTTTTCAGCCTCATCTGCCACTTTGATATTCCACCTCATCAAATGTTCCTAATCCAACATCCTCCACCTATATTATATGATATTCAAAGTATTAAAAGTCCCTCAGGGCTAGGATACACTTATTTACAATGTTTTTAATCCACAAATGCATTTAAAAAGTTAGATTTGCTACAATGTAGCTATTCAACCATTTGCAAAGTTGGGTAGTAGGTTCCTGAACTACCAGAGTCCATGGCATAGCTGTATATCCAGTGCTACACAACTATCAATCAGTTAGTTACCAACCATGAAAGAATTGAAGGGGTCATTTAGGTTAAATAACCACAAGAATACCCTGAATTAGCACCCTTAATCTAAAAAAATTCTAAATGGATTTGATAACTCTACAGGTAACACAGAATGAAGATTTAAACAAAGATTGGTAAAGTGGGGACTTCAGGACAAAAAAACACGTTTCACAATTTTTATACTTTCCAGCCATAAAAAGCTGAATGTTTCAAATTACAGGGTTGTGTTGGGAAAGACAAGGAGGCAGGCTTACCTGAGGTTCTCTGTCTAGCAGAAAGTGTCTGGCTCTATGAGGTGTCAGGGATCTTTTCATCACAGCCCGATGTTGAAAATGATAATAGTCTCCAAAAATCTAGACAGAAAGATAAGAATCATAACAATATGAATTTATGAATTTGATGCCCATGGAATTATTATACCAACAAAAAAGCTTACAACACTATAATCTATAATGAGTTTAGCAAGGAACATCTTGATGCTAATGATGTTGGTATCCAACTGCATCTATTTTTTTTAAGTAGATGTAATAATTGTACCATTTCTGCAGCACTTCTCAAGATCAATACAAATACTTCATGAATAAATTCTTAAAGTGGTTGTAAAGGCAGGTGTTTTTTTTTTATTCCAACGCATTCTATGCATTAAAGGGGTGTTCCAGCCCAAAATTGTGTTGATTAAAAGTCAGCAGCTACAAAAAGTGTAGCTGCTGGCTTTTAATAAACACTCACTTACCTGCTACCTGCTCCTGCGTTCCAGCGATGCGCCGACCGGGGCTCCGCTCCTCTCCCCCCCTCCCCAGCCGGCGTCTCCATCCCGACTGTGGGCACCCAGCCGTGACAGCCTTCGGCTTCACGGCCGGGCACCCACTGCGCATGCGCGAGCAGCACTGCGCATGCGCGAGCCGCACTGCACATGCGCGCGGCTCGCCGCTGATTGGAGAGGCGATCGCATGGGACATGTCAGTGTCCCACGTGATCACCTACAGGGAGGGGCTGGTGTAGGCGATTAAGGCTTAATCGCCTAACCAGCCCCTCGGCGGAAGCCGGAAGTGGGACAGGAAGTCCCACTCCTACTGAAGCCCCCACTCCCCCCCAAAAAAAATTACATGCCAAATGTGGCATGTAAGGGGGAGGGGAGTGGATTAAAAAAAAGTAAGAATTTAGGGTGGAACTCCTCTTTAAGATAAAAAGCCTTCTGTGTGCAGCAGCCCCCTCTCAGCCCCTCTTATACTTACCTGAGCCTTACTTAGATCTAGCATTGTTGCAGGAGCATCTGGGCTGCTTGAGACTCCCCTCCTAATTGGCTCCTGTTGCTGTCAAAGTCAGTCAGCCAATAAGGAAAGAAAGGGGGCAGGTCTGGAATGCAGCTCTGTATCTGAATGGATGCAGGGAGCTGTGGCTTGGCTTGGGTATCCCCATAAGATGCTGCTTGCTGTGGGGCACTCAACAGGAGGGAGGGGCCAGAAGCAACAAAGCGGGACACAAGAAAAGGAGGGTCTGGGCAGCTCTGTGCAAAACCAGCTGCACAGAGCAGGCAAGTGTAAGATATTTATTTTTAACAAAGCAAACAAGACTTTAGTATCACTTTAAAATATCTTAAAGCAGAGTTCCACCCAAAAATTGAACTTCCGCTTAACCCACTCATCACCCCCTTTACATGCCACATTTGGCATGTAATTTTTTTTGGGGGGGGGGGAGTGGGGGCTTCAGGAAGAGTGGGACTTCCTGTCCCACTTCCTCCTTCCGCCGAGGGGCTGGTAAGGCGATTAGCTTAATTGCCTTACTGCAGCCCCTCCCTGTAGGCAATCGCATGGGACACGTCAAAGGAGATTGCCTGTCCAATGGGACGGCACCGCGCCGCTCGCGCATGTGCAGTGGGTGCCCGGCCGTGAAGCCGAAAGTTGTCACGGCCGGGTGCCCACACTTGGTATGAAGACGCCGGCCACGGAGGGGGAGAGGAGCGGGGCCCCGGCCGGCGCGTCGCTGGAACTGTGGAGAAGCTACACTTTTTGTAGCTGCTGACTTTTAATAAACATAAAAAAAGGCTGGAACAACGAGGCTTGGGTATACACAAGATAAAAACGAATAGCTTCTCATGCATCTGCAATTTTTTTCTTCTTTACCCATATTAAAAAGGAAACCTTTCAATTTGCCAATTATATAAACATATTGGTACGTTCATACTCCAGTTACCAGCCAAGCTCATCTGTATCACGAACCACTAGCAGCTGATGTATGTACAGATCAGTAATTTATGCTTGTCATAGAAAAGACAGAGGCACCTGTTGTGAAGGCTTCACCTTCTTTACACTGGGGAAAATACAAGATGGTGGTGCCCAATAGGGAAACCACAGTCTCTGTTGACTGTTCCGTTTGCCAATTATGCACCAGCGAGCCGTTTAAAAGCAAAACACATAGCAATGGTTTGTGTAAACATTGGCAAAGGGAAGGTTTGTAGGACTTTTTTTTTCAACCTGAAAATTGACAGCTAGAATTTCAGCTGCCGTAATGAGCAACCACTGCAAGGTTTTACAATTTTAATTTCATTATAAATATGGCTGTATTGTACAATTAAAACCACGGATTAAAACACAAAGCCACATTAGAATCTGATGGTTTTTGTTTTTTCAGTGCCTTATCATGCGTTCTCTCAGTGAGTAATGGCCTTCAAGAGCAAAGCTAAAATACAGTAGACTTTCATACAAATTTGTTAGTATTCGTACATTCAAATCAATTCGAACATCCGAATAGCTGAACAAGCAAAAATACGAACGAACGTACATTGGACAAACTTACTAAAATACGAAACACCGAAACTATTTGCATTCCGTATTTTAAATCCTTTGTCTGTTCGTAATTTCGTATATTTGTAGGTTCGTATTTTCATTTGTGTGTTTTGCAAGTCCGTTTTTTTGTCTGTTTATAAATTTGTGTACTTGAATTGTTCTTTCGAATGGGCACTGGGCAGTGTAGTTAGTGAATGAATGAATGAATGAATGACTTGTATAGCGCAACGCATGCGAACTGAATCGCCTCTGGGCGCTTTTTCCAGCCAGTGTCTGCTTGGCTGGTGCGGTCATTTTTACCCCATAGGATCTTGACACGCTAGGGACACACAGTCATACACACATATATACATGTATACTGGGCCAATTTGGACGAGATCCAATTTACCTACCCGCATGTCTTGGAGTGTGGGAGGAAACCGGAGTACCCGGAGGAAACCCACGCAGACACAGGGAGAACATGCAAACTCCAGGCAGATGGTGTCGTGGTCGGAATTCGAACCAGCGACCCTTTTGCTGCCAGGCGAAAGTGCTACTCACTGCACCACTGTGCTGCCCACCTGTTAGTGAGTGATGTATCTTACTTAATATCTTAGCCAATCAGCTTCTCTTTTGTGCCGAGTCACATTGTACAGTGTAAAGCCTCATACACACGATCGGACTTCAAACAAACTTTTCCGTGGATTTTTGTCTGAAGGAAGTTGGCCGGACTTTTGTTGCTGAAAATTTTGTCCGTTTGCAGAGCAAACTTTTTGTCTAATGAAAACAGAAAAAGTTTGTCTGTCTGATGGAGCGTACACATGGTCAAATTTTTTGGAAAACGTGCTAATTTTGAAGTTTGTTGACAAAAAGTCTCACCGTGTGTACGGTCTTAAGAGAAAGTCTATCTTAATATAGATTTGCCACGTGTTGAAAATGAAACTAAAATGCGAGATTGCGAATGACCGCACCGCAATGTATTTACGAAAGTATTTTGAATCAACGAAAATTAGACAGAATTATGAATCATTCAGTATGGACGAAAATAAAACTGTTACGAAAATACGAACGGGTCCGAATAGGAAAACTTGCATCTTACGAAACAAAAAAAAAAATTTTTTGTTGCGCACGTCTAAAATACAGTATTTAGCTAAAAGCAGTCATATTCCAGTTTTGGTCATTGATTAGCAAAATATTAACAAAAGTTAAACATGGAGAATGCAACCAGGAGGAGTATAGCCATGCTTTAGGATTTCACATTAAGTGGCGAGGCAACCCTGGAAAATCCAGGATTTGTAAGCCACACTTTTCTTTCCCTCTTTTCTTAGGGATGCCAGGTTGGATCTGAGCAGTTCCGATTGGTCATAGCAGTCAGGTGCCAGAATGTTACCAATCAAAATAACTCTGACCAATCCCGAAGACCATGGCTTTCAAATCCCTGTACTGCTCCACCAACTGTGTGGGCAGTGACAGACAATTATCTAGAGGAGGTAAGTGCAGCAGGGACTGGAGATGGGGAGAATGTGGAGTTAAACACTTAAGACCCGGACCAAAATGCAGGTAAAGGACCTTGCCCCTTTTTGCGATTCGGCATTGCGTCATTTTAACGGACAATTGCGCGGTCATGCGACGTGGCTCCCAAACAAAATTGGCGTCTTTTCCCCACAAATAGAGCTTTCTTTTGGTGGTATTTGATCACCTCTGCGGTTTTTATTTTTTGCGCTATAAACAAAAATAGAGCGACAATTTTGAAAAATGCAATATTTTTTACTTTTTGCTATAATAAATATCCCCCCAAAATTTATATAATTTTTTTTTTTCCTCAGTTTAGGCTGATACGTATTCTTCTACCTATTTTTGGTAAAAAAAATAAAAATAATTATCGGTTGGTTTTCGCAAAATTTATAGCGTTTACAAAATAAGAGATAGTTTTATTGCATTTTTATAAAAAAAAATTTTTTACTACTAATAGCGGCGATCAGCGATTTTTTTTGTGACTGCGACATTATGGCAGACACTTCGGACAATTTTGACACATTTTTGGGACAATTATCATTTTCACAGCAAAAAATGCATTTAAATTGCATGGTTTACTGTGAAAACGACAGTTGCAGTTTGGGAGTTAACCACAAGGGGGCGCTGTAGGATTTGTGTGTTCCCTGCGTGTGTTTACAACTGTAGAGGGGTGTGGCTGTAGGTGTGACGTCATCGATCACGTCCCCCTATAACAGGGATGACGTGATCGATGCTGCGGCCACAGTGAAGCACGGGAAGCCGTGTTTACACAAGGCTCTCCCCATTCTTCAGCTCCGGGCGATCGGGTCCGCGAGTCCCGCAGTCCCGGGAGCGCGCCGCAGGCTGTTCACTTTACTGGATGTATGGAGGGTTTACATATACTTTAACTATGCACAACACAAAAATAAAATATACCAATGAATATAGCAGAGAAAATGAATTCAATTATAAGTAAATATACAAAACACATGGCCAAGTCAACAAAAGGAGTGGCACAAGAAGCACATTACAGCCTAGCCAGTCACCAGACTTTAATCCCATGGAAAATATGTGGCGAGAGCTGAAGGTTTGAGTTACCAAACATCAGCCTCGAAACCTTAAATGACTTGGAGAGGATCTGCAAAGAGGAGTGAGACAAAATCCCACCTGTGGAAACCTGGTGGCCAACTACAACGTCTGACCTCTGATTGCCAACAAGGGTTTTGCTACCAAGTACAAAGTCATGTTTACGAAGTGGTCAAATACTTATTTCAATCATTAAAATGCAAATCAATTTACAACTTTTTTTGAAATTATTTTTGGGGGATTTTTTCTTGTTATGCTGTCACTCACTTAAAATAAACCTACCATTAAAAATATAGACTGATCCTTTCTTTGTCAATCATGTTTTTTGGACTTTGGGATTTGCACATTGTTCAAGACTGGACGGGACTTTATTAGTATGTGAATCACATTTTTCCTGATTTGTATTTAGCTTATGTGATCAATATTGATTTAATCGTATTAGGCTTTATTTCCATGGATGTTTTTACAGCCACTTTTTTTAGCTTTTTTTACAGCTTAAAAATGCCTGTCCATGTTTTTTTTTTAGCTGGAACTCAAAAGCGCAGCGGTAGCAGTTTTTAGTGTTTTTGCACGTTTAACGTCTGGCGTTTTTACAGCTCTAACGCTGGAGCTTCAGAACGCACTGGTCCTGTTTTTTTTGCAGCTTAAACACGGCTCAGCCATCTACAGCTTAAAAACGTCATGGTGGGCATGAGGCCATAGACCAACATGGAGAGCCATTTTTAAGCTGCAAAAAAACGCTCAGAAAAGTGGCTGTAAAAACGTCCATGGAAATGAAGCCTTAGAATGGAGTTGTCACAAAAAAGTTTAGAATTTATAAATGATCACTGTTTAACTACTATTAATAAGGTGTAGAGGAAGTGCTTCACCATTGGATACAATATATTTATTCAATTATGTTGCATTTTAACCAGTTAAGGACCCCCGCACGCCTATGTACGTCCACAACATGGCTCGTACAGGCACAAGGGCGTAAATTTACGTCCTCGCCTTAGTGCGGTTCGGGGGTCCCATCGGGACCCCCTCCGCGGCGTGCGGCGGTCCCCCTGGCTCTGGGAGCGATCGCCGACGAGCGGGCGGATGTCCGTGTTTTCCGCCCCCCCCGCGATCGCTCCCAGCCAATGGGAGCGCGCTCCCAGCCTGTCACTTCCTCCTCCTGTGTTTACACAGGAAGGAGGAAATGATGTAATCTCTCATCGCAGCGCTGTTTCCCAGCGCTGCTGATGAGAGAAGACATGCCAAGTAAGTGTGCACCAACACAACACTGACACACACTCACATAGGCATATTAACCCCTTGTGATCGCCCCCCCCACCCCCCTGTCACAGTGTTACTGAATGCAGTGATTTAATCACTGCATTTAGTGTCAGTGTGACAGGCACTGTAAAAAACAGTTAGTGTTAGGTTCAGGATAGCCCCCCCACCCCCCCTAATAAAGTTTTAACCCCCTGATCACCGCCCTAGTTAACCCTTTCACTCCCTATTGCCAGCGTCACTAAGCGATCATTTTTCTGATCGCTGTATTAGTGTCGCTGTTCCCGCTAGGTAGCTATTTTTTTTATTACGATTTTTTTTTTTTACTAAAGACATGTGGCTAAATAAATTTTGGCCTAAATGTTTTACTAAAATTTAGTTTATTTGATTTTTTTTATAACAAATAGTAAAAAAATAGTGATTTTTTTCAAAATTGTCGCTCTATTTTAGTTTATAGCGCAAAAAATAAAAATCGCAGAGGCGATCAAATACCACCGAAAGAAAGCTCTATTTGTGGGAAGAAAAGGACGCAAATTTTGTTTGGGAGCCACGTCGCACGACCGCGCAATTGTCTGTTAAAGCAACGCAGCGCCGAATTGTAAAAACACCTTGGGTCATTTAGCAGCGTAAGTGTCCGGGTCTTAAGTGGTTAAAGACAATGCTAAAACAGGAGCAGTGAGGCAGATTATCGGACAAATAAAACCTAAATCTATCACTACTTAATTGTATATATGTTTGGTGTGAAATTCTATTTCATCTTGAGTCGTAAATCTGTATAAATTTGCATACAGGGGCCACTGATAAACTACTGCATAGACTTTACTAAATAGGAATTGTGTCTACATGCTTCTCTAAATTTGTTTAATATTTCCCACTATTTTATTTTTATTTTTTAAGAAAAAGGATCCTGAATGCAATAAAGCAAAAAAAGTTTGCCTTTATATTTTTCCATATTTCCTTAAGTTATAAACTATTCCTAATGAATGCATTTAACTGCTAAGGCATGTCTGTCTATATCATAGAAGACGGGATTGCCTGAGTAATGAAGCTCACCAATGCAGTTAAATCAGAGAACAGATTCCTTAGCTGGAATTGCATTCATTTAATTGATACGTGCGCACTTGACAAGTTGGGTTAAGTGTCAAATGCAAATCAGTTGGATGTTATGGTAACCCACTGGACACCTAGAAGACAGCTATAAAACCTCTAGAAGACCTGCCTGCCATGCGGTGTGATAAATTGAGAGAGTTTGTCTACAGCACAGCTACAAATCTGGTGCAGGTCAAAAAGGAGCAACAGAAACTGAAAGCTCTCATATCAAAGTTTTAAATTGACAGTTGCATACTACAACCAAATCAAAACTAGCAAAATAATAAATAGAAGAAAAAAAAAAACACTTTAATACAAAGTTATTTCAATTTAAAATGTACACCTATAAACAATCCCAAATTTTTAGTCTAAGCCAAATCGACCAGTAAATTACAGATGGCTGACTTGTAGATCATGGTAGTACAAAATCCTTTATATCGGCTTTAGTTCCTCTAAATGACCCCCTAAATTTTAGTTTACACTGGTACTTTAGAGATGGGATAAACAACCTATCTACATCTACACCAATCTACCAGTGGATTGCAGATGGCCGTCTTCTAGAATGTAGTAATACATCATTATTTATTCATTTTAATGGCAAATGGCTAAATCACAAAAGCACATGCCATCAGCCACTACCATACCACAGTCCTTTTGCTTTTTTTTTTTTTTTTTTTACAATTTTGTCTTCACTGTCATTAATGACCCTTGCTTAGCACTGGTCTGCATTCCATGCCCACTAAAATAGCGCCTAATGGTCCTGATTCATCAAGTTTCAAGTACCATTTTAAGCACCTTCAAGCATGCTAAAGTAGCCTCCCAGTCGATATTATCAAGTGTCATTTACACATGCTTTAAACTCCAGCCTTGAACAAAAATTGACCCTTGCAGAGCACATATTGAAAGGGTTAATTGCTTGTTATGTCTAGGATTGCTGGAGTAAGGAGATACATTTACCACATTTCATGCTCTGACAGGCTTCCTCTACCTGTTTGACCAGGTTTCTGCACGTTTGCCCCTTAACATATTATGTGACCACACACGTCAGAGCTTGGAGAAGAAGAGTGCTGGAGTCTGCTGCAACAGGGAATATTCAAAGTGTAGCGCCCTGTTCCTAATGAATAGGCACTATAATGTACATTTAGTGTTTGTCTGAATTGTAAATAGTTCAGAATTTATTTATTTCTCAAAGCTAAATAAGCTTATGTTCCAGTTTAGCTTGTGTCGTGTGCATTTAGCACTGTTGCCAGTAGGTGTCGTCACCACAGGCCAGTGTGAGAAATACAGCGATCTAAGTGTATTGGCTATTCTTTCCCCAGAAACAGCTCAATTAGCAGCTTCTTTGTAGCTGGGCATTCTGGGAGAGGATATTTAAGGGACAGATGCTATGATTATTGTCTTTCTGACCTCATGGCCCTCCTGGCTTAAGGTATGCGACAGCTGCCCTCTTCTACCTCTGGCCCTGCTGGCTCGAGGCTGTGTTGCTACTAGTAGTCCCAGAATTTCTCTGGGGCCTATTTAACTGAAAGTGGTCCTGTGCTGTCTTGCCTGCATGAAGAAGCCACTCAGAGAAGATTCCAGCGGAGGACCTTGCTGGAGATAACCGAGCGGAAGGCTGGTTTCTCAGGAAGGGCCTGGTGACTCGTTTGGAGGATGCACCCAAGTTAACCTACCTCACAGTACTGCCGGATTGGCTTAAAGGTTCTGGTACTGTGCAGTCGACTACAACTTATTAACTCCTGGCTAAACAATCCTGTGGCAGAGGATTATCCAGGAGTTTCCACGTATCGCTAAGTCTGTGGCAGAGACTTGTCCGTGCTTCATACCGGCTGCTAGGTCGGTGTGAGAGGCCTATCCAGGTGTTGCAAAGATCCAGTGACAGAAAGCCGTTTGTCTTCTGGATCCAAGAAATTCTTCAGTGATCTGCAAAATGGTATCTGAATCTCCCTTAACCCTCTATCTTTCTATCACTGCAAATTTGTTTGTTTATTAAAGCAATGGAAAAAGACTAAGTGATTGGCACTCACATCTGTCTGACATTGTTCCAACATAGACTTAGTTCTGGGACGGTGAAAGTGGTGTAATGGTAGGACCCGGAAATGTATCCAGCGGCCCTCTAGGGGGTAACGCTACACAAGTAATACAGCCTCTTCCGTAACCCCCTTAAAAATAATGAGCATGTAATGGGGAGTCCCCTTGCAAGAGTATATTTTTTTTCCGCATGGAGTTCAGATTTAAGCACTGTTTTGCACACCCTAAATGCCATTGAAGCTTCATTAAATAAACCCCTCCACCTCCTGCAACTGTCTAAGTTTGTTCCAGATTTTTTGCAGCAGCACATATGTGGGAAACAATTTGTTGGATAGTGCATATGCCATGCCTCCATACCAGTAGGTACGCTGTCGAAGCCAGTGGCATAGCACATCAGGGCCCTAATGGGATCAGACTGTCCACTAACCCCCTCAAGAACCTGTCTCTCTGGTATAACCCTGGCAATGTGCTGCGCCTGAGCCGTCCCTTGTCTAGTTAAGTTAGGTCTGCCTTTCCATACAAGCATGTCATTTGTTCATAAACGTTGCCGTTTTTTCCTAGTTTATGTATCCCAGATGCTCGATTGCCAAGTTTCTGTTGAACTTCTATTTAAAGATGTTGGTTAGGCCAAATGAAATTTTGGAACAGGTCTAGTAACTTGGTAGGGTAGTAGGTCTCCAAAAAAAAAAAGGAAAACCTGGTTACATGCATCTTGGCAGCGGTTTTGGCAAAGATCTGCTTAATCAGCTGTTGATCAGCACTGCCAAAGCTGTCGGCACAAGAGAGTTGATCAGCTTCATTCAGTGAGCTTCTAAGCTCAGGCAACAAAAAAACAAAAAAAGCTTACCTTCCATCTTTTCTACCTTACAGTTACTATTTTTGAAAGTTAAAATTCCAACTTTTACCACTTTAGATCTTCAGGTGCTTTAGTGCAGTGAAATCAATCTCTAAGGTTGCTTTTGGAGTGGCTGCCCCTATGTGTGCAGACTAAACCCCTGTTTTTAATGCATACTGTTAAGACAGGATAATTTGTTTACAATATTTTATTGTTTTTAAGACAGGATAATTTGGTTGTTTTTAGGCTGGTCAGTAAATTAAGCTGGGAATTTCTCTGGATTCGTTTTGCAAGTGTTGCCTTTCCACATGCTCCTTGTTGCAAAAGCCAGTTAGACAAGGGCAGTGGCCATATGTTTGTCCTGCCCCTATATTGCATACCTCCCAACTTTCTGCAATGGGAATGAGGAACATCCATTAGCAAAACTACGTAGGCATAGGACCAGTGGTGGCCGGGGGTATTTTTTTTTTGGGGGGGGGTGCACCTTTCCCCCCGGCCTTAATCCGGTCGGATGCTTTCCCTGCATCTCCTCTCCTCACGAGAATTAGTGCGAGTATAGGGAATATTTGCTAGTGTCACACAATTGAGTGGGCTCAGAGTACAGCGCTCTCTGTCCTGAGCCCATTATAATTTTGAAGCCCATTAGAGTGCGCTTCATCCGGCGCCTTGCATGTAGATTAGGGTGCTAGACGCATCAAAGGGGGAGGCGCCCGTGTGCCCCTTATGCAGCGGCGGCCTGTTCATAAGACACACCCCTGATTCCCCCCCCCCCCCCCCACACACACACAAATGAGAATACAAAAAATTACTGGTTACACCCACAAGTGTTTTTTTTTTCCCCCACTACTATTCATTTATCATGGCTAATGGAATTTATCATTTATAATATTGTGCTTCATGTTGGACCAAAGACCTCAAATGAATAACGACATGCTTTGCAGTTAGGCCCAGTTCACACCTATGCATTTTTTTAGTACATTTTCAGTTTTGGAGAAACACACTACAGTCCAATTAACATGGTTTCCTATGGATGTAGTTCACACCTGTGCATTTTGGTTCCATAGCCTTCAATTAATCAAAAGCGTGTGCATTGAAAAAATTCATAATGTAGCTGCAATATGCAAACTGCAACCTGCATAGGTGTGAACCAGGCCGTAAGTCATATTTGCTGGGATGGAAAAGCAAACATAATGGGTTTTCAATCCAGCAAGACTGCCTGTAACCTTTGATGATGGTCAATGTCTGCGGACATGAGAATGATGCCTTAACTGGTGAAAAAAAAAAGGGGGACCAGATCTATGGTACATAAAGTGGCCCATTCACATCTATTCATTTGGGCACATGTTAATACTTGTACACAGGTAAGCCATTATTGAATACAGCGCTTGTTCACATGTGAAATAAGTTCATCTGTGGTGTCCAATTTTGACACATTGATGCGCTGCATAGGGCCAAACTCATTAAAGTATGTGTAGCACCCTGGTGTTTAGGCAGGGTTGCTAACGAATTTAGTTTGCCAGATAGTAGATCCAGTGATTCCTCTCCAATTCTGGAATTGCTGCACCTTTTCTCCTGTCACTAGGTGGCATTGTGGCTGGTGACATTAGATTGACAAGGGGTTTATAAGGTCAGATTACGAATGGATGGGCATCTCAACCAATTGGCAAGGTTTTTTTTAGTCCCTTGGCCTGGTTGGAGAGCCCATTTGGGTGGAGTCAGGTGATCAGGGTTCTGTGCCACCTGGATGGCTGTCTGGGTGGATGTGTTATGCCGCCCAGGGCTTTTAGGCCAGATGCCTGAAGCCTATCCCTGGGGACACCTGGCTGCTAGGCTGCCTGAGGCCTATCCAGGAGCAGGAGAAGCAGCATAGGGTTGGGACTGCAGGATTGGAGTCCAACCAAGTAGTGACGGTTCAGCCTGACAGCGGAACCAGTTGTGGTCAGAAGTAAAAGGGAAGCAGTCGCCACCAAGGGACCATCCACCTTGTTACCAGAGACAAATACCTTTAGTGACCGTTACAAGTTCAACTGCCAAAGGGGACAGCGGTCCTACCTATACAGACGTGGCATCTGACTGGAGACCTTTTCCTGCATAGCTGTCTACCTATAGAGTCTCTAAGTATGCCAATCATCATTGCATCTACTCAAAGGTGTCCTGGTCCTAACCTGCTCTTCAACAGTTCTTGTTAAGAGACAATAAATCTCTTGTTCGCATTCACAAAGTGGCTGGCGCCAATCGTTTCATCATTCCACCCACCATGCCTGTTAACCCACTCTACAAGAATGGATGTCAGCTCTCCCTAACTCTTAAGGTCACCATTAGGCCTCTGGAGGCCCGGGACCTTGCTACATATGCATGGAAAGGTTTGAATCCAGCCTTAAAGTCATCATAGAAGGGTAAATCTTTCACCAAGAATTCTGGGTGCAGAATGATCTGCCCATTTCTTTTAGTGGAGACTTGCCATCATGCTCCTCTCCATGCTTGCACAGAGAACAGATGTAATGTTACTGTAAAGTCTCTAACTGATGTGTCGCAGCGATTTTACAACTTTCTGGAAAAACCCGAGTGCGTTAACCGCCATTTACAGTATTCAGTCACATTATCACTCTGTTGTTAAAGTGGAGCTCCACCCTCTTTTTCAACTATATCTCATTCGTTTTCATACTGCCCCCTTAAATCGAATTGGTATCTATTTATTTTTATTTTTTAAAAACTCACTGTGCTGTCCATGTGCTGTCTTCCCTCCGCCGCGGCCGGAGGCCGTCAATCACTGCTGCTTTGCATCCTGGGAGCAACTGTTATGTGTCGTCAGCGCCGCCGCTCACCCCCCCCGCGCGGCTCTTAGCTCTGCCTCTGACACTCTGTGAACATTGTCCAGCACAGCTGAATCCCTCCCCTCTGAGATCATGTGTCAGGCACAACAAATGCTCACTTCTCCTGAGTCCCGCCCCTCCTGTGTGCTCATCCAATCCACCTCCAGCATGTCTGTCACAAGCAGCCTCACACCTCTCCTGAGTCCCGCCCCTCCTGTGTGCTCGTTTGTGAAGGGGAGGTGGGTGGGAAGATAAAAAACAAGCAGCCACGCTGACAAGCTGCTGAATATAGTGAGCCAGCCCCTGGGAACGATTCCAAGTGAGCACTTCCACTGATCAGACCCTGCTCCATCTCTCTCACTGACCCTCTCTCTCCCACCCCTGTCTCTGTCTCTCTCTGTTGGGAACATGTGACAGGGATCGATTTCAGTGTGCCGGGGGCCAAGCCCCTGTCACACCGGCCCCCGCACCGGCCCCTGTCACCGGCCCCTGTCGCACCGGCCCCTGTCGCACCGGCCCCTGTCGCACCGGCCCCTGTCGCACCGGCCCCTGTCGCACCGGCCCCTGTCGCACCGGCCCCTGTCGCACCGGCCCCTGTCGCACCGGCCCCTGTCGCACCGGCCCCTGTCGCACCGGCCCCTGTCGCACCGGCCCCTGTCGCACCGGCCCCTGTCGCACCGGCCCCTGTCGCACCGGCCCCTGTCGCACCGGCCCCTGTCGCACCGGCCCCTGTCACATCGGCCCCTGTCACACCGCACCGGCCCCTGTCGCACCGGCCCCTGTCGCACCGGCCCCTGTCGCACTGGCCCCTGTCGCACCGGCCCCTGTCACATCGGCCCCTGTCACACCGACCCCGTCCCCACCACACCGGCCCCTGTCACACCGGCCCCTGTCACACCGCACCGGCCCCTGTCACACCGGCCTCTGTCGCACCGGCCTCTGTCGCACCGGCCCCTGTCGCACCGGCCCCTGTCGCACCGGCCCCTGTCACACCGCACCGGCCCCTGTCACACCGCACCGGCCCCTGTCACACCGGCCCCTGTCACACCGGCCCTGTCGCACCGGCCCCTGTCGCACCGGCCCCTGTCGCACCGGCCCCTGTCGCACCGGCCCCTGTCACATCGGCCCCTGTCACACCGACCCCGTCACACCGTCCCCACCGGCCCCTGTCACACTGCACCGGCCCCTGTCACACCGGCCCCTGTCGCACCGGCCCCTGTCGCACCGGCCCCTGTCGCACCGGCCCCTGTCGCACCGGCCCCTGTCGCACCGGCCCCTGTCACACCAGCCCCTGTCACACCGGCCCCTGTCACACCGGCCCCTGTCACACCGGCCCCTGTCACACCGGCCCCTGTCACACCGCACCGGCCTCTGTCACACCGCACCGGCCCCTGTCGCACCGGCCCCTGTCACACCGGCCTCTGTCGCACCGGCCTCTGTCGCACCGGCCCCTGTCGCACCGGCCCCTGTCGCACCGGCCCCTGTCGCACCGGCCCCTGTCACACCGCACCGGCCCCTGTCACACCGCACCGGCCCCTGTCACACCGGCCCCTGTCACACCGGCCCCTGTCGCACCGGCCCCTGTCGCACCGGCCCCTGTCGCACCGGCCCCTGTCACATCGGCCCCTGTCACACCGACCCCGTCACACCGTCCCCACCGGCCCCTGTCACACTGCACCGGCCCCTGTCACACCGGCCCCTGTCACACCGGCCCCTGTCGCACCGGCCCCTGTCGCACCGGCCCCTGTCGCACCGGCCCCTGTCGCACCGGCCCCTGTCACACCAGCCCCTGTCACACCGGCCCCTGTCACACCGGCCCCTGTCACACCGGCCCCTGTCACACCGCACCGGCCCCTGTCGCACCGGCCCCTGTCGCACCGGCCCCTGTCGCACCGGCCCCTGTCGCACCGGCCCCTGTCGCACCGGCCCCTGTCGCACCGGCCCCTGTCGCACCGGCCCCTGTCGCACCGGCCCCTGTCGCACCGCACCGGCCCCTGTACACCGCACCGGTCCCTGTCACACCAGCCCCTGTCACACTGGCCCCTGTCACACCGCAGCGGTCCCTGTCACACCGCATGGGCCCCTGTCGCACCGCACCGGCCCCTGTCGCACCGCACCGGCCCCTGTCGCACCGCACCGGCCCTTGTCACAGCACACCTGCCCCTTTACACCGCATCGGCCCCTGTCACACCGGCCCCTGTCACACCGCACCGGCCCCGGTCACACTGCACCGGCCCCTGTCACACCGGCCCCTGTCGCACCGCACCGGCCCCTGTCACATCGCACCGGCCCCTGTACACCGCACCGGTCCCTGTCACACCAGCCCGTCACACTGGCCCCTGTCACACCGCAAGGGCCCCTGTCACACCGCATGGGCCCCTGTCACACCGCACCGGCCCCTGTCACACCGCACCGGCCCCTGTCACACCGCACCGGCCCTTGTCACAGCACACCTGCCCCTTTACACCGCATCGGCCCCTGTCACACTGCACCGGCCCCTGTCACACCGGCCCCTGTCGCACCGGCCCCTGTCGCACCGGCCCCTGTCGCACCGGCCCCTGTCGCACCGGCCCCTGTCGCACCGGCCCCTGTCGCACCGGCCCCTGTCACACCGGCCCCTGTCACACCGCACCAGCCCCTGTCACACCAGCCCCTGTCGCACCGGCCCCTGTCGCACCGGCCCCTGTCGCACCGCACCGGCCCCTGTCGCACCGCACCGGCCCCTGTCGCACCGCACCGGCCCCTGTCACACCGCACCGGCCCCTGTCACACCGCACCGGCCCCTGTCGCACCGCACCGGCCCCTGTCGCACCGCACCGGCCCCTGTCGCACCGCACCGGCCCCTGTCGCACCGCACCGGCCCCTGTCGCACCGCACCGGCCCCTGTCACACCGGCCCCTGTCACAGCACACCTGCCCCTTTACACCGCACCGGCCCCTGTCACACCGGCCCCTGTCACACCGGCCCCTGTCACACTGGCCCCTGTCACACCGCACCGGCCCTGTCACACCGCACCGGCCCCTGTCACACTGGCCCCTGTCACACTGGCCCCTGTCACACTGGCCCCTGTCACACTGGCCCCTGTCACACTGGCCCCTGTCACACTGGCCCCTGTCACACCGCATTGGCCCCACCGCATCGGCCCCGTGACCCCCGTCACATCGGGCCCCTGTCACACCGGCCCCTGTTACACTGCATCGGCCCCTGTCACACCGTTGTGTTGTGCTGTGATCGGTGCGCTGTGATCGTGATTGTAGCCGTATTAGTGCAATTGTGACAGATAAAATTGAGTACTGTCCGTGATACTTTTTTTATTTGCACAAACATACAATTTTTCAGGACAAGCTTTCGGGGTGAAGGGGTAACACCCCGAAAGCTTGTCCTGAAAAATTGTATGTTAGTGCAAATAAAAAAAGTATCATGGACAGTACTCAATTTTAAATGATTTCGTATATTTCCTGGTTCCTGGAAGGAGGAGGGGAGGAGAGATTTGCATAGATAAGGGGCGGCAACTTCCTCTGACACTCCTGTTGCTATGGAAACCTGACCTGAAACCTATTACATTGCTTGTGCAGCACTGAGCATGTGCGAGATCAGCAAGGCTGAAATCCAGGAAGTCATACAGTCTGACTTCCTGATTCCCACACTTAAGATGGCCCCAGTCAATTCCTGTTTTATAAACTATCTAAATGCTGTAACAACCTAACAAAACGGACCTTAGTTTACAGACTAACATTACTAGAATACATTAAGCTTGTGTATTACAGGGGTATTTATATTTAAAAAGTGATATTGTGGCCGGAATTCCGCTTTAATGCTCCTCATGACCCAACTGTCAAAGGGAAATGCTGAAATCTGTTGCTAGACTTTAAAATCTCTATATATGGGGTCAATAAACGTAGGATTTTAAACAAAATCATAAACCGATCCTTCACAGTGGGAAAAGGAGAAATATTTTGCAATCTGCTGTAGTACAAGGTTTACAATCATTTTTCATTGCATTTACTTAATTATTCTCCAATGAAACCCATTAAAAAATTCATTGTAAACAAGGACAGAAGCATTTTACCTGAAGATACATCAACGCCAGAAAGGAGAAAAGTTCCGAATAGCGAAGGCTGATGTATTTATCTGTTCTTTGTGTCTGTTTTCAGCTATACATTAATGCGTCTAGAACATACAGAATGGCTTTGCGATCAAAGCTCTCTATACCCATCGCTGTGCTTACAGATAAACAAGCTTTCTGAACAGGCGCGAATGCCAGTGTCTGGTCTCCAGCAGCTTCCAATGAATAGAACGCGGTGAATACAAGACAATGGGAAAGGGTACAGTGTTTATTTTTAGAATATACAGAATCAATTTAGTTTTAATAACAGAAGCTTTTACACTCCGAGAGGCCATAACCCCTTTCAAACATGAACTCTAAAAAGGTACATGTCTTTGGAATGCAACTAATGACCCTCCCAGCAAGCCTGGAAAAATTACTACGTCTGACATCCGGCACAAAACCTTTGCTGCATCTGTACGCTGGCCAACATTTTATTATCCTTCATACCATGTGTTAACAGAACTAAAATTATGTTTTCAAATCTCTTCCCTAGGGGCATGCTTGGAAAATTATGTGCTTTACTTGACCCCTGGCTGTTACAAATAGACATTACAACATTTTTATTTTATTTTTTACTAAAAAGAATGTAAGCATTTCTATGTATTTGTGTATTAATTCATACATAGATCTTAAAGTGGTTCCAAAGGCTTTTTACCTTCATGCATAGAACCTTCTGTCTGCAGTTCAGTGCCGTGCCCCCCAGCCTACGCAATTCTTACCCAAGCTCCCCGCGATCCAGCGCTGTTCACGGTAGCCTCGGCTCTTCTGATTTAAATGGGGGAACTAATGCGCAAAACCACACTAACCAGGGCACTGAGAACTATAACTAATTTAAAAAGGCTATTAAAACTATACTAAGCAGCAGCCACGACTAGATAGTGCTCACACACTGATAACAAGTTAGAAATGGGGGGTGTAATGGCGCTTGCTAACACTACAAATAAATCATAAATGGACAAAATAACAAAGCTAAATCTAGCCAATTATTCAAAACAAGGGAAAGTGATAACGCTTGCTAATACACAAAGAGTAATTGATTTGTGAAAAAAAATCAAAACAACAATCTTGGTATATTCATGAAAAGGTTTCACTCCTAGTCCTTAATGACCCGCCAATCATCAACAAAATGATGAGGGGGATGAAAAAAGTGATTTTAGTGAGAACCAAAATAAATAAATGGTGTGAATAATAAAGTGATATTGCAAGATCACACTCAAAAAAGGAGTAAATAAATGTCATAAAATATTATATCCATTAAAGCGGAGCTCCAGCCGCGGGAATTTTTTTTTTTAAAGTCAGCAGCTACTAATAGTGTAGCTGCTGACTTTAAATAAGGACACTTACCTGTCCTAGGCGCCCGCGCTGACGGCCCCCCCCCCGATGCCGGTCCCACGATCGCTCCGGGTCCCGCGCCGCCATTCACACTATGGGAAACAAAAAAATGAAGCCGTACGGCTTCACTGCCCATTTCCTAGTGCGCCTGCGTGAGTCTCACGCTGGCTTGTGAATGGGCGCGCTGCTCTCTGAGAACACACACAGTTCCCAGGAAGCAGCGCGCCCCATTCACAAGGAGAAGAACAAGAAGAAAACACACCGCGGTTCAGGAAGAGGCAGATTACGGACTTCCGCATAGCAACAGCTATTTCGGGTGAGTATTTTATTTTTTTCAGTTTTTTTTTTAGTTTTTTTTCAAACAACATTGTAAAATGTTGTTATCCTGGGTGGAGCTCCGCTTTAAGTGCAAACAGAAAGAAATCTAAAATAAATTATATAGTCCCCATGTGTGCAGAACCACAAGAGCCACCAATGAAATCAAGATATAGTGAGCAAGAGAAAAAAACATGCGTAATAAAAAAAAAAATTATATAGTAACACGAAGCGCCATTACACCCCCCATTTCTAACTCAGCTGTTCTGAGACTCTCCCTCCTCCTTGGTTAAGACAGCAGTGGGAGCCCAATCGCAGCCAGTGAGCCAATGAGGAGAGGGGACATGGCAGAGCCATGGCTCTGTGTGCCTTCTAGCGCAGCAGGCTCTGTACATGTTCTATGGGCCCACAGAGCAGTGGTTGTGTATGTCTTATGGGCCCATAGAGCAGCAGGCTCTGTATGTGTTATATGGGCCAACAGAGCAGTGGTTCTGTGCGTCTTATGGGCCCACAGAGCAGCAGCTCCGTCTTATGGGCCCATACAGCAACGGCATCATGTGTCTTATGGGCCCATAGAGCAGCAGCTCCAGAGTGAGCACACAGCGATGCCCCCAGGGCAAGCGGCTTTCAATGGGGGCACTGCTCGAGGGTGAGGTGCCAGGAATGCCGGCGGGGGACCCCAAAAAGAAAAGGATTGTAGCTGCGGTTTGCAAATCAATTACACAGAGCAGGTAAAGTATAACATGTTTGTTAATTTAAAAAAAAAAAAAAAAACTTTAATACCATTGTTATATAGTTTGAGCATAAAGAGGAACTGCAGTCTCACATAATTTGTAATTAAAAACATCTTTGCCATTCTAAAGCTTCTGTACTTGCCAAATATGCTGAAAAAAAATCTGCCTCTGCCGAGTGTGGCTGCAATCATTTTAACAGAGGGCGGCTAAATTTGCTGCCTGTTCACTTCCTGGATTTACACAGAGGCACAACTCCAGCTCTGCAGCTCTCATTGGCCCTTTTATGACTCATCCCCCTCCATTCCTGGCAAACTCTCAGGAGAGTGAGAAAGAGCTGTACATAAGCCTAGGCTTTTTACCAGACAAGAAACAGGAAGTGGGCTGTAAAAGTTATTTACTGGCAAAAAAAAAAAATGTTTTACTATCCAAAGTTAAAAGACAACAAGGGCAGAAGATATATTAGATAGAAAGTAGAAACAATTACTGAAGGTCCGCTTTAATAATTTATCAAGACTGGCAATAGATGGAAAGATTTTATACTAGAAAGAACAGGCAGCGAAACACCTGCCCTTTCTGGATCACGCCAGAACATTTTGCAACGTATTGTCCAATCTGGTCAATTAGCAAAAGTGTTCTATGTGTGGTAAAGTACTTTTATTCCACTTCTCAGGGACAGCAAAAAGAATTGGAGGATCAGCCATGTTGCACAGAGATTTTTCAAACATAAGATCTCTTGGAATCACTTGTTCGCAACCTGCACATGGCCCACAAATAAGAGAGGCAGTATAACTGAATAGCTGTACCAAGCTCACACCCTTTATCTCCATGCAGGAGAGGGTTGGCAGGGGGGGCAGGGTGAAAATCTCCCCCCGGGCTGGTGACACTATGCACAGCCACCGGCCGCCACTACCAAATGCTGTTTTTGCAGAGCAGGAATATGCCTGCTGGAGCTCTGTTAAAGCGGAGCTCCACCCAGGAAAACAACATGTTCCCATGTTGTTTAAAAAAATAAAATAAAAAAAACCTAAAAAAAATAAATAAAAATACTCACCCGAAATACCTGTTGCTATGCGGAAGTCCGTAATCTGCCTCACCTGCACCGCGGTCCGATTTCTTCTTCTCATTCTCCTTGTGAATGGGGCGCGCTGCTTTCTGGGAACTGTGCATGTTCTCAGAGAGCAGCGCGCCCATTCACAAGCCAGCGTGAGACTCACGCAGGCGCAGTAGGAAATGGGCAGTGAAGCCGTGCGGCTTCACTGCCTGTTTCCCATAGTGTGGATGGCGGCGCGGGACCCGGAGCGATCGTGGGACCGGCATCGGGGGGCCCATCAGCGCGGGCAAGTAGGACAAGGTAAGTGTCCTTATTTAAAGTCAGCAGCTACACTGTTAGTAGCTGCTGACTTTAAAAAAAAAAATTCGCGGCTGGAGCTCCGCTTTAACACAGGTCACGGCCGCTGCTCACCTCCCACTGTGCAGCCGTGCCTGTGTCAGCTCCGAGGTAGATGGCTGCAGGGCTGAGCTATGTCTCGTCTCACACATAGCTCAGCCTCAGAACACACCAGCACTGACATCCCCTTCTCTCTCTGCACAGACACGAGGAGAGATGGAGCTCATCTGCTCCTCCTCCTGAGTCTGCCCTGCCCACACTCCCCGGGCATGTGTGGGCACAAGTCATTTATACTCACAAAGGAGAGTTTGAATACAGCTTTGTCAAATAGTCAGACCAGTCTTCTTGGTCCCTGCCAGTAAGACTTGATGATATCCGTCGCTAAAGTGTACCATTGAATCCTCGGTATCAAGTCCTACTGGCAGGGACCAAGAAGACTGGTCTGACTATTTGACAAAGCTGTATTCAAACTCTCGTTTGTGAGTATAAATTACTTGTTTTTACTAAAATAAAAATCTCTTTTGATAATGCACTAGGTCAATACGCACTCCCTCTTTTGTTTTTTCTTTTCTCCATGCATAATATGTGCATACCATCATTAGGAAGTAGCATTCCTACCAACTGCCAACGCTAACCAACTAATAATCAGGATTCAGTGGAACCCTAGGGTTCATGCAGAGGTTACTATGGGCTCCTTGAGCTGTGGCCAATTGACCCATCTACTGGCATCTGTGTGGTTTTGGGGTAAATCACACTTGGCAGAGCCCAGCAGCATGACAACTTTTTAGCTGCCTGTAAGGGGGCATTTTGACCATGACTGTAAGGGGGCATTCACACCTAATCGCGGCGTTTTGTCCCGCGATTTGCGGCGACAAAACGCCGCAATTTTAACCCTCATTTAACCCCCAGGTCCACATCTCCTATGCCGAACACCGAAGTCGCCTGAAAAAAAGGGTCTGGGACTTGTTTTGAGCTTCAGGCGTACCGCGTTCTGCGTGGAGATGTGAACCATCTCCATAGAGGGCAATGTAAAATCACCCCTCCAGCGTATTAGGGGCTGCTGCTGCGTCAGGCATTAAACCGCCTAGGTGTAAATAGAGCCTAAGGGGACATTTTTCTCAATGGATTTGTTTTAATAAGGGGTTCAGGATATTTACAAGTCTATATGGATAGGGAAACCTATATTTGATTCCAGCTAACACTGCAATAGAAATAGCCACTACACCGCAGCAAGAACTCGAAGAACAACATCTGTGAAACCTGAAACAGTTTTACTGAAGAACTGGCAGCCAACGAGTTACATCCGGAGGCCTCTCTAAATCTTCACCAATTCTTTCTACAAACAGCAGCCACAGAAAAAAAAAAAAAGGTTATATCAGACAGTATCAAATCACAACTGTATATGTGCTGACCCCTAAATGTATTACAATGTCAAGCCTTATGAAATATCTGCAACTTCCTATTTCCCAGCATATCCCACAGCTGTGCCTGCTGACTTTCAATCACATAGCACTCAGTGTAGCGGAGAGATTACCGTCCTAAACTTTATTGCCAAAAATGTATTACTTCCAAAGCAAAAAGGGAAGAAAAACAGAAATGTAGCTTCCCAAGACAGATGTGCACAGAGTTCCTCAGAAAATCATATTACATACATACAAAAAGTCATTAGTTAAACCGTTTGGGTGTGTTGAGGTGTTTGAAGAAAGAATTGATGAATATGTAGAACATCAATAATTCTGAGGGGAATGGAGCAACACCTACACCTGCAAACCTGGACAACTGCAACAGTTTCTAAACAGACAAAAAAAATGGTTTCAGATGTATGCAAAACTATTTTCAACTTAAAAGTGGAAATAAATCCCCCTCTGCTTTTCAGCCAAGAAAGTTGTTACCTTGTGGCGCGTACACACGACCGTTTTTCATGAGGAGAAAAATTGCATTTTTTTAATTGGTCATTAAAAACGACCGTGTGTTGGCTCCAGAGCATTTTTCTCGTAGTGAAAAATGGCCATTTAAAATTTAGAACATGCTCTAATTTTGCACATGGTTTTTCACGTCGTGAAAAATGGTCGTGTGTAGGCTCAGAAGCAAGTTATGAGACGAGAGCACTCGTTCTGGTAAGACTAGCGTTTGTAATGGAGATAGCACATTCGTCACGCTGTAACAGACTGAAAAGCACAAAGAATGAAAAGCGCAAATCGTCTCTCAAACTTTTGCCAACACGAAATCAGCAAAAGCAGCCCAAAGGGTAGCGCCATCCGAATGGAACTTCTCCTTTATAGTGCCGTCGTATGTGTTGTACGTCACCGCGCTGTGCTGGACAGAGCCATAGAGAGCGATGGTTAGGAAAACGAAACTAGAATCTCCCAGTACCTGTGGTCATTAGGAAACAGACAACCAGGAACAGAGCAGAATTACAGCCACATCAGAGCAAAAACAAACAGTGAGGACATGAAACCAGGACTGCAGCAAGGTAAAGGAAGCTATTTAGCTAAAAAAATAAAATAGTGACCCTTTAAGTAACAGGACTGGACAACATTTTAAAGGGTTTTTTAAAGTTGCTATGGACCAAAATCTCTGAGAAATGTATCCAACACCTTGTTGAATCTATGGCACCAAGAATGAAGGTATATATAAGGGGGTCCAACCCAGAACTAGCAAAGTGTAACTAATAAAGATATTTTTATATTAGAATATAAGCTGCATGGAAATCATGTGCATTTTAGCAGCACACGGAAATGTGCGTTAATGGCACCCCAATGCACATGTGCAGCAGCACACCACAAGTCATGTTAAATGCATTCATCAATGCATGTGTATTGTTGCATAGCAAAGATGTAAACATAGCCTTCAAAGGATTGTAAAGGTTAATTTTTTATTTTCTAAATAGGTTCCTTTAAGCTAGTGCATTGTTGGTTCACTTATCTTTTCCTTCGATTTCCCTTCTAAATAGTTTTTTTCTTTGTCTAAATTTCTCACTTCCTGTTTATCCTCCGTAAGCGTTCCACCATCATCTGTTCCGTTCTGGCGGGGGGTTAGTCATCCAGAACAGCTTACCGAGGAGGAACAGGAAGTGAGAAATTCAGACAAAGAAAAAAAACATTTAGAAGGGAAATCGAAGGAAAAGGTAAGTGAGCCAACAATGCACTAGCTTAAAGGAACCAATTTAGAAAATAAACAAACCTTTATAACCCCTTTAACATGCAAAAAACACAAGCCAAGTGAAAGTACAAATGACTTTGCACTTTAGACACCTTAGTAGTGGTCAACATTACTTGTGAATCTCAAAAGGGAACTGCAATTTCATAACCGAGGTGCCTCACAGTTCCTGTTAATGACCCCCCCCCCCCCCCATGAGAGGAAATGTGAATTGTTAGTTAAATTACCACCTAATAAACAAGTGAGGAACACGCAGGCTCTTTTACAACCTGCAATTTTGCTGCTCATAATAATTTTTCTAGTTGATAGTTTGCCAAGCATAAACCTCTCACATGCTTTCATAGTCTTTCAGGTCTTTGCGACAGGAAAAAAAATGTGCGTTGTTTTTGGTATGACAGCTTCTGTCAGAAGCCGATTATCCTCTAGTCAAAAATGCTGCAGAGAATGTATGAGCAAATGCCAAAGCTGTTCTGCAGCCAATATGCCACCCAAAATTGAACCATTCACTGAACTTTATAAGGGCAAGGTGTCTGCCTTAGTAACCCAAGCAAAGAGAAAATCCAATTTTGCTCACAAAAGAAAAAAATACAATACAAAAAAAACATGGTTTTACTACCGAGGGTCAGGGTTGCAAGGCTGTTAGCCCAGCCAGCCATTTCAGATGGCAATGTGCTTGTTTTGTAGAGATTGTACATGGACAAACAAACATACCTTTTCTTTAGAAATACAACAAGCCCAGGGGATACTAGTGTGAGCTCCAGGCCAGATGGCTGCCAGCCAGACGGACACTTCCACAATGATGACTAGTTATTTTTTCCCTTTTATTCAAGTAGAACCTATGGCAAAACTTGTTTTTCTGTTCTGGATAGAGAAAGGGAAGGTTAAAACACCTGATTGTTTATTTTTTTGTTTATTTTTTTGCCACCCGTGTCCCCTATTGGGGAGATTTTCCTTCACTTCCTGTCCCATAACCAAAACAAGAAGTGAGAGGAAATCCCTGATAATTAAGGGAATCCTTGGGAACCCCTAGCTCACCAGAACTAGTGTACCATTGGTCTTCGATTACTTTTCTGGGGACAACCCACAATTTGGGATTTTCTTAACCTTTCATTTTCAGTGATAATGGTAAACCGGACAAATAGAGGATGACTCTCCCTAACGGGGCCACAGACAGCAATACCAAACTGACAGGTGTTTTAATCCCCTTCCACTCTATCCCAATTAAAAAGAAAATGTTTTGCCTTTATACTTTACTATGCAAACATACCTTTTATAGGTGACTGAATTTGTCGAAGGGCAGAACATTTGGATATTAATTTTCCTCCTTCTTATAACCAACGTCAAGCCAATGTAAACCCCAAAATGCCAGAGTATTTGGTTGAAAACACAAGCAGCTGTGACAGTTACCAATCATGGCATGCCTTGAATGTAAATGCTTTGTAAAAAAGTTAAAGAGGAGCTCCAGGCTATTTGGTGTCAAGGTGTCAACGAAGGCTGCAGGGGAAGGAGGGGGGGGGGCGGTTAAACATCCGGCTCATTTCAAAACCAGGTACCCACTCCCCATAAAATGGTTCCAAAAGTGGCAGTGGACAATGGGGGGGGGGGGGAGAGGCAGACAGGTGTAGCTTCCACTTTTGGGTGGAGCTCTGCTTTAAAGTGGCGCTAAACCGAAAGATTTAACAGTTTCCCAAAACTATTACATTCAAGGCATGCAGTGAATGATAGTGGTCACAGTTGAGTGTACTCTCAACCAAACTGACAAACCATCAAAAGGCTGGAGTTATAATTGATAACATATGCAACACCGTGGCATCTGTAGATCAACAGTGGCTGAGATGACAGCTTCCTTGGCTGCAAAGGAGGGGGTTTTAGTGCCACTTAAGATTGATGGAATTAGGTCCACTTAAACTTCAGCTAACACTTTTAAGCAGTTACATCATGTTTCCCCGCCTTTGGTTAAGGTTTATAAAGGAGAAGTTCTTGTGCGTGTGCTCTGAAGGAACGGCCACACGTGCCGTTCCTTCAGAGCTCTGTGTCATGAAAGGTGGCTGGTTGGACATGGCTGCATATGTGGGGGACATGGCTGGAGGGACATGGCTGCATATGTGGGGAACATGGCTCGGGGGAATAGGCTGCATATGTGGGGGGCATGGCTGGAGGGACATGGCTGCATATGTGGGGGACATGGCTGGGGGGACATGGCTGCATATGTGGGGGACATGGCTGGGGGGACATGGCTGCATATGTGGGGAACATGGCTGGGGGGACATGGCTGCATATGTGGGGGACATGGCTGCATATGTGGGGGACATGGCTGGGGGGACATGGCTGGGGGGAAATGGCTGCATATGTGGGGGACATGGCTGGGGGGAAATGGCTGCATATGTGGGGGACATGGCTGGGGGGAAATGGCTGCATATGTGGGGGACATGGCTGGAGGGACATGGCTGCATATGTGGGGGACATGGCTGGAGGGACATGGCTGCATTTGTGGGGGACATGGCTGCATTTGTGGGGGACATGGCTGCATTTGTGGGGGACATGGCTGCATTTGTGGGGGACATGGCTGCATTTGTGGGGGACATGGCTGCATTTGTGGGGGTCATGGCTGCATTTGGGGACACATTTAAAAAAAGTATCGGTATTTGGTATCGGCGAGTACTTGAAAAAAAGTATCGGTACTTGTACTCGGTCTTAAAAAAGTGGTATCGGGACAACCCTAACTTTAAATAAATGTGTAAAAAACGGACCATTATAAGCACTCCACCCGTGTCAAACTGCTTGTCTCCTCAACATTCTGCCACAATTGCTGGTCAGCTTGGTCTGGTAAAGGAAGTAAAAAAAAATAAAAAAAATAACAGCCTCACTGGCCAGATTGCAAAAAATAAAAAAGCTAAACATGCAACCACCAAATTTAAGGATTAGTAAGCTGCAAAAAAACGTTTTTTTGCTTCTGGGTTTAGATATGCTTTAATAGTAAATGCATTCAGTGTCAAATATATTCTTAAAACCTGTTTGTATAACGTGGCTTAACAAATCTGAAAGGAGGAAGAACACAATATTGTGTAAACCTCTATGGTAATGTGTTCCTCCTTGTGGTTTCTTTGTCAGTAAACATACCAGACAAAGCCTCAAATTATTAATCCCCCAATAAAACACTGCAATAAAAAAAAAAAAAAAAAAATCTGGAAAGGTGACCTACATGTGGCAGGCGCAGCACTATGAAGTGCCTCATGCGCTGTGGCATTAGAAGAATTGTGATATCTCTGACTTTTCTGTCCAACAAGACTGTCTATTACTCTGAAATTCCTCTATTGCCGTTCTATGGAAGCAGTAGGTTTAAAGAGCACACCAAATGCTTAAAATAACTTCTTTAATAACTTCACTTTTCTTCATATAAAATACTGCTGCTTTGCAGCAGACAGTCCATGTACAAAACACGTGATGAAGAAAGTATAACAGAATGGTGGTTCAAATATTCAATCTTGTCATTTAACATAAGATGGTGGATATATTTCTTTCTTCAGTATTTACTCTCTCTCTCTCCAAGTTATCAAAGCATTCTCTAATTTCTCTGAAAGGTATAACTGTGGTTTGAAGGTATGAAGGTTGGATATGGTTCGGGCTTGCAGGGTTAGCTTAATTTGAAGGTTTGATATGTGATGAGTGATTCAGGTTTGGTTTCTGAATTAGGTTAGGAGGTATGGTGGAACTACAAGTGAACACACAGCCAAATCAGTTCTAATCACACTATTTACAATAAGAACGTATATATAACTGTATAATTACCTAATTTTACCCCCTGGCTTCCATAAGAACAATTTTGGCCTTGTGTGTCTGTTCTGTCTCTGTATGTGGTGGAATAATCTAGTTTGCAGAGCACATGTACAGCACTAGGAACCTCCCAGACAGAGTGGATGCAAAGCTGGCTGTGACTGGTCCAAGGCTCTGCTCAATGTGAGATTAGCTGTGATTGGGCCAAGGCTTCTGATGAGTCACAAAATCTTAACTCTATTCTTTCTGGTATAAATTAAACTGTTATTGCTTACCCATTGCTGCCATAAAACAAATGACTCGTAAAGGCATATTTTTTCCTTTGCTTCTGTGAACACAACATACAACTGTTATATAATATCCAAACACAAAATCACAGTGAATAACTCTGCCTTTGTCTCTCACATATAAACATGTGCTCTACATTAGGTTCTTAGCAGGCCTAGCTGTATATATGTGTAGGTTATATTAAGCTACCTAGGACAGGTTCTAGCTGGCCAGCTACACTACAAGGTGGTTAAAAATCTTATAATAATCACCAATTTTTATGATGTATAAAGTGTGCTAAAGTGTTAAGTTGTAATTATTTTCTTTTAAGCTGAACTTTACTGCGACAGGCATGCTGTAGTACTGTGCCTTCATAGCGGCATTTCATATACATTTGTGCAGATTGTCCCTCTAGTGGCTTCCTGTAATTTCAGCAATGGCTATAATAGGCACTTGTTCTCTAGCTTCAGAAGTCAAAAAAAAAAAAAAAAAGCACAAAAATGTTCAATGATGCCTCTAAACTATTTATTTTGCTATTAAGGGCACCTTTGATCTATAAAAAGATTTACACAAGAAGAGAAGAACAATGTAATCGTCACACAGCATCACAAAACCGCAAAACCCATCCATTGAGCAAAAGTGGCTGCATCTATTTACATAGAGGATTATAAACTACACCAACATACATATACAAGGTTACCTATAAACATCCGCATGGAAGAAAACCAATCGGCCTTTTAGGAAAAAAACTTAACACCCACCTCTTCTGAAGGATCAGGACGACACTGGATGCAAAGCGCCTTGAGGCGATTTAGTTTGCATTTGTAGCGCAGTACAAGTTACTCACTCACTCTACATTAAAGCCAAAGATCACCAAACCTATGCATACAAGGAAGCACATTACCCAATGCACAGGCTTTTTTTTTAGGTTGTGGCTTTTAGTCACACAACTTCTGTGATTTGACTTTTCTGCCTTGTTGCAGTGCCTTGCTAAGGGATGTCTGTGGCTGGTGATCAAATCTCACTTCTATTACAAGGAAGGGATATAGGTCATTGGAAGGTTCTGAAACGTACGCGGCGCTTACACCTACTGTCAGAGTTCAACATTGCATTCAGTATTTCCCATAAGGTTTCAAGCTTTGTAGAAACAGCTGCCGTGGTACCAAACGTTTTTAAAGCGTAGGTTCACCCAAAAATCCACTTTCTCTCACTAGATCCAGCATACTGCCGACACCTGCAGTATGCTGTATTTTTTTTATTTTTTTCGTACTGATCGTTTTAGCCGGGTTTCTTCTCCGGCTCCGAGCGGGAAATCCTGCCGGGAGTAGGCATTCCTAAATCAAGCCCAGTTGATTGACGGGCTTGGATAGCGCGTCACGCCTTCTGAAAATAGCCGAAGTGACACTCGGCTGTTTACGGCGCCTGTGCCTGCCGTGTAGAGCTGACTGCGCAGGCGCCGTAAACACTTGAGCGTCACTTCGGGTATTTTCGGAAGGCGTGACGCGCTATCCAAGCCCATCAATCAAGTGGGCTTGATATAGGAACGCCTACTACCCGGAAGGATACGCCGCTCGGAGCCGGAGAAGAAACCCGACTAAAACGATAAGTATGAAAGAATAAATAAATAAATCCAGCATACTGCAGGTGTCAGCAGTATGCTGGATCTAGTGAGAGAAAGTTGATTTTCGGTCAACCCCCGCTTTAAATAGGTGGCCTGTTCAAGTGTAGATTTCTGTATTTTACATCACAGGCAAACTGGATGTTGCTGAGAAAACCTATTCATATCAACGTACCTTATTTTTAGCAGAGTAAAAGCATTGACCTGAATAAAAAAAAACAAAAAACTGCATGCTACATTTTCTGTGCACTGACCTGATGAATGGAGGTTTTCAAAAAACACACTGAACACGCTTTAAAATACAAGTCGTCTCACCAAAAGTTTTTTTTCTGGCTCAAGTCTCATTTGACAAAAGTGTATGATGCAATTTGTCTAACTAGGAGGTCCTGTTCCCAAGACAGAGTGGCCGGACATGTGTCCCCCCTCTCCATACCACTTTCCAATCATGCATAAAATGAAGGAAATTAATACTTAATTAGTATTGAAATACAGTATATGTTAGGGCTCAGATCTGAACCTAGAAAACTCTGTTGTGCCTGGCAATGTCTCTTCTTGCTGTGTCACCTGGAATTCTGAATGTATTTAGCATTGATACTTGCCTCGGCCACCAGGCGTTCCCTGAGACCAGGGCCATCACAATCTATGCAGGTGGGTAGTCAAGCTTAGAATAGATAAATAGTTAAAGCGGCGTTACGCCAGAAAAAAATAAAATTTAAATTCAGCAGCTACCAATACTGCAGCTTCTGACTTTTAAAATGAGGACACTTACCTGTCCAGGGCGCCCGCGATGTCCTCACATGAAGCCGGCCTGTCCCTCGGCTCCGCAATGAGGCACCGGCATCTTTAGTAAGGGAATCAGAAGTGAAGCCTTGTGGCTTCACAGCCTGGTTCACTACAGCTCATGTGTGAGTACTGTTGTCCAAAAGACAGCGGGGGGGCGGACATGGCGTAGTTCGCTGTGGATTCTGTGACACTCTTTCGCCGGAAGTGGGAGAAAATAGCTGTATTAGACAGGTATCTGCACCCTCCTCCCCCCTGAAAGGTGCCAAATGCAACACTGGAGGGGGATTAACCAAAATCACTGGAAGTTCCATTACTGGGTGGAACTCCGTTTTAATGTTGATTCAGAGAATTTAGTTGCCCTTTAAAGCTTATGTGATTCCACATACTTTCTCAAATTGCATCCGGTGGGAATGAGCCCTCCAAGTTCCCTTTGTCCTAGGTGCTTTAAAATAGCTTGAGGTGCTAAAATATGTGATTCTATTTAAAAGAAAATCCAATATATTGGATTGATACATTTCATCGATCTCCAGAAGCAATAAAGATGGAATTACCATTTAAAGCTTTTGTACAAAGTACAGCCGCTCTCGCTGAACACTGCAAGTGCTGCCAGAACGAGCGCACACTTGTCACAAGCTTCCCTATCAGTACAGCCATGCTTTGTATGTAGCACACCATAGGGACAGCCTCATTCAACTACATAGGGTCGTTAGCATCAGTGATGTCGCCATACTTCATGCGCAAAAGGCGAGAAAGTATTTTACTGAAAATTACAGGAACCATGATTAGGCAAGATGGAAATGAGGAACAAATCAAGAGATCTCCAGCTCCGCAGTTAGCAAAGATTTGTGCCTCTTATAGTTCAATTTAGCTTAATGCCAAATGCATCCGCATTCATCGGGAGGTTTCATGGGAACACTATGCAGTACTCAATTCTAAATAAACGTGTTTGCAGACAGCCATGAACTTTTTACATGACATCACAGATAGCTCCTCAGTCCCCAATTGAAGGGGTTAAATACACCAGGCACAGCTGTTTAGCTCTCATCTCTTTTCAAGCAACAGCAATTATGAACATTAATGGCAAGTACAAGAAAACGTAATTTCCATCATGTTCCCGCATTATTTAGCTAAAACAGGCTCTTTGGAAAAATGGCAGCAAAGTACTAATTACCAGAGAAAAAAATGGTTGTCTTTCCCTTTCAAAATCCACTGCATTAAAGAGAATATATGGTTTAAGTTTTTATTTCAGATATGCGCATTATATGCAGCCTTTGATACTTTATTTTCAGTGCTTTATAATAGTTGTGCTTAACTGTTCCTCGTAGGTGGTGACAGATGACAATGTAAGCGCACAATTGGAAGGCAAGAACTGAGTGTTGTCCTCCTATGCCAGAAGAGCCTGAACAAGAACTTTCAAGGCTTGTATTTTATTGCAAGCTGCATTTTTAAAGTTGACATAAGTTGTCTTTCTATGCTGAAAAGAAACACTGCTAGGTTTCCGGTCATACTCTAATCACAGCTATCGAAGAAGGCAACGTGTCACTAAGCCACAACTTTGCCGTGTACAAACGCGACAGGGCAGTATAGTGCCAATTTGGCTAAAGTTGCCAGGGTTCGTGCTTCCATGCGTGTGCATATGTGCCACTAGTCTCTGCTAGATTCAAAATACCTGACAGACTCTGGAAGTGCATATGCACAGACACTGGCATTCTTATAAAGGTGGAGTGGAAGAGGGGCAAAAGGAGGCCATTAACATCTTAAAGCTCATATGAGATTTTAATAACGGGGTTTACATATAGTGTACAGTAAATGCTGCAAAACTAACTTACATTTTTGTTTAGTCCACCAGTTAGTCAGTCTAGCTGTAGACATAACTAGGGATGCACCGATATATCGGCCGAAAACAGCTGTTTTGGCGACATGCCGAAACAGCTTTAAAATTGCCGATATGGGAATCGGGTGCCTGTAAAAAAAATGGTCGCTGGGCTGTCACGGCTCCGTCCTCTGCACGAGCCAACGAGTGTCACTGCCTCCTGACTCGATTGGCTATTCAAAAATGGTGCCGGGTGGCACAATTACGTATCTGCTTATGCGCCGCCCGGCCTAGCGGATACGAGCTTTCCAGAGCTCGGCCGACTTTGGGCTCGGGAAAGCTCGTATCCGCTCGGCTGGGCGGCGCATAAGCAGATACGTAATAGCGCCACCCGGCGCCATTTTTGAATAGCCGATCAAGTCAGGAGGACTCGGGAGGGACACTTTGGCAGTGACACTTGTTGGCTTGTGCAGTGCACTCACCATAGGCAGAGGACGGAGAAGTGACAGTTCAGTCCAGCAGAGCCCAGCACAGAGCCCAGCCATGTCCAGCACAGAGCCCAGCCATGTCCAGCACAGAGCCCAGCCATGTCCAGCACAGAGCCCAGCCATGTCCAGCACAGAGCCCAGCCATGTCCAGCACAGAGCCCAGCCATGTCCAGCACAGAGCCCAGCCATGTCCAGCACAGAGCCCAGCCATGTCCAGCACAGAGCCCAGCCATGTCCAGCACAGAGCCCAGCCATGTCCAGCCATGTCCAGCACAGAGCCCAGCCATGTCCAGCACAGAGCCCAGCTTTAAGGTAATAAAGAAGCTGGTGGTGGCAGTAGGTGATGGTGGCAGGAGGTGGTGGGGGCAGGAGGTGGTGGGGGCATGAGGTGGTGGGGGCATGAGGTGGTGGGGGCATGAGGTGGTGGGGGCATGAGGTGATGGTGGAAGAAGGTAATGGTGGCACCGTGGCAGGAGGTGGGTGAGGTAATGCTGACAGGAGGTGGTGGGGCAGGAGCTGATGGTGGCAAGAGCCGATTGTGGCAGGAGGTGGGGGTGGTGGGTGCAGCAGGTAGTGGCGAGAGCAGGAGGTCATGGCGGCAAGAGCTGGCAGGAGGTGATGGGGGTGGTGTTTTAACATACAATTATAAATAAAATAAAAAAGTCGGTTTCGGCCTCACTTTTTTTATTTCGGTTTCGTTTCGGTTCTGAAATTTCCATTTCGGTGCACCTCTAGACATAACCTTCAACAAAAAAGGACTGGTAAATATAAGAGCAGCTAGTAGCAACACAACCAAGGTCATACATCAGCACATAGTACTTAACTCTGGGCTCAAACTACGCAGAACTGAAAACAGATGTTACCAAGTAATTTAAGTAGGCTTCAAGGTTATAAATGATTTAACCACCTGCCGCCCGCCCTATTATAAAACGACGGCAAAGTGGTTTTAATATCCTGACCAGACATCATAGGACGTCCTTATATGCCAATCAGTGGGCATCACTGATTGGCAGGCATTGTTTGGCACTGATTGGCATCCATCAGTACAATATATTACAGTACATCCATGCCACCTATCAGTGCCCATCCATGCCCATCATTGCCGCCTATCAGTGCCCATCTATATCTGTCACCTATCAGTGCCACTTATCAGTGCCCCATATTAGTGCCCATCAGTGCCCATCAATTCCACCTCTTCAGTGCCACCTCATTGGTGCCCATCAGAGCAGCCCCATCAGTGCCCATCAGTGAAGGAGAAAATGTACTTGGTTACAAAGTTTTGTAACGAAAAAAAAAAAAGCATGTGTTTTTCAAAATTTTGGGTATTTTTTTTTAGCAGAGAATAAAAATCCCAGAGGTGATCAAATACCACCAAAAGAAAGCTCTATTTGTGGGAACAAAATGATAAAAATTTAGTTTCAGTACAGTGTAGCATAAACTGTACCTAAACTACAGAGGTTTGTTGCAGAGTATCACATATGAAGGAGTGATTTTTACAAGGCAATTAAGGATATGGCTTGGATTGCCCAGTGGCCAAGCCATTATCCAATTTCGCTTGTTTTATTATGCAGAGTTTGTTATAAATTAAACATTAAAAGTCACACACAGTGGAACTTCTGCCAAAATCTTTTTTCTTGGTTTTGGATGGACTACAAAATAGTATGAACCCGTTGGTATTTACGTTTTTTTGCTGGTCTCTTTTTGGAGAAAATCCTATCCCGAAAGGACAAACTGGAAGGAAGTTTTCCCATTTAATTTCAATGAGCATTGGCAGATTTCCCCCTCTACTCCTATTCTGGTGACAACTGGAACAAAAGATGAAGCCGTCACCACTCACTGTCACCAGGGCAGAAAGTGTGAGTGTGCTTTCTAAGAGGAGACAGAGAATGCAATAAAACCCTGAAAGTGGTTCCAACCATTCCCCTTCCTATCCGTACCTAGTAAAAACACAAGACCCAATTTTTATTCAGCCCCACCCTCAAAAGAAAAACTCAAACTATTGGAAAATCATGTACTCCAAATCCTGTTGGAAAGTGCTCCAGTAGGAGTCCATTTTTTTTATTTTAGCTTGGGGAGGTGGGGCTGTCCAGTAACAAGCATATCTCACATCGTCATGCAGGGTCTACTTCAACTTCTCTCTGAGATCCTTATATCTTAACTGAAATCAGAATTCATCAACTGTTCGCTACAGCCAGATGTCCTCCAAGTCTGCCTACAGAACAACACTTAAAATGGATTGTGCGAATAAATGGAGTTACTCCAAAACCATCAGGTACGAGACAGACCATAAACGTCATCGCTTTCCACTCATGAAACAATCTTCTGCTCTTAAAACACAGAACATCTCATTAGTCATGCTGTGTAAAGTACACCTCATCCTGACACTATGCCAGGAAAGTCTGTTTTCGAAAGCTACGCAGGAGGCAAAAAAAATACCTGACTGCTACATCACACTAAGCTGTCCTTGACATGTATGGGGGAGCAAAATGTCATGGCACCACAGGGACGTTCATGGCTCTCCAGGTGATGAGGAGAGGTGGCCTTAAATAACCTAGCCTCCTGTCACAAGCGTTCAAACTACTGGTCAAGAAGAGCTTCAAAATACTTTTAGGCTGGGTTCACACTTATGCGGTGTGAATTTCAGCTCTGTAATGTCTCTGCAAAGATAAGGGAAGTGTTCAGCAGATTAGCTCAGTTTTTGCTGCGAATTTGGAGACCTGGGGGAAGTTCTGAGTGAGAGGAGAGTGGGGGAGAAATGTATTGAGCTGAATGAGAGAAATTCCTGAAGAGAACTGAACACATCTGCGAATCAGCTGCGTACCCATAGAAGATAATGGGACTGATTCGCACCTGAGCCGCACCGCAAGGCCTCCACAGCGCATACGGTTTTCCGGCAATGCGCAGTGCGAATGCATCGCACATATGTGAACCAGCCTCATTGAAAACAATGGGCCAGATTCAGGTAGATCAGAGCATCTTTGCTCTGGAGTAACGCATCTCATTTGCGTTACGCTGCAGAAATTTTAGGAGCAAGTGCTGTTATTCAGGAAGCACTTGCTCCTAAAGTTGCGGCAGCGCATCGCAAATGAGCCGGCGGAATTCAAATTGGGCGGGTACGGGGCGTGTAGTATTCTAACTAAGCGCGATCCCGCCGCCAACGTACTGCGCATGCGTCGAGTGTCAAAACATCCCCGTGCGCATGCTCCAAAATCTGTGAATGAACGTCAATGACGTCACATTCCCATTCATGAACGTTTTACGCAAGCGACGTTTTTTTTTTTTTTTTCGACGCGATGACGACGCCTATACCTAACATAGGATACTCCAACCCCATGTAGGTATATCTACGCGCCGCGTATCCCGTCCGGAAACGTCGTACCGTCATTGCGTCGCGCCGGAATTCGATCGTGAATTGCCGATTTCCGCTCATTAACATATTTTTTGAGCGTAAATCGGCGCCATTTTTAAGTTGAAGTAACGATGCGATGGCGAAACTCAGTTACGCTGCTCGCATCGGAGCTTCAACCCGGCGTTTCTTGTTTTCTGGTTACAGAAAACAGAAACGCCGGCTCAAAGTCACAGTTAGGCTGGCGGATCACTGGATCCGCCAGCCTAACTGTTCATGAATCTGGCCCAATGTCTTTAGAAATGTTCTGCGTTTTGGATGCGGTTGAAACCGCAACCAATTCGCATAGGTGTGAACCCAGCCTTAGGGTTCTTTAGTTACCAGTAAATCAGTTTTTAATGAGGAAAAAAAAAAAACACAACCTGTGCTTAATTTAAAATGGTAAACAAAATGTCGGTTCCAAAAAAAGAAGACAGACTAATTTTAATGGGCAGAGATGTTTTAGGGGCACCATTTATCGCGCTTCCAACCCACCCCAAAGATGCTGCTTGCAGAACATTTCCAATGTCCCGCAAGCGCACCACCCAAGTGTGAAAGCGCACATTGCAATGAATGGGAGGTGGTTTTAGGTGCTTTTCAGTGGCCATGTCTAGCGCTAAAATGCAAAACTGCCTCAGTGTGAAAGGGGTCTAACAGTTTCTCTTTCAGAGTTTCAGACTTGATTAAGTATTTCTCCATCGCTAAACAATGAATAAACTTTATTTAGAAGTGGCAAAGTTGGAATGGAATGGTCTCTATTATAATTTAGAGTGATCGAGTTCTCCCAAAATCTCGCACAAGTCTTGCGTTGCGAAAATAACCAATGACTGACGGACTAAAGATTGCGTTTTTATAGGTTACTTTTTTAACTATTGCAACATTGATTTACAGGTACCATTTTCCGATATGCTCAAGGTTTCAAAACGCTAACAATTTAAAAAACGCCCCACGGCACACTGTGTGCCATGACACAACAGTTTGAGAATCACTGATCTAAACTGAGAAAGGAACAAGATATTGCTATTGTTTTGCCTGACAGAGACAGACTGGGCAGCTAAATGACCATCGATTTGGGCCCAATGTTCATTTAAAAAAGCGTTATGTTATATTAAAAACAAAAGCACTGAATACACATACTAAAACAGTTGGACATCTCTGGTGTAACAAGGCCCGACAAGGGGAGAAATCATTTTTCTCTTAAAGAAAGATTTTAATTAAATCCTGGCTTCCCTAAAGCAGCCTGGGCATCCTGACTCGATCTTTAAGGGGATAAGAAGAGACGTGAAAAAAAATAAAAAATAAAAAACTTTATTTACCTCAGGATGCAAAAGCAGCGAAGCGGAACGGAGTAATTCTGTCTGAAATGAGGATCAGATTGAAATGTTCAAATGGAGCCAGGCGGTCTTTTTCTCTTCTATTACTGAAGCCCGCACAGTGACATGCGGGTTGAGATGTTACACTATGAAATCTAACATTAAGCAGAGTTAATAGCATGGTGCAGATTCTTCATCCTTCATGGGATTTAACTAACTCATTTCAGACCACAGAGGGAGGGCAGCGCAGGGCAAAAGATGCCCATGTGGTTGCCGGGACTTTGTATTTAACAGGACAATTATTTACCAATTAAAATGTCTCAAGGAGAATGCCGATGGAAGAATGCAAGAACTATTCAAGGACAAGCATAATAGGAAGGCATCAAGTGTATATATTTTCACATATACATACACATACATACACACAATTATGTCTTGCTGCTGAGAAAATCCTATTCACCTCACCGCTGCCCGAAACACAATGCAATGCTAGCGCGTGATTGATGAGTGGATTCTGTAGGCAAAGAGTCCTCTCTGCTGGCACACTTTTCAGTCAGGAGAGACAGATCGGTGACAGACACCAAGCAGAAATTGGTAATCAAATGGGAAGGAAAAGGTGTTGTAGCTGTCGCCAAGCTATCCTAATGTCATGTGTCAAATTTGTATATAATAATGCATAGACAACACTGGTGCCACTATTTTGTGTAAAATAAAATAAAAATAATTAAAATGCAATGGCAAGAGTTGACATGGGATCTGAATAAAGAATTTAATGCCAACAGGCAGTAGTGCATTTAGGATTTGTGCTGCCCTAGGCCTGACTAAACTTGTGCACCCCTAATTTAAATATGACCCACGTCTTCCTGTCAAGGCCACATTCTTTGCTGAAAATTTTGAGTGGGGACACTAGTTCTGAGGGCCTAGGGGGGAAATGGAGTCCCTTTATTTGCATAGATTTCCTCTCACTTCCTGTTTGGCTATGAGGCAGGAAGTGAAGGGAAATCTCTGCAATGGGACAAGGATGGTAAAAAATAAACTGAACGGGGGTATAACCCTCCCTTACGCTATCTAAAATGAAAAAAAGTGTTGCCTATACTTCTACATTAAGCAACAATTCTGTTAAATTTTATGGAGAAGACTTAGAAGAGTGAGGAAGGTTTGTGATCCAGAATGATAGCACAGTCAAAATTAGAAGCACTGTGCCCCCCCCAGTTGTGGAAGGCCAGCCGCCCCCATACTGGAAGCAGTGCGGCCGCTTTAGGGGGCGCTAGACTAATTGGCCTCTCTGCCCAGTCCACCCCGTAAGACCGGTGCTACACTTAGTGTAGCGCAAGCTGGTGGGGATTCTTTTCGTGCTGCCCCCCTGCAAAGTGCTGCCTTAGGCCTGGGCCTTGTTGGCCTAAGCCAGGATATAGCATTGCCAACAGGTCTGAAATCCAATAGGAATAAGTCAAACATTCTACAGCTTCACATTGTGTATGAATGGACTTTCTGTAAATCCAAACTTTATGGTTATGAAGCATTTGGATTTTTTGCCCATGAAAACAATAGGAAAGGTGCCCACATACCAGGCTATATAAACCTAAATCTGTTGGCTGTGAAAGGCCCAATATGCAACAGATTTGGCCATAGGGAAGCAGTGGCCAAGCCACAAAGATATAGATTGGTGCTGATCAGCCATAACATTCTACTAAACAAATGGCCTGTACACACGTTCAGATTATAGTACGATCGATTCAAAATCTGTATTTTTCATACCATTTTCGGATCGTTCGTACACAGCTGTTCGACAAGCAAGACAGTTCATCCGATATTATCCGATCGGACATGCACAAACATGTTTCAGATACAATAGCAGATTGTATGATTTTTGTTTTAAACAGTACATATACACCACAACACATTTCATCACTTCCAAATTTACATTGTCTTAACTTTAATAACCTATTCAATTTCTACTTGCAAGTGAAAAAAGTCGGGCAATCTGTTTTCATCTTTGATTTCAAGACACATATGCTCCCATTGCCAGATTTCCTCCTTTTGCTGTTCTGGGGACCACAGAAAAAATAATTACATTTCACCTCGAACCATTGAATATCACTCAAATCAAAAAAGTGTGAGTGAGCTTCCCAATGGCATTCCATTGCAATGGCATTTGAGGGTGGGTGGGATATTTTAGGCAGCAAGTGAACATGTTGTCCATGTAGTTGATGTGTTGAAGGCGGAAAAACGGCAAGCATAAGGATTTGTGCGACTGACAAGGGCCAAATTATAACGACTAGAAAGCTGGGTCAGAACAACCTCAAAATTGCAGGTCCTGTGGGATGTTTGTCTGCAGTAGTCTGGACCTACCAAAAGTGGTCGAAGGAAGGAAAACTGATGAACCAGCAAAAGCATTATAGAAGGCCAAGGCTTGTTGATGCATGTGGAGAGCTAAGGCTGGCCTGTGTAGTTCAATCCAATAATAGAGCTACTGTAGCTCAAAATTGCTGAAAAAAAGTAAATACTGGTTCTGATAGAATGGTGTCAAGACGCACAGTGCATATCAGTTTGTTTCAAATAGGGTTGCCCAGTTGCAGACCAGTCAGGGTGCCCATGCCGGCGTGTTCACAGCCAAAGCCCCTACAATGGGCACGCGAACATCAGAACTGGATCAATGGAAGAAGGTGCCCTGTTTTTTTTATATCATGTGGATGGCTTGGTGCATGTGCATCGCTTACCCAAGGAAGAGACAACAACAGGATGCACTATGGGAAAAAAGCAAGCCAGGCGGAGGCAGTGTGATGATTTGACTAGTGGAGTCCATGTCTCGACAGGTCAGGGCTGTTTTGGCAGCAAAAGGGGACCTACTGAATATTAGATGGGTGTAATATTATGGTGGACGGTTATATTATGGCTGATCAGGGTATACACAACAGCTGGTCTTGGTACAACTGCACTTTCTGATTAAACTACAATGCCATCCTTTCAGTCATGTCCAACTATGTGATTCTATGAGTCAGATGTTCAAATAAAAAATTAACTTGTATGGCTTTTTTTTTGTGGTTTTGTGTTCTGGCTACTTTTGGGTGCATCAACTATTTTTTTGTTTCCCCGCGTAATTCAAATTGGCAATGTAAGGGGCGTCTTGTATTTAAATTAAGCGCGCCCCTGCGCCGAACAAAATGCATATGCGCCGGCCGTAAACGTAGCCCAGTGCGCATGCTCCAAATCACGTTGTAAAAGTCAATGAAATCAACGTGAACGTCACTTACGCAATGCCCTATTCGAGAACAAAATACGCAAATGACGGAAAAACACGACGCTGTCCCGACGTCCATACTTAACATGGCGTACGCCGAACCTACGCAAGGTTACCTCTCATTTAGCAGGGGTAACCTAACGCTTACGCAAACAATGTAAACTACGACGACGGGGCGCAAATGCCTTCAGGGAATACGCGTATCTAGCTCATTTGCATATTCAACGCAGAAATCAACAGAAACGCCACCTAGCGGCCAGCGTAAAATTGCAACTTAGATACGATGGTGTAAGCGACTTACGCCAGTCGGATCTACGCAAAATCTATGCGTAACTGATTCTAAGAATCAGTCGCATAGACACACCGCCTAAGAAACAGAGATACGACGGCGTATCTGGAGTTACGCCATCGTATCTCTTCTGAGAATCTAGCCCTACAAGTCCAAAATAGGCAAGCCTGAGTTTAGTATTTTTGCTATCCAGTGAAATGCCTGGTTTCATGCGCTCCACGATTTGCTTGCTGTCTTGGTTTTCAATGGAATGAGCAGGAGTCTTCGCCAGCATCATAACTCAACACATCTAATTTTCCTCCACATATAGGTTTGCAGACATATGGTATCCTTTGCTGCCCGATGAGATAAAAAAATCTTAAAGCCCTGGTTGCGGGAGTGAAGCCGTGCGAGTTCAGCTGAACTCGCATGATTTCACTCCCGCTGGCAGTCCCAATTTCGGCCGCGATTTAAGAGACATCTGTGCAAGGTTCCTCACTGATGTTAATTATAAATCGTGGCCCGAAATCGCAAAAAGTAGTACAGGAGCTACTTCTTGAAATTGGAGTCGCACTGATTAGACCGGTGCCATTGCCGACAAATGCCGCCGATTTGAGAGGAGATTTGACATGTGAAATCGCATCTCAAATCGTAACCCAGTGTGAACCTGGGCAAATAGTAATGACTTTATTAGCCCATTGCACTTGCAATCTATTCACAAATGGAATTATCTAAATGGGCTCAGTGGGATACAAAAAATGTTGAAAGAATAGCCCTATTTTAAGTAGAACCATTTCATCTGCCCACACACATAGTTTAACAGTGTTTTAATACTTGAAAATAAGATAATTACTCTGGTGTACCAATTCTCATAATCAACAATCTTTTCAATTTATCTCCCTCATTTAAATTCAGATGTATTCCCTGCATTAAGAGATAACAGATCTAATTAAAAATTATGACCTTGTGAAAATAGTTACATGTAGCATTCGTGGCCAGCAGAACGGGGAAAGAGATTTTTTAGGATAAGCAGTATTTGAACAACAGCTGGCTACAGCATTATACATGGCATGTTAATGTGTGATTATATATATATATTATATATATATATATATATATATATATATATATATATATACACACACACACATATATATATATATATATATATATATATATATACACACACACACACACACACACACACACATAAATACATATACACACACACACAGAAGAAGTGCCATCATGCTGATCCTCTGGTTTAAACAGACCTCAAACAAACCTGCAGCAACCAAAAACCAAAGCTTGTATTCTGCCGATGTTCTGGGTCAGGTACTTCACAAAAAGGAAAGCTAAAGATCAACATGGTCATGAGAAAGCCAACATGCAGAATTGTGAAGCAATGTTACATTTGAGAGGATGATCCTTCTACCTTAGAATATTGATGCAAATATCTGCATCCTCTATAAAAGAAGTCCTACTCCTTGAAGAGCAGCAGGGCCATGGCCAAGTGAAAGCCTCTGGACTAAGATTGGAAAAAAAAAAAAAGTGTTGAAATCTATATGGTAAGCACTAACCTCCCATTTACCTGTATGCAACTTCACTACCATCTTTAGTGAAGTTCATGCCAATTTTTAAATATTCAATACAAAAAGTGTTCTTTCATCTCCAGACCTTACACAATTCATAAATCCATAGTCTAAAAAGGTAGAGGTCTCCAATAGGGCCACTTTACTGTTCTTTAGATTTGAGGATCAGGCTGTGGCCAGTGGGAGTAGAAAATTCCTTAGTGTCCGTACACAAGGTCTGTGGTTAGTAAGAGGAGGAATAGTTTCCCAATCGTTGGTGTCAGTTGGAGGAATAGTTTCCCAATCGTTGGTGTCAGTTGGAGGAATAGTTTCCCAATCGTTGGTGTCAGTTGGAGGAATAGTTTCCCAATCGTTGGTGTCAGTTGGAGGAATAGTTTCCCAATCGTTGGTGTCAGTTGGAGGAATAGTTTCCCAATCGTTGGTGTCAGAGGAATACTGCCCCATTGTTGGAGTCAGCTGCAGTGATGCTTCTCAGTTGGAGAAATAGTGCCCGAATGTTGGTGTCAGGGGGAAGAATAATGTTTCAATATTTACATCAGTGGGAGGAATGGGTGAACCATCAATGGTGCCAGTGGGAGGAATGGGTGAACCATCAATGGTGCCAGTGGGAGGAATGGGTGAACCATCAATGGTGCCAGTGGGAGGATGGGTGAACCATCAATGGTGTCAGTGGGAGGATGGGTGAACCATCAATGGTGTCAGTGGGAGGATGGGTGAACCATCAATGGTGTCAGTGGGAGGATGGGTGAACCATCAATGGTGTCAGTGGGAGGATGGGTGAACCATCAATGGTGTCAGTGGGAGGAATGGTGAACCATCAATGGTGTCAGTGGGAGGAATGGTGAACCATCAATGGTGTCAGTGGGAGGAATGGTGAACCATCAATGGTGTCAGTGGGAGGAATGGTGAACCATCAATGGTGTCAGTGGGAGGATGGGTGAACCATCAATGGTGTCAGTGGGAGGATGGGTGAACCATCAATGGTGTCAGTGGGAGGATGGTGCCCCATTATTAGTGTCCGTGGGAGGAATGGTGCCCCATTATTAGTGTCCGTGGGAGGAATGGCGCCCCATTATTAGTGTCCGTGGGAGGAATGGTGCCCCATTATTAGTGTCCGTGGGAGGAATGGTGCCTTATCTGTGTTGTCTGAGATGAATAGTGCCTTAGATCAGTGCGAGGAATAGTGCCACAAGAGCTGGATAAAAGCAAGCAAAGGGCCAAATCTGGCCCGTAGGCCATACTTTCGAGACCACCGTTCCAAGCAAAGGATAAAAAAAAAAAAAAAAGACAGGAGAAAGTGTAGATCTTTTAAACCAGTGGTTCTCAACCTCAATCCCCAAGAACCCCCAACAGGCCATCTTTACAGGCTTTCCTTTATCTTGCACAAGTGCTTTAAATCAGTCAACGGCTTGGTATTTTGGACAGCTATTTTAAGAGAAATTTCCAAACCATGGCCTGTTGGGGGTACATGAGGACAGAGGTTGAGAACCACTGGTCTAAACCAACCAGACAGGGAGTAAGAGACCACACACTGGACAATCCTTTTAATCTGTAATTCCAACACCAACTATATCTGCATGCTCAACTAGCACAGAATTTAAAAAAAAAGTCAAGTATGTATTCTTAACTTTAAAAAAAGCACCTTCTATTGCTCTCGGCCTCCTCCAAAATCTTTGTTTGCTTCTGTGATCTGACTTCCTATTAGAGGGTGGCCATGTTCATTCTCCATTGTCACGCTGTATGCAAGAACGTAACCACTATGGGATTTGTAATGTGCACAAAGCACACAAAACGCAATCAACATGCATTTCTTGTTCCAAAGAGAAGTGAGAGGGAAAAGTAGATGTTTGCAAGCTCATGATGGACATTACAAAGGAGGCAGAAAAACACAGCAAGAAATGCTTTTCATGAAAAATAGATGAGAAATAGATAACAGGGCCATTAAGTATTTTTTGCAGACTAAGGATATCATTAATGTCCCTTTAACAAAGCAAGGCAGAGAAGATTTTTTTCTATTTGTCTGTCCTGAAAAAGAGTCAACATGGAATGTATTCTTCTCGTATCTCCTTCAGACTGGACAAAAACCTGCCGACCTCAGGCTTACCCCATGATCCCACTATTATTGCTTTAACTCAGCCAGCAATGTACGCTATGCCAAATGCAATTTTCCTATTAATATATTTTCAAGCTAAGCCTGAGGATATTTGCTGTGATCAAAAACAGGATTGTTGTCAATGGAAAAAATAAATAAAAAAAAAACATAAAAATACTGGATGATCACATGTTCGTCCAACAATGATGAGATTTATTTTTTCTCTTTTTTGTTACGGGACCGTAGAAATAAACGATAATGACTTATCATCTGGCTGCTGGAGAGGTGTGCGGCTCATTGCGCGACATGCCAGCATGGCAGCTAATAGGTAATTTAGGCAAGAGTGGGTGTGGGGAGATATACCGTCTCGCTTCCAGCTAAAACACATTGAAATGAAGGAGTTTAACTCACAGACAGTTGCTAGGTTTCCAGTTTAAAGTTTTTTTTTTTTTTTTAATATGCATGTGAATGTGAACAGTGCAAAAGATAAGATAGAAATAAAGATAGATAAAAAAGAAATATAGAAATATGGGAACATCCACTGCCAAGGCAAACAGAGGGCCGTAAGTCACCTGAAGTGTAACATCTGTTGGCCTATCAACTGCTTGACCTTACATGCTGGGATTGATATACTAAAAGGCAAATAGACTCTTCACTTTGTAAGGGATGTTGCATTGGGTATTCTTTGCAAAGTGAAATTTCACCAAATTCACTAAATTCTGGGGAAAATTCCCATACAAAGTGCTACTGTCCTTGCAAAGTAAACAGTGTATTTCATTTTAGTAAATCAATCCGCATTGGCAACAAAAAGGATCACCACCTCAATCTAGAGACATGCCTCTCTTTGATAGAGGACTGGATGACAAAGAGTTATCTTAAACTCAACGGAGCGAAAACAGAACTTCTCCTGTTTCACACCAAGCGGAGGAATCAACCTGCAACAACCTGGACCCCCCCACCCATTCTGGGCAAAATCATCTCCCCTAGCGCCAAAGTCAAAAGTCTAGGGATCACATTTGACTAGTATATGACAATGGACGCACAAATAGGGTCAGTAGTCAGCGGATCTCACCATATGTTGCGCCTACTACGCAGACTTACTTCTTTCATCCCGAAAGAAGACATAGCGGTCGTGGTGGGAGCAATTGTAAACTCCAGACTGGACTATGCAAATGCCCTTTACCTCGGACTCCCCAAGTACCAAATCGCTCGTCTGCAGGTCGTTCAAAACACGGTCGCCAGACTTGTGACGGGGGAAAAAACCCTGGGAATCAATCTCGCCTTCACTGAGAGCCCTTCACTGGCTGCCAGTAAAAGACAGAATCACTATTAAAGCACTCTGTCTAACGCATAGATGTATCCATGGGAATGCTCCCCATTATCTATGAAAAAAAATCAAAGCTCATAATCCCAATCGCGTTCTGCGATCCACCAATCAAAACCTGCTCCAGATTCCGAAAGCCAACTACAAGTCCAAAGGAGAAAGAAGATTCGCGATCCAAGGTCCCAGACTATGGAACGCTTTAACAACCAGCATTCGGTTGGAGGAGAATCACTTAGCGTTCAGGAGAAAGATCAAGACTCATCTCTTTTGATATTAAAGGAGACAGGAACAACAAGCGCCCAGAGGCGATTTAGTTCGCATGTGCCGCGCTATATAAGTTTTCATTCATTCATTCAATCCCAGTGCCTCATGTTCCAAGTGTACAGTGTGTCAGAATATCCGAGAGGCTGCAAATGCCAGACTTTAGCTAGAGTGTGAGTGTTGTGGGGGAGGGGGTTAGTGGTCATTTGACGTGTCGGGCTTTATAAACATTGAGGGAATAAAAAAAATAAAAAAAAATGTATACACACACACACACAAATAAGAAATACCAAATTAATAAATTTTCAGCATCGGTCAACATGATAGATAATCACACCAATCAATAAACCTCAAAAAGTAATGGCCTTGTAAACACAGGTGTAAACACAGGTGGCTGAGCCTGTTCAATGTAAATGCCGTTGTCTTTCCCCCACTAGGGAAGACCAGGTGCAGTGTACAGCCTCCCATAGAACAGAACGGTTGTGTGCTGCTGTACTTGTGTTATGCCAGTGCCGTCGTAAACAGGTGTATGCAAAACAATGGAACGTTTTTTTTATTTTTTGCAAACGCCCATATGCAAAAGTCATGTTACGATAGCACCAGCTTATACCCATGTACAGCCATTCTTGGAAAGCTGTGCACTTGGGCTTCCCTAGTGGTGGAAAGATTTTGCGTTGCGCAAGCTCAGCCACCTGTGTGCAAGAGCCCTAAAGGCAATCAAGTAAAACAAAGAAGGCTCAACTCTCCAGGTGAGATGGGGGAAGCCCGATGGATAGTGGGTGCATGCCTCGGCTCGCCTCCGGATACAGTGCACAAAAAAAAAAAAAATAGGCTGCACACCACAAAAATCTTTATTCCAACATCTCGAGCTGACACCACAAGCACAGATGCCTGGAATCTACCATTTCCAATGATTAAGCGCTCATAGAAGTGTGAAACGCTTAATCATTGCATATCTGTGCTTGTGGTGTCACTTTGGGATGTTGAAATAAAGTATTTTTTTACTATATTGTGGTGTGCAGCCTATTCTTTGAGCCCTAAAATGCAAGACAAATATTACATGGCCTGTTAATTTCGTTGACTAAAACATTTTAAATGAGTACTATTTTAGTCGATTAAAATTAAAACAATTGAGATGACCAAAATACGACTAAAACTAAAAATGGCATTTTAATCAAAAGACCAAGACTAAAACTACATTGAAATTGGACTTCAAAATTAACAAAATGGTCTGTAGTTAATGTTAATACCTCAATGCCATAAATAATAACATATAACATATATATGTATATAATAACATATTTGATTGTTCACGCCAGCAGTATATAATGAGTTTGCAAATTGTAGAGAAATGTTAACTAATGCATGACAATTTAATTGCACTCATTAGATTTTAGACGACTAAAATTTACTGGAGATTTAGTTGACTAAATACGACTAAAACTAAAATGGGACTAAAACTAAAATGCCATTTTAGTCTTAAGACTGAAATTAAATTGAAATTTGCTGCCAAAATTAAAGGGGTTGTAAAGGAACAATTTTTTCCCCCCCTAAATAGCTTCCTTTACCTTAGTGCAGTCCTCCTTCACTTACCTCATCCTTCCATTTTGCTTTTAAAAGTCCTTATTTCTTCTGAGAAGTCCTCACTTCCTGTGCCTCTTTCTGTAACTCCACACAGTAATGCAAGGCTTTCTCATTGGTGTGCAGTGTCATGCTCGCCCCCTCCCTTGGACTACTGGAGAGTCAGGAAGCCCACTAACACACAGCTCCTTTATCTGCAACGTAGAGAGCGTCCTGACTCTCCTGTAGGGAGGGGGCGAGCACGACACTCCACACCAGGGAGAAAGCCTTGCATTACTGTGTGGAGTTACAGACAGAAGAACAGGAAGTGAGGATTTCTCAGAAGAAATAAGGACATTTAAAAGCAAAATGGAAGGATGAGGTAAGTGAAGGAGGACTGCACTAAGGTAAAGGAAGCTATTTAGGGGGAAAAAATGTACCTTTACAACCCCCTTTAACATTGCTCAACATACTATACATGTTGGAAAAATGGGCACATGGTCATCAAAGCCTGCAAATCAAGATGGCCAAATACCCTGAACACAGGAGATGCTGGAGAGAAGATTTTAGCAAGGGAGCTCACGGTTATCGCATCATTGGAGGTCGAGTTCCGTTTTAAAGAATGCCAGTGGAATTAATGGTGTAATTCAGGTTAAAGCACCTAATATGCATGCAAGAATTTTTACCACCCACTGCAATGCAGTAAGAATGGATCCTATAGAGAAACAATTTTTTGCTTATGTCCACATATTCTTCAAAAATTGCAAACGAATGCAGGACAACTAGTCTCTGAAGATTGAGCCCTCACAGCAAGGTCCCCGATATCTAGAGGACCATTAAAAAAAGAGAATGTGGATGAAAAAAATATTCAATACATGAAAAATCAAGACAATAAAATAGAGAGGCACAACAAAAATTATGTTCAGGAAAATTTCAAAACATGCACTTACTGTAAATATACTACAGTTCCCTTTAAATAAAGCTTAAACCTTCATATGGCAGCACAATATGTTGCAGGCCTTTCTGGCACAGTACACACAGGAAAGAAGGGAATAAACACAAGCTGAGAATTTTTAAGCAGAAAGCCAATTTATAAAGCGCCTAGGGAGGCCTAAGTCCTGTTGTAGAACGCTTTCCCTTCGCGCCAAGCTCTATCACACTTGTAGCTTCCAGGGTTCAATTAATAAGGAAGCTGTTTATGGATAACAAGAATATCCCCATTTTTACGTTTACCCTATGCTTACACACATTTACTTGCAGATGACTTTTTACCCTATGCTTACACACATTTACTTGCAGATGACTTTTTACCCTATGCTTACACACATTTACTTGCAGATGACTTTTTCCAGACTGTAACCATATTTTTATCTTATTTTATATTATATTGTTTTATATATTTATCTGTATTGTTGAAACTAAGAAAACAGGTAATCACATACAGGCAATTGGATTTTCTAGGTTATAGAGGGCTAGTTATGTCTACACAAATGCCAAAAGCTTAACCTTTGGCTTCAAGGTGGACCCAACATAGAAAATGCATGCTTCACATTGATCAAAGGGGTATAACAGAGTTACCAAATCACATTATTTTGATTGAAAAGGGTATGTATTGGATAGTCAAAAGAAAAAACACCTAAAGCTGAGATTACATAATCAATGGCTACCAGAAGCATGGTGGAGTGTCCCTATCATTGCCATAGTATCATTGCCAAAGGTCATGCAGACTGGCACTCTTGCTAGCTAGGGAGTAAAGCAATACGTAATGAGCAAAAATGGCTGCCCAAATGTTAACATATATAATATACACAAATTATAGCTTTTAAAACATTTTAACCAATTTTTGATAAGATTACTGATATTAACTGCTTATCTAAACCCCAACAACGAGCTGGTCTTTTTTTATGGCGCATGCACACAAGTCCAATTACAAATTACCCCACTTTCATTGCTGTAGGAAATTGGAAACCTATTTACATATTTGGTGCAAGCCTTTTGGGCTGATTTAAAATCCTCTCCCAGTTATTTACCACCACTATTCAACAGGACCCACGTGTCTCTCTGTTGAACATTGGCCCACTGGAGTTGAAGGGCAATTTAAACTATTGCCACGTAAACACAAAATCTGAATTTCCGACAGCAAATGTTTGATTTGAGCATTTGGTTGGATAGTCCGACCGTGTGTAGGCTCCATCGGACATTTGCTGTCAGAATTTCCAACAAATGTTTGAGAGCTGGTTCTTAATTTTTTCCCGACAACAAACGTTTTTTGTCGGAAATTCCGATAGTCTGTATGCAATTCTGATGCACAAAAATCCTATGCATGCTCTAAATCAATTTGACGCATGCTCGGAATCACCAAACTTCATTTTTCTTGGCTCGTCGTGTTGTACATGACTGCGTTTTTGACGTTCGGAATTTCCGACAACATTTGTGTGTATGCAACACAAGTTTGAGCCAACATTCCGTCTGAAAAAAAATCCACAGTTTTGTCGGAATGTCCAATCGTGTGTACGTGGCATTAATCTCCGAATCTAGACAGCTGATAAGCTAATGATTGCAAGATCTTTGAAGATGCCTTCACTTGCCTGCTCTCTTGCAACTAAACAGAGTTATATGCATGCATGCAAACATTGAGGCTACTTTCCAGGACAATGTCTGCAGTAATGTCAAAATTCGGCAGCCGTGAGGGAATAAGTTCCTACCCCCAGACTTCAATTAAAAACTTTAAAAAAGTTCCTTCACAGTTGTTCTGCACCAGCTCTGAACAGTTCAATGGGCATGGAACCCAACCTACACTCTCCACCTTCTTTCTTTACCTTTTCATACTTTCTTGTTTTCACTTCTGGCTTTTTATGATTCTACCGCCTACCTCTGGCTTACCCAGGGGTGATTTCTTGTCTTACTTTCACAATACTTGGTTAGATTACATATAATGTGAATGTAAGGTTTTGTTTTTCAGCATTTGATATGCCTATTGTCTCGGACAATAACTTGAATAACTAATGTGCTTACCATGTTGAACATGGTAACTGCCAACTGTTGTCCCTCCCTGCGTAGAGGCAATAAATATTTTATGTTCGCTCGGTTCTGTATTCTTTGAATATACATCAACCCTTCAAATACAAAAAAATAAGAAACTTGGGAAAATAAAATATTCCCATCTATGCCGGATCTTTCTTCCAGGATCTGGTAAAAATAATAATCCAGCTTAAATTACTGGCGTTTATACACAATCACAGGTATATGGCATGTAGAAGTGTATTAGTGTAAACTCATTCTATTAGCTAGAAGGTTCATCTATTCTGGCCACTCGAATGAATTTACGCGCACACACATGTATGTATGTATGTATGTATGTATGTATGTATGTATGTATGTATGTATGTGCCTAAATTATTTCAACGCCAATGCAGAGTTTGACAATTCTTTCATATAACAAGTGGAGAGACTGCTCAGCTGTCAAAAGAAAATATCTGGGCAGTCTGCCAAGTTTTTAACAGGAAACATTGTAACTAATGCTTCCTTCTTAGCTCAAATGGATAAACTTCTGCGTGTGTGTATGTGTGTAAAGAAAAATCAAGGCAGTCTGCCAAGTTTGTAACATGAAACATTGTAACTAAATCCTTCTTGGAGCAAACTTCTGTGTGTAAATGCATCAAGTTTAACCACTTAAAGTTCAAAACTTTTTCTGACACTTGTTAAAGTTATAATAAATATTTTTTGCTAGAAACTTACATTGAACCCGCAAAACATATATATTTTAGCAGAGATCCTAGGGAATAAAATGGCAATTGATGCAATATTTTGTGTCGCACTGTATTTGCCCAGCGGTCTTTCAAATGCAATTTTCTTGGGAAAAAAAATACACTTCAATAAAAACAAAACAAAAAATAAAAAAATAAAAACAGTAAAGTTAGCCCAATTTTGTTTTAATGTGAAAGATGTTACGCCGCAAGAATCGTGATCTCTCTTCCAAGCAAAAAAAATAGTGATTCTCATTTTAGCCAGAATCGTGCAGCTCTATTATGAAAACCATCTTTACTTAGCTCAGGCATGCACACAGGAGGACATGCTTAGCTGAGAAAGCCCCTTCCTGGCCTCCTCTAGATGAAAGCAGAAAACTGCCAACCATGGCACTACCTGCCTGGAGTTAATTTTATCCCTGTGCCAGCATGGGTTTCTTCTGGGTACTCTGGTTTCCTCCTACACTTCAAGAACATGCTAGTAGGATAATTGTCTTCGGTCTAAATTGGGCCATAGTATGTGTATGTATGAATGTGAGTTAAGGACCTTAGATTGTAAGCTCCTTGAGGGCTGGAGTTGATGTGAATGTACAATTTATATATAAAGTGCTGCGTAAATGCTATGCAAGTACCCATAATAAATAAATGCCAATGAAGATTCCAGGGATGAAGGAGATTTTGGCCTAGCCCAAAAACCAACTGAAGAAATGTAAAAAAAAAAAAAAAAGTTAATATAATATGCCCTCCTCCATTTACTAAGGCTTGCAACATAAGGATTAGAATAAGGCAACAATGAAAAAAACTTAGTTCCACTTTAGGCGTGAATGTGCAGAAAATTATATAAATTATAATAGTAAACTTATATTTGAATGCAGGTTTGTGACTTATGTGCCCCCGAACACTACACCAAAATGCAAATCCAAAACACACGCACAATGTGCATGGACTAATTGGCTGAAATGAAGGTATGCTCAAAAAGTTTAGGAAAAAAATATGTTTTAATACACGTAAAAGTGATGTTTTTTCAGCCGATTAAAAGAAGTAGTACAGATAAGGCTCGTTTGGCTTTTCTTCTCCTGTGAATTACAGCAGTGAAATTCGTTCTGCACTTCTCTGACCACAGCTGGCCGATGTTACAGAGCTGGTCCAGAACCTGGCTTATGCCTCGTACACACGACCGGTTTTCCCGATGAGAAAACCTACAAAAAAAATAAAAAATTAGAACCTGCTGTATTTTTTTCCCCATCAGTCTTTCTCGTCGCGACAACACTGATATGCTTTTCCAAGGGGAAAAAAACGTGCATGCTCATAATCAAGTTATGAGACGGGAGCGCTCGTACTGGTAAAACTAGCGTTCGTAATGGAGCTAGCTCATTCGTCACGCTGTAACGGGCTAAAAAAAAACACGAAGACTGAAAAGCGTGAATCGGCTCTCAAACTTTTATTAACACAAGGATCAGCAAAAGTAGCCCAAAGGGTGGCTCCATTTGAATGGATGTCCCCTTTATAGTGCCGTCATATGTGTTGGACGTCACCGCTCTTTGGACGAGCGTTTTTTTCACTGAACGTGTGTATGCAAGGCAGGCTTGAGAGGAAAAACGTTGGGTTTTGGCATGTCAGGAAAACCGGTCATGTGTATAGGGCATTAGCTTCTCATTGACCAAACCCCCCTAATGGGGGGTTGGGCAGACACAGGTGACTAACAGTTACCATCACTCTGCTCATGGAGAACTGAACAAACAGCACTCTTTGATCGCTGGCAGAGGACCGATGCAACATCCACCTAGGCAAGTATGGTTCTTAAAAAAAAAAAAAAAAATTCCCCCAAACTCCTCTTAAATATACTACTGAAGTGTTTTGTTGCATTTTTTTGATAAAAAAAAAAAAACACCCAAAAACTGTTGATCCTGCAGGGAATCATTGACCCAATAACTTCCTGTGCTCTGTGCCACATCCTTTTCAGTTACATTGTCATTTGCTCTTCCTGGAAGTTACAGATCACCCCAATGTGTTATGCTGGAAATAGAGGGGTGTTCTGAAGCCCTACGCCAAGGTCACAACACTGCTTTCCTATAAATGCATTGCGATAAGCGTTGCAACTATAGGACAGTGTGCTTGCTTACAGGATCACCAAGTGAAAATAAAGGGGGAAAAAAAGTCCCGAAAACAGAAATGCAGCGACCATATGAAAGGATAAGCCAGCTACAAGATATTCTATTTTTGCTCTTGGCTTTAGAAACCCTGTCTTATTTTTCTCATGTATAAAGTGAACTCTGCCGACACTGGAAGAATGAGAAATCCATAGGTTTGAGCATTTTCAGAAGGATAGGTTAACAGTCTCAGCCTGTATTTTTCCCTCCGTAAAGCTTTCATTTGATCATGGTTCAGTAGCTTATTCATTTCCTACGTTTCATCAAGAATGCAAGAGGCTTCATATCAAGATGTCATTGCTTCCTAGAGAAAAAAAAAGTTCTGGTACAGGCCACGCAGCAGATACCTCCATTGTGCATTGCTTCAACTCTAAAATCGTGAACAAGATCTTGATAATGCAATGGGACATTTCATTTTGTGTTTTCCTTTCTAGTGGACAATTCAGTCAGTCATAGTTCAATATATTCATAACTCTCGACTTTTTTTGTCTTTTCAATATTGCGTAAAATGATCTACAACAACCAGTTGAGCGTTACAGAATTTTACATGAGTATTGAATTAAACTTTACTTTTTAAAATTTGGATGGGGTTAGAGCCTCCATTGCGTTTTTAATGTTGGGTGTCCAAATTAATATTTCCTGTACCAATTGACTACTAGGGCACTGTATTTCCATTTCCCTTTCCCTCGATTGTAATCAGCACAAACTACTATAAAGCGGTCACTAGAAATTTCATAGAATTACTATATCAGTTACTTATGTTTTATATACTGGGGATCAAAGGGAATATCTAGTGGTATTGGGTAGATTTTCTTAATATCAGAAAAAAAAAAAAATGTTCTTCCTTCCTGCATCCCAACCTACTATAATCCATCCTGCCAGGTGTTAAGCCTTCCTTACCTGGTGAAGTCCATTATACGCACTTGAGTCACCACAGAAGCCTTGCGGTTACCGTTTTCGCCAGCCCAGCATCGCACATTACCCCTGGCTGACCAGTCACGTTCACTCTCCTTGGTCATCCCTTTAGCCCCGTACACACAGGCGGAATGGTTGGGAGACATTGGCCGGTTCAATAAAAAAACCGCATCATTCGGCCCTTGTCTATGTCAGTCAGTCCGATAAAAACCGGACGGGCAATCGAAAACCAGCAGCAGATCGGCTCCCAATCAGCACTCTCAGCCAGTGGCGGAGAGCACTGACCAGAGTGTTCAGAACACAAAAGTCAACAGGGAAGATTGCTGTACCAACATCAGATTATTAGCACAGCGTCTGTGACTGGAGCAGGCAGTTGAACACTGGGTTAAACGGAAAAAAAAATAATGATTAGTGTGTACCAGGTTTTAGTAATGTAGGGTGGGAAGAAGGGGGGGGGGGGGAGAAAAATGGCAGAGAGGGAAAAAAAGCAGAGAGGAAAGAGGTTAAGAAAAGGAGGAAGAAGGTAGACTGACACACACACACACACACACACACACACACACACACACACACACCCACACACCATATCTGTATATGTCTCAGGGTTGGTCAGCAGCGGGGCATTCTTAAGGTGCATTTTTGCCCATTTATTTCAATGGACTGCCAAATGTGCAAATAAGTATGGCAGAAGCTGCTTTTAAAATTGTTTAACACAAACCCCATGGTACTGTAGTACCATGCGTGTTGGTGGCTGCAACACACACACACACGTGTGTATACTAAACGCTTTTGAAGTGTGATTAACAATCAATGGCAAAACAAATAATCTGACTCCTTGCATGTTGGTATAAGTGTACCAAGAATTACTGGGATCACATGTAAATACATCATAAACACTAAAAATCACAAATGCAGGAATCTACCTTCAGGGTACAAGGAGATGACATGACATGACCCGCACCTGCAATGGTGGTTTTTGGCCAATTCGTGTACCATCTTGAATCTGTATTCCTGCAGACACCATGGTTTATCCCTCTGAGATACAGTAGTTCCCAAAAAAGGTTAGAACAGTGTTGATCACAAATTATTATTTGGGCACATGATCAGAGTAGTCCTTCTCTTTTCTGCTCTTTCCTCTGACACAGACTTGTACATTCAGTTGACCGTTTACCGTGAGGGCAGGAACATTCCCGAGAGTCCAACCACAAATTCCAAAGAACAAATGTTCGATGGGAGCTTTTGGTCAAAAATTTCAGACCTTGTGTAGGCCCCATTGGACATTTGTTGTCAGAATTTCCAACAACAAAAAATTAAGAGCTGGTTCTCAAATTTTCTGACAAAAAATCAGTTCTCGTAAATTTCAATAGTGTGTGTGGACAATTCCGACGCACAAAGTTCAATGCATGCTCTGAATCAAGTACGAGACGGAAGCACTCGGTCTGGTAAAACCAGCGTTCATAATGAGATACTGTAGCACATTTGTCACGCTGTAACAGACTGAAAAGCATGAGGCTGAAAAGCATGAATCGTCTCTCATCAAAACGTCTACTAACACGACTGGTATTGAACTTCTTCTCGTGCCGTCGTATGTGTTGCACGTCACCGCGTTCTTGACGTTCGGCATTTCAGACATTTGTGTGACCGTGTGTATGCAAGACAAGTTTGAGCCAACATCCGTCGGAAAAAAATCCATGGTTTGGTTGTCGGAATGTCCGATAGTCTGTACGCGGCATAAGAGTTATAGATGACCCTGGTCGTGGTAGACTGTTGTGTTAGCCATTGATTGATGCTCCAAAATTTCTGCAGAAGGTAGTCTATACCTTCTACCCAATTATTTACAGTATAAATAGCAAAACTTATTAAAAAAACATCATCAAAAGGCAATTTTAACAGTGTAAACTTCTGCCCCATCCATGACGTAAAACCCAAGTCCACTTGATTCAGCCAACATTAAGCTCTGAGATAACTAATATTCAGCTATATAGTGCCATTATACTGACCTAACTACACTAATGGACGCCATAGAGAACATTTTCTTTTATGTTTAAACACAGAATGTGGATGTTTACACGGTTTGTCCTGCCTGCCATTTCAACTGTTGGCAGATGATGTGCTGAGTAGCCTTGAATACAGAAGCCCTCTATTCTGGAATAATTGTTTACTTGGAAAACAACACACAGTATTTTAAACAATGTGTCCTAAAACTCTATAGTATTCTATGGCAGCTGCATTGTGAAGCATAACAAATCAGCTCATTTAATGTGCGTAAACAAAAGACACAAAGAAAAATAATAAAGTAACAAAATGATAGATGTGGGCAAATGTGCTTGTTTGATGCAACTCATGCTGGTCTGCATTCCAGCCTTCGAGCTGCTGTGATGTACACAGAAGGTGATAATTTTAAAACTTTAAATAAAAATAAATAAAAAAGTTGTAGCCGAGTTTATAGCTTGTTATTTTGTATTGCTTTATTATAATCTTGCACTTTGATATATATATATTTAAAATTGAAATTATTAAAACCATCTAATTTAAAAACAGGGAGCCCGTCGTCATTCCAAATCTTACTTATAAAGTAAACCTGGGCAATCAAATCTAACAGAATGCATCAGGGGGTTTGTACATGGAGGCCGAGTTCACACTGGTCCGACAAACGCTCCAACATTGGGAGCTCATGTCGCATGATGTGTGAAAATCAATGTTTCCCTATGAGAGACATCTTAACTGGTCCGACACAAGTCGGTCAGACTTTGAAAATGCTCCCTGCACTACTTTGGTCCAACTTTGATCCTACTTCAGCGCATTGAGCATCATTGAAGTCGGATGAAATTAGGATCCTCATTCTAACCATCCGATTTTTGACATCCGACATTGGTTGGTCAAAGAACAAGTCAGACTATCACAAAGTTGGATCAAAGTAGTATCCTGTTCATTCAAGTCAGATGGATGTCGGACCGATGTTGCAGAGCAAAAAATAGGACGGCTACGGTAAGCGGCGGAGGGCGCAGGAGGGACCCTCTCCCGCCACCGATAACGGCGATCTCGCGGCGAATCCGCTGCGGAGACCACCATTATCGTGTACAGAACCGCCCCATGAAGAGATGGATATCTCGGTTGTGGCAGCAGCTGCTGCCGTTACCGAGATATCCATCTTTAAAAACAGGACGTATTTTGACAATGGGGCGGTTACCAAGTGGTTAAAGAATATGTCAACTCAGAATTTTATAATTCCTGATAGGTGCCTGCTATACCATGTACTTGTATGAAAAGTATCCCGTTCTCTTTGTATTGCTTCTTTTGTGTAAAAAGAAGCAATACAAGGCATGAGAGCACAGTATGGTCAGTTTTCCATTTTACTGAGCATAACAAGCTCAGGAGAAAAAACATTTACACGCGAGGCATTTAAACCAACAGGAAGATTACGGTTAGCTGCACGCAACCCTGCCTAAGGTGAACGCAGAGAGTTTCAAAGCAGATTTTTTTTTTTCCTTTGCTGCTCTTCAGCATATTCCTGACCGGAAAGACCGACGAGGTAAAGTCACGGCACTTCCAAGCACAGCAGGTAGGAACACGGTCAGGTCACGACACAACGTCAATGTGCATTATCCATCCTATCAAAGGAAATGTTTTCTTCTAGATCTGACCACAGTAATCTAAAGGAGAGGAGGAGTTGTAGTTTGTAAACCTTTATCACATAGTGGAATGTTACATTTCAATCTCTCATAAACCATGGCGATCGGTCAACTGTATTCAAGGTTTATTTAAGTAAGTGACCGAGTGGTTTAAAATGTACTGGTTTTCAAAAGTGGTTCTTTCTATATATACCCCTGTGACCTGCTAAATGTTCATAACAGCTCAACTCCAGATATCATCTTATTGCATAGGACCCCCAGACCACGGGAGCTCGGCTTGGCTGTAGAGAGACTGGAAAGGCCAATATCAAGTCAGATGGCAAACAATTCCTTCCACTGACCTCAACAATGGGATACATGATTTTTTTTTGACACTTACGTTTTCTACTTTGTTTAGAAAGTTTGCAGATCTCGGACCTAGATGACCTAGATCACCTAGGAAGATGAGATAAACTGCTACATATAATTTATTCCACTAGGAACTCAAAGAATATGTTAAAGCAGATCTCCACCCTAAAGTGAAGATCCGCTGATCGGAACCCTCCCCCCCTCCGGTGTCACAATTGACACCTTTCAGGGGGGAGGGGGGTGCAGATACCTGTCTAAAGACAGGTATCTGCAACCACTTCCGGCCTGCAGTCTCGTGCAAAAGTCTTTTTTTGGCGACATCCCGTCGCCCCCCCCGTTGTGTGCTGGGAACTCTCGGCTCCCAGCACACAGCGGGAGCCAATCGGCGGGCGCAGCGCGACTCGCGCATGCGCCGTAGGGAACCGGGCAGTGAAGCCGCAGCGCTTCACTTCCTGGTTCCCTCACCGTGGATGGAGAGGGGAGCAGCAGGGTGACGAGCGATCGCTCGTCCTCTGCTGCGGACGCCGCTGGACTCCAGGACAGGTAAATGTCCTAATATTAAAAGTCAGCAGCTGCAGTATTTGTTGCTGCTGGCATGTAATATTTTTTTTTGCGGAACCATCCGCTTTAACTCAGCATCAGCATGTGCACGCTATACCATGTACTCCTATGAAAAGTACCCTGTTCACTTAGTATTGCTTCTTTTGTGTGAAAAGAAGCAATCCGAGGCATGAGAGCAGAGTATGGTCAGTTTTCTATTTGTGCTGAGAAGACAGCCTGCTCTCCTCCAATGATCAAACTGGTGTCAACAGGCCCCAGCCCTCCTCCCCGCATAGTAGGGTTGCCACCTTATGTTCAAGTCAATCCCGAACATTTTAGTGGCCCGAGACACTTTTGGGTGCGCCAAGGCGAGCAAAATTTGGGTGTGGCCAAATTGCTCTTCCTGATATCTTCACCCTGCCCCCTCCAGTAATGCCGAACCTACCCCCAGACAGCCGCCAGCAGCTCCTGGACAGCAAAAGATTTGTGTGCGACTATCTTGGTTACTTGGGGGAGCCACACAGCCCGGCCTGAATAAGGCGACTGGGTTTCAGTCCGCCTGAAACCCGGACACATGATTCAAAACCCGAACTGTCCGGGTGAATCCTGGACAGGTGGCAACCCTACCGCACAGCCATTAACTCTGAAGACCAGTGTTCTGCAGTTTCTCCTTCTTCAGCTTGTACAACACTGTAAATTTGCTGTCCCCTCAAAATAACTCAACACACAGCCATTAATGTCTAAAATTGGCCCCAATTTGGAAATTTCCACTTAGGGGTGTACTCGCCTTTGTTGCCAGCAGTTTAGACATTAATGGCTGTGTGTCGAGTTATACAAGCTGTACAATTCGTACTTTACATTGTAGTAATGTGTCCTTTCTTCAGTGCTGGTTCACACTACGGCGACTTGGGATCCAACTTGTCAGACCCAAGTCGCTGGACATAAGAAATTCCATTGAAGAGAAAGACAGACATTGAATGTACACTACAGAAGTTGCTCCGACTTCAGAAAAGGTTCCTGTACCACTTCAAAGCGACTTCTAGGCAACTTGTACCTATTGATTCCAATGGAAGTTGCCTCCAAAGTCGGATCTCAATCTTGACTGAAGCAAATTTACAGGAAAAAAAATTAAAAATAGTTTACCCAGACAAACCCCTCCCTCCCACAGAGACGATTATTCTGTGATTGGCCACAGCCAAAGACTTGCTTGTCCCGGAGACAACTTTAAGTCGCGCTGAAGACGCCTCCAAAACGCCTTGCAAAGTTGGGCTGTAAGTTGGGTTGCCCCTGTGTGAACCGGCACTCAGTGTTGTCACAAAATGTGAGGGGTGTATTCACTTTTGTGAGATAATGTGCGCGTGTGTGCGCATAAATTATTGCATTGGAGAACGTGTCCTGTTGTCTTTTTCTATTGAATATTGGTGGATCATTGGGAGCCCGACCCTGACAATGCTCCCGAAATATATGGAAGAAGAGTAGCAATCCACCCCATGTTTGGAGATTATACACACACTTTAATTGCTTGGTAACACAAATTGCTAATCAGCCAATCACATGGCAGCAACTCAATGCATTGTGTAATTTTTATATATATATATATATATATATATATATATATATATATATAAAAAAATAATCGCTACCCCCGCAAGAGCCGCTGGTTAGATTTGGGATCGGCGTGTCACCTCTGTAATGCATCTAGGGGTATGATGATGAATAGATGATGTGAGCATTGACGGAATTGTCCAAACAGCAAGGGGTCGTTTTCTGTGCTTTTATTCTCTTGCCCAACACGGCAAACAGTTAACTTGAGGTAGACAGAGAAAGATGGTGAAAGGAGAAGTTGCAGATTCAGGCCTTAACTATGCAGAAGCAGTCCTGCTTCAAATGGTACCTTTGCTTGGTCGCCACTCCAGTCAGAGTGGGTGTAGCGTACCCGGACAGTTTCTCCCACAGAACTGGCAGCCAGAGAATCACTCAGAACTTTGAGAAGGAAGCCAAGCCTCTGCCACAGACTTGGCTCAAAGGAAATTAGGAGTGGTGCCTCTGCCACAGGCCCCTGCTCTGTAACGCAGCTTAATGGAGTGATTGCTTCTCAATAAAAGTTTGCCTGAATTTCCCTCAGGTAGTTCCTGGTTGTAGTCACCGACTGACAGGTTGCCATTAGACAAACTCCCAGTGTCCGGTCACTCAGATCCCTGATGGTTTGTTTAGGCCCTATTGGATCGCCTGACTCCGGGCTCTCCTCAGACTGACTCCCCACCGATCAGCACAACTCGCTTGGGATCTTCTCTTAAGATGGGGGCCCAATAAGTTACTGGGTCCCATCTCAGCTTCAGTCGCTCCGGGCCAACATGGTCCCGAAACCATAGATAACGCGTGGCACGTGCACCCCGGCCTGGTAGGCCATCGCCGGGGCCTTTGATGTGTGCACACCCTGAAGGTGGGTGCCGCACCCGGATCCAACCACAAACTCACACGCCCAAAATGGCGTCTAACCAGAAGTACCCTCCCCCAGCATGCCCCGCGAGGGAAAAACCCCTCTGATTGTGCCTTCTTGCCAGCAGCCACTCCTATCTGAACTCCACAGCCGTCCTGAGGTGGTAAGGCACCTCTGGAACACAGAATAAACTGACAGCACGGGAGCTAAATTTATACAAATCACATGAATGAGAGCTACGCAACTCTCTCATCCCCCTCTAAATTTAAATAGCGTTCGTACTGGAAGTACAGGGGCGCTACATACACACATATATATATATATATATATCATTTTTTTTTATTATAATCCCACCACTATACAGTCACTAAAACGTATTGTAGAACATATTTGAAAACCATTTCAGGGAATGGTAATTTTATGGTGTAAAAGTAATACAATATAAAACCCAAACAAACAATCTAATGGGTACAGTGAATTTATAGCCCTATAAATGTCACCTACAAGGACAGATACAATTCTTTTTGCTTAGTACTGTAGCTATTGCGGCTTCCCTGACTAGAGATGAACGCCATCCCTTGTTCTACAGTCCTGTAACAATAGCCGGAAGTGTTCATCATCTAAGAGGGGGCTGGGAGTCTGTTACCATGACAACGGAAATATAACAGCGGTAGATAAGGTCCGTCAGTCATCGCAATAACCCACTGCAAAGGGAAAAACCAGCACTTTGGCACCACTGTAATTAAGATTGAACGGGAGAAGAATTCCGTATTAAAAATTCACAAAGCATTACTGAGCATAACAAGCTCAGGAGAAACAACATTTTCACTCGAGGTATTTAAACCAACAGGAAGATTACCATTAACTGCACGCAACCCTGCCTAAAGGTGAACGCAGAGAGTTTCAAAGCTGAAATTTTTTTTCCTTTGCTGCTCTTCGGCAAATTCCTGGCCGGAAAGACTAACGAGAAAGTCACGGCACTTCCAAGCACAGCAAATAGGAACGCAGTCAGGTCACGGCACAACGTCAATGTGCATTATCATCCTATCAAAGGAAATGTTTTCTTCTAGATCTGACCACAGTAATCTAAAGGAGAGGAGGAGTTGTAATTTGTAAACCTTTATCACGTAGTGGAATGTTACATTTAAATTTTTTATAAACCATGGCGATCGGTCAACTGTATTCAAGGTTTATTTAAGTGACCGAGTGGTTTAAAATGTACTGGTTTTCAAAAGTGGTTCCTTCTATTTATCCCCTGACCTGCTAAATGGTCATAACAGCTGAACTCCAGATATCATCTTTTATTGCATACAGTGCCGATGATCCTGACCTCCCTGGGGCCCTAAGCAAAATTACATGTCACATTAAAGTCGAGAAGCGGGGGAGCTGCTAAAAATGACATGTCACATTAAAGATTAAAGTTGAGAAGCGGGGGGAGGGGGCGTTCTGCTGTCGGAAATTACATTTTACATTAAAGTGAGAAGCGGTGGCGCCGACTTACTGACTTCTTACCTCTTCTCCCATGCAGCCAGCGAGTTGAGAAGCGGGGTGAGGGGCTGAAAATGACTTCTCACCAGGCGGGGCCTCTAGTAATTTGGGGGGCCCTCCGCAGCTTTGCGGGGCCCCAACGGCTTGCATAGTGAGCCTATAGGGCGGATCGGCCCCGATTGCATAGACCCCCAGGAGCTCGTTTGGCTGTAGAGGGACTGGAAAAGCCCATATCAAGTCAGATTTAGGAACTTAAAATTGGTTTAAAAAAAAAAAAAAAAAAAAAGGTACATAAAAGCGATGTATTAAAATTGACCTTGACCCATTACATCTGGGGTGTCATTTCATTGTGGTGAAAATTTTGTATGGTGAGCAACTTCACTTTCAACATGAGACTAGCATGCAAAAAAAAAAACATGGATGAGCGGTCGTCAAAAAATCTGATTGTGTGTACGAGGCTTTATTCTTCACACCAATACCAATTATGGGGCACTACACCTCAACCCAATGACCAACAACCCTGAGCCAATGTTTATTCTCACTCATGCAGGGCCTAGGTTATTTTCTACCCTCCCTGTCCAGGTGCTTTGGTCAGATGAGACCAAAATTGAACCCAATCCAGTCCCCACTAAAGACTAAAGGACGGAAAACTGGCCCTTTGTTTGAAAAGTTTGGAGACCCCTATTTTACAAAACATTGACATCTGTACACATGTATGTACTCTGTATGCGCGCACATGCTCCGGGTCTCTGCCAGATCACAAATACCCAGCAGAGTAATGCTGGAATTAGTTTTTAAAAGATAGGGGTGCAGAAGTGCAGTGTTGGGGGTAGGGTAAAATAGCTGGAAGAAGATCCACTTTAATACATAGATTCATTAAAGAGGAAGTTCATTCCAAGACTAAAATCTCTAAATATAAGGAAATGATTCCAGGCGGCTGCACTTCCAAAAATCCTTGTATTGAAGCTTCATAAGACAAGTGGTTGACAAATAGAGCAGGGGACAAAAAGGTAGACGTGTTGCGCTCAAATGTTAGCGCTTAATCACTACCTAAACAACTGCCTTTTTGTCCCCTGCTCCATCTGTCAACCACTTGTCATATGAAGCTTCAGTAAAATGATTTTTGGAAGTGAAGCCATCCGGAATCATTTTCTTATGTTACACAGAATGCGAGCTCGGCTAGCACCTGACTAGTGTGTGTGGGGATTAACCAGAGACCCATTCACCTGGAACGGCTTTTCTTGTTTCATTAAAATCTCAAATTTACGACTAACCCTATCTAGACCTGTAAAGCATAAAATCACTATACATGCTTTTTCTGAAGCCGATCTAGTCCGGAGTCCAGCGGTGGAAGCTCGGTGCAGGAGAGAACCAACAACAGCTGGGAAATGCCTGGGAGGTGACATCACCCATAGACTTACTATGGGGCTTCCGTTGTCGGCTGCCTCTTCTGCACCCACCTACCCTATTTTCCGGCGTATAAGACGACCTTTTACACCGGAACAACACAGCCAAAAACCGGGGGTCGTCTTATACGCCGGGTTAAACAGCTGCTCGCACGATCTCAGCCTGTCGGGCGCTCTGCAACGCTGTTGATCTGTAGTCTGTATTCTGCGCCGCTCAGCCAATCCCGATGCACTGTGTTGATAAAAGAGCATACCAAGCCTGCTCGGATTGAAGTAATAACATCTGCCAATCCGAGCAGGTTTAGCATGCTCTGTCATCAACACAGTGCTTTGGGATTGGCTGAGCGGCGCATATACAGCCTTACATACAGCATGCTCTGTCAACAGTGCATCGGGATTGGCTTAGCGACGCATATACAGTGGCGGCAGGATTTTCGTTTTTTAAAAGGCATTACAAACAAACAGCCTTATAAAGCACCCGGCGGCGGCGTTTTAAAAGGGATAACTACCGCAGAAGGGGGTCGTCCAATACGGTGAGTAGACCACAAAACCACGGTTTTCAGCTGTATATTAGGGGGTCGTCTTATATGCCGAGTCGTCTTATACGCTGGCAAATACGGTACACAGAATCCGCAACGGCTCCAAAAAAGGTATGCAACGCAATACAGGGCTAGAAAGGTTAGTGTTAAGCCTCATACACACGATCGGATTTTCCAACGGTTATTGTGTGAGGACAGACTGTTGGCCTAAAATCCGACCGTTTGTACGCTCCATCAGACAATTGTTGTCAGACTTTCCGCTGACAAATGTTGGATGGCAGGCTTATAAATTTTACGCAGACGACGGTCTGTTGTCAGATTTTCCTATCGTCCGTCAGACAAAAAGTACAAACACGTATGCTCGGAATCGATGCTCACCAAACATTAGCGGAAGGTGCCCAAAGGGTGGCGCTCAAGAGCTGAAATTTCACGTAGTACGTCACTACTTTTGTGTGTGTTGGCCGACAATTGTGTGGGGTTTGTATGCAAGACAAGTTCATGGCCAACGCCATTCAGACAAAAGTCTTACATTTTGTCTGCGGAAAAAACGATCGTGTGTATGAGGCTTTAGAGATTGTGGCTGCAAGAAGATTTCGAGATTTTAGTTTTAGTGTGAACTTTTACTTTAATTCTTTTATAGCTGTCTGGAATTCATATTTAAATGTCAATCGTGTCCATAAGCCAGGTATAGTATTTGAAGCCATCCCCTGTCAGGGTGTATTTTATGTTATAATTGTACGTGCGCACTCATTCCAACAACTATACTCGTCTATGCTGTAAGGGTTAACAATCTCATGCCCGTACTGTAAGGGTTAATCCCTACATCGGTATGTGTCTATACTGTAAAGGGTTAACAATCCGGCACAAGGCAGGCATTCCATAGTCCTCCAGTGCATGGAGCTAAACTCCTCTGCCTGGAGAGCAGGATTTAATGAAATAAAAGTCTGGCCGGCTTGCTAGCTTTCTGGAATCTACCCTAGGCACAGATGTGGAGAAGGAAATGGAAGTTGAGCTCTGTGAATAAACAGCAGGGCAGCCTTGATAAGCAACTGTTTTGCATCAAGCCCAGAGGAGCGGGAAACACCCAGCACAACACAAGTACAGTGCGGATCGTGGCGACTTCTACCAGAACACGAATGCTTGCTTGGACAGGCTATCTGATCACCGTTGATGAGCGTTATTTAATAATGTTATGAATGTACTTTCATTTTACTGCGTTCAGTAAAAACAGAATATAGGCTCAATTATTGGAGCCGACACAACAGGAAACATATACCCAATTTAAACAGAAAAAGTGACAGTTATTTCAGCTGAACCCAATGTGATTGGAGCATTAGGGCTCTTTCACACGTCCGTTCAGTTTTTTAGATCAGTTTTTTTCCCCCTTTTTTCGTCCGTTTTCCGTCCGTTTACATCCGTTTCCGTCCCGTTTTCCGTCCGTTTTTCATCCGTTTTTTTTTTACATATTTTGATGAAAAACTGACGTTAGCGGATCGGATGGTAAACGGATCATCCGCTAACGTCCGTTTTTCGTCCGTTCCGTTTTTTTGACGGAAGAAAAATATGGTTTTCTTCCGTCCAAAAAAACGGAGCTTACCGCAGACGGATGTTAACGGACGTTAGCGGATGCTCATCCGCTAACGGACGCTAACCCATAGGGAAGCATTAAGGTCCGTTAACGGACGTCCAAAAAACGGACGAACTGAACGGACGTGTGAAAGAGCCCTTACAGTCACATGGCTAAATTAAATAGCCTTAAATTGGAACTAAAAAAACTGAAGCTATAACCAGTTGCTTACTGGACACTTAAAACCCCTTTCTGCCCAAACCAATTTTCACCTTTCAGCACTGTGACTTTTTGAAGGACAATTGTACGATCATGCTACAGTGTACCCAAATGACATTTTTATCATTTTTTCAGACAGATAGAGCTTATTTTCAGTGGTATTTATTTTTTTTTTTGCAAAAAAAAAAAAAAAAAGACAAACGTTTGAAAAAAAAAAAAAAAAAAAAAAAAAAACACAAACACCCAAAACCGTTCTAAAGTTTGTTATACAATTTCAGAAACAGGCAATTTTTCTCCTACACTGATGGGCACTGAAGAGGCAGCACTGATGGGGCAACACTGATAAGGCAGCACTGGTGGGGCTACACTGATAAGGCAGCACTGGTGGGGCTACACTGATGGTTGGCACCAATAGGCAGCACTGATGGGCATTGATTGGCAGCACTGTGGGCACTTGTAGGTGGCAATGGTAGGTGGCCAAGTGGGCAATGGCAGCTGACATTGGTGGGCACAGAAAATACAGCTGAGGCTTTCTGTGTGAGGGACCGATGTCCCTCTGACAGAAGCTGGTGATTGGCTTCCCCCCCCCCCCCCCCATGCTACTAGCGTGAGTGAAAAAATACAGATAACCGAGCTTCTGCTTAAATCATGTGATCAGCCGTCATTGGCTGACAGCTGATCATGTGGTAAGGGGCTGGGATCGACCCCTTACTTGGATCTGTGATCAGCAGAGTCGCAGACTCCAAACTGTCGCTCTTTTTTTGTTTATAGCGCAAAAACAAAAAATTGCGGAGATGAAAAAAATACCACCAAAAGAAAGCTCTTTTTGTGGGGGAAAAGGGACCCCAATTTTGTTTGGGAGCCACGTCGCAGGACCGCACAATTGTCAGTTAAAATGACGCAGTGCTAAAAGCTGAAATTTAGCCTGGGCAGGAAGGGGGTAGATGTGCCCAGTAAGCAAGTGGTTAATAAGTAAATTACATGTTTGTATACGACTCAGTCATAAGATGTCCTAGGATAGCCTTCTAGTGAAATTCCACATTTTTGGAGAGAAAAAAATAAAATAAAAATATTATATTATATATATATATATATATATATATACACACATACACACACGCATATATACACATATACATATATATACACACATGCACATCGCAATACATTTTTTTTTTTTTTCAAAAATGGTTTCCCCCTCAATGATTGCTTACAGATGTCAATATCCAGCAATATCATTCGCTCACCTCAACTGAGGTGCTACAGACAGCGGGCCCGGCCTGCTCAATGTGGCCTTCCTGGCTCTAAATCACACAGCGGACAGAATAAAGCACGGAATGTCTACACTGTAAACTCAGGAAGACGAGAACGACTAGATTGTCTGCAGGCAGAATGATGGACACATTTAGGAGCCGCAGGATGTAGGTTTACATACGAGATTCTTCCTTTTCTTTAAACGAAAGCTTTGTGCAAAGATATACACAAAACAAAGCCTTCAGTGTAACACTTCACCTAAGAACGCTGAACAGCACAAGACAAACACTGGACTGCAAGAAAGTAAACTGACGCATTCCCAACTTTTCCAAATCTAGAACTGAGGGAAATCAAGATACACTCACCGGCCACTTCATTAGGTACACATGTTGTTACTCAACCAATCACATGGCAGCAACTCAAATGGCATCTAGATGTGCTAAAGTTAAAACTGAGCGTCAAAATGGGGAAGAAAGGAGATTTAAGCGACTTTGAATGGTTGTTGGTGCCAAACAGGGCTGGTCTGAGGATTTAACCACTTCAGCCCCAGACCATTTTGTTGGTCAAATACCAGGCCACTTTTTGCGATTCGGCACTGCGTCGCTTTAACTGACAATTGCGCAGTCGAGCGACGTGGCTCCCAAACTGTCCTTTTTTCCCCACAAATAGAGATTTCTTTTGGTGGTATTTAATCACCTCTGCGGATTTTATTTTTTGCGCTATAAACAAAAATAGAGCGACAATTTTGAAAAAAATATATTTTTACCTTTTGCTGTAATAAATATCCCCCAAAATATACAAGAAATCATTTTCTTCCCTCCGATTAGGCCGATACGTATTCTTCTCCATATTTTTGTTAAAAAAATTAAATAAAAACACAACATCACAATAAGCGTACATTTATTGGTTTGCGTAAAAGTTATAGCAACTACAAAATAGGGGATAGAATTACATTTTTATCATTTTTTTTTTTTTACTATTAATGGTGGCGATTTGCGATTTTTATCATGACTGCGAATGGCGGACACATTTTTGGGACCATTGTCATTTTAACAGCGATCAGTACAATAAAAATGCACAATTACTGTAAAAATTAAACTTGCAATGCAGGGGTTAACAATTAGGTGGCGCTGAAGGGGTTAAGCATGCCCAGGGATGTGTTCTAACTGTAGGGGGGATGGGCTATGTGTGACACAACAGTGATCACCGCTTCAGATTACAGGAAGCTGTGTACACTGTACCATCACTAGGAAGACTCGGGAAAGGCTTGTTTACATTAGCATTTCCCCCCTTCTTCCTCACTGTGAAACGATCATGGGTATGCCGACGAATAACTTAATGGTGGACACCCTTATAAAAACAGGAATGCAGGGCAATTGGACGGGACACAACAAATTTTGGGGCAGCACTGAATATTAAAAGATTCTCATCACATTGACTGCCAAACATACACGTTAATACCTTTATTTACCAGATTTTTCATCACCAACTATGTTTATTGTTTGGATTTGTATCGGATTTAAGTTACTGAATTGCAAAACATGAACAGCTGTAAGAGCTCACTCCCGCAGGCAGCAGCCGGTGCCACCTGTCTGAAATGCAATCTGTGGGGTGTTGCAGCAGTGGAATTAAGGAGGTTATACCATCACCTCCTGAATGCTTTTTAAAAAAAATTTGGACAGCCAAAAGAGGTTTGTATGTCAAAGTGGTTGTAAACCTCAGACATGAAATATGAACAAAGCATATCCCTCTATAGCATGTACTAGCCTTAATTAGGAGCACTAAGTGTCATTTCTCTCTGCGGCTCCATTCCTCTTCTATCAGCATGAATCACTTCTGATAAGTTTTCCTGACACAAGGAGAAAAATGGTGACGGGGAGAGATCTTCAGATGATTTACAGCCTCAGCTCTGTTCTTGTGTGCTGTGTGGAGGGAGGGCATGTCCCTTCCCTCCAATCTGCTGTCGGAGCTCTCCTCACTTGGCTCTGCAGAGCGCAACTTCAACTCTCCGCCCCTTTTTTTCTGACATTACTTTTCCAGCTTGTGGTGCAATAAATTAGGCTAATGTATACCAAGGTACTAGTTATAAAACACACCTTTAAGCAATTATGCAAAATGACATTCAAACTAGTTCATGAAAATTGTATTTGTAGGTTCCACGCCTTGACTTGTATTGTGATCCATCAAAACAAGGAAGAACTTCCTCTAGTTTGGACACATACTTCCGCTCAAATTTGCCTACGAAGATTCCACGTCTACACAGTTGGAAAGAGTAGAAACAAATACAAAGTTCACTCCTTGCTTCCAATGTATATCTGTAGCCAGATTTAGGTGTACAAAAAAACAAAACATGTATCAGGTATTAGAAGCACCATCACCCAACAGGATGAATATGTACTGTCAGATGAGCCTTGCACACCGAGCCATACACAAGATTCTGTCCTACCCTATGAATTTTTTATGTTGTTCTACTGAACGGTACCCGTTTACTGTGTGTGTGTGTATTATATATATATATATATATATATATATATATATATATATATATATATATATATATATATATATATATATATATACACACACACACACACACACACACACACACACCAGTAGATGGTGTCAGTGGAGCAGTGGACAGTGTCAGCAGGGCAGAGATTGGTGTCAGCAAGTAGTGAACATTGTCAGTAGTTTATTTTATATTTGTACCTTTTTTTTTTACAAAATATATATTTTTGCATTTTTTTTTTGGAGACCCCTTGGGGGTTTTGGTGAAATATCAGGGGTCTAAACAGACCCCTAATGCCTCACTTTTGAGAGGGACAAAAATTCCCCAGTCAGTTGCACTGAGCAGTGAATGGATGGTAAGCACTCTGTGCTGAGAGGCCTAATGTTCATTCAAAACTAAGGCACAGTAAGCACCGTTTACTATGCTTCAGTTCAATATTATTCACTCTCTGTGTGTTAATTCAGATCACAGACTCTGCTCATTCAGAAAAGGAAGGGGCCAGTAAATGACGAGAGGGAATTTGCCCCCGCATGGGGCGATCACGGTATGCCCCGGCACATCCTGTGTGCACAACTATGTGTTCCGATGGAGGTTGACATCCAACGGTGGTTTAGGGGCATTACAAACGGTTTACTTATGTGGTTTGGTATGTCCATCATTCCTCCCTACTTGCTTAGTGCTAGTTTGTGCAGTCCTAGCTATACTCTCTCTGTTCCCTCAGTTAGCGTTAGTAATTTGCATAGATAGGGCTTGGGAAAGTCCTCGTCTTCTTACACTTCATAAGAATGGAAATGCCTCCTCTGTAATGTGCTCCAGGGCCATCTTAATAGCATCATGGGCCCCTGGGCAAAGTAATGCTCTGGGGCCCCTACAATGGAGACAGTCCAGGTAAACAGATCAAGTAGGTAAGGAGGCAGACAAGCAGAGCTGCCCCTTTTGGGTGGAGATCCGCATTAACTACACCGGGCATCACTAAATGGCGGCCCGCGGTCCGCGTCCGGCCCGAGCTGCTGCTCTTTCCGGACTACGGCAATCGCGCCATTTAGTAGCCGCTTCTGTCCCCAGCCTCCTCCGCTAGTTAGAGGAGAGGACGGCAGGAGGCAGGACATTTTGGGACTGGGGGCGGGACCAGAGAGGTAGCAGCCTGTCATGTTGGAGGGCAGGTGATTGGCTGCTAGGAGGCGGTCCTAGCAGCCAATCACCAGTTCGCCCAAAGTCTCCCCGCCCAGTGCTGCATGCGGCTTCACTTGACGAATGTCCCGCCTCCTGCTCTCCGCACTGAAAGGTTACAGCTAGGAGTGGAGAGGGATGGGAGGAAAAATATATTGAAGTGTTAAGGACGAGGAGCGGGGGCTGTGCTGTGGGGGGAAATGGGGGGTTATGTGATGGGGCAAAACTGTGTGCAGGATATGTGATGGGGTCTTGTAAAGGGGGCAATACTGTGTGGTGGGGGTATGTGATGGGGCAATACTGTGTGGTGGAGGTATGTGATGGGACAATAACTGTGTGGGGGGGGGATATGTGATGGGGGTCATGTAAAGGGGGCAATACTGTGTGGTGGAGGTATGTGATGGGACAATACTGTGTGGGGGGGATATGTGATGGGGGTCATGTAAAGGGGGCAATACTGTGTGGTGGAGGTATGTGAAGGTGGCAATACTGTGTGGGGGGGATATGTGAAGGTGGCAATACTGTGTGGGGGGATATGTGAAGGTGGCAATACTGTGTGGGGGGATATGTGAAGGTGGCAATACTGTGTGGGGGGATATGTGAAGGTGGCAATACTGTGTGGGGGGATATGTGAAGGTGGCAATACTGTGTGGGGGGATATGTGAAGGTGGCAATACTGTGTGGGGGGATATGTAAAGGTGGCAATACTGTGTAGGGGTATTGTGAAGGGGGCAATACTGTGTGGGGGGATATGTGAAGGGGGCAATACTGTGTGGGGGGATATGTAAAGGGGCAGGGCTGTGATGGGGAAGATGTGAAGGGGACAAGCAGGTGAGCACAAAATGAGGTGCTGCACAGAAAGTGAAGGGGTACCATTGGCGCTTTAAAACACTGAAATGCAAGGTGCAATTTCCTGCACAAGGAAATTGCATGGTACAAATACATCATGCAGTTTCCATGCGGCTGCATTTTTTAAAAGATGCCAGGACCTTTTCCCAGCAGAAAACGCAGGCACAGCAGCCCATTCAAATGAATGGTGCGTCGTGCCTGCACGCCTGGGCTGTGATGTAAAGAATCTGAGTAATTGCACAAAACTGCGATTCGGACCTTGGTTGGTAGAACATTTTACTAATCGGACCTCCATGAATTTTAATTCAATACCCCTGAACTACACGAACAATCATTCTGTACAGCAAATACCACATACATAAAGTGAAAAAGCTGCTAGATTGATGCCCTCCCGGCACTCTGACCCCTCTACTCCCCAGATATCCCCCAGCACTCTGACCCCTCTACAGCCCAGATATCACCCCCCCAACACTCTGACCCCTCTACACCCCAGATATCTATGCTTTGGGGAGAGTACATGGGCCCCCCATGCAGCTGGGGCCCCTGGGCAATGCCCAGGCGTGTCCTCCTTAAGACAGCCCTGCTGTGCTCATCTGTAAAAATAAAATGCCATTTGATTCAAATTCTGTGTCTTTTTTAAGAGTTCAGCCATCTGTGCATGGTGTAAAGTCAGCAGGTGACAAAACTGTCCAGACAGACTGGGTCTTTGGAGGTAGTAGGTCAATACATTGACCTCTTCACCACGATGGTTCCCGCATTGCTCTAGCATCAAGGCTTTGTAAAACGTCAGCTACTCCTCAGGTTCTTGTTCGACAGCCAAATTCTGCATGTTGTAAAACATGCCGCAGATAGGAGTAGCTCTGCGGTGCCAATCAAGGCACTTAAATGTTGACATCAGTACAGAGAGAAGGCCAATATTTCAATTTAAGTTAAAACGCTTTCATGAAAACACAGATTATGAATCCTTGGCAGAAACACTTACAAAAGAACGAAAAAAAAAAACATTGCATCTCAAGTTCAAGCTCTGCCCAGCTCAAGAGCTGCAAGGTTCAATACCAGGACACAGACAATCTGTGAGCAATTAACCAGTAAGAGTCTTGTAAAACATAACACATTCAGATGTCTGGGATTGATATGGAAACATATTACATGCTGCATGTACAGTTTGTGTTTTTTACTACGTACTCCGCTACAAAGTGCGGACAGACCAACCAAACATTGGCGCTTCTATGAAATTACACAACTTCTTTCAACAGTAAACTAACCTTGCAGCTGTAGAGGGGACAAACCACCTTTACACGCTTGTGTACTTTGAGCCTCATAAAATAGATTCTATGCAAATGACGACTTTCACAAAGTCAATATTTACACTGTGCTTGTTATGCCAGTCCCACCCTGCATTAAAGTTGTTGCAACCAAAAAAATAAATAAAAAAAGTGACACTGCTCCTTTAAAACATGTTTTACAGCACCGTGCTGGTGCCGTGTCATTTGTCCCTCTCTGCTGTAATATACCTGGTTGATCCTGCCTGTTAGTGTCCCCGCTGTCTGTGTTGACCACGGTAATCATGGCTGCTGAGCCCTGATACCGTGGTCTGTTTATCTGCCCTCGTCACCCGCAGTCTCCCCCTCCCTGTGTGTACCTTTGTTTTATAAAAATGAGGCAGCGCAATGCCTTGAGGAGCGCCACTGTGTGGTCACATGACCGCTCGCCGCTCTCCTCCCGGCCATAGGTGTGCACAGCCTATTGCATTAGGGTGTGCACCTCAAAGCTCAAACATGTGTGTGTGCATGTGTATATTTACTGATGTATCAGTAGGGTAGAGTGCCAAGTGGGCAGTGTCCGTAGGGCAGTGGGCAGTGTCCGTAGGGCAGAGGGCAGTGTCCGTAGGGCAGAGATTGGTGTCCGTAGGGCAGAGATTGGTGTCCGTAGGGCAGAGATTGGTGTCCGTAGGGCAGAGATTGGTGTCCGTAGGGCAGTGGGCAGTGTCCGTAGGGCAGTGGGCAGTGTCCGTAGGGCAGTGGGCAGTGTCCGTAGGGCAGTGGGCAGTGTCCGTAGGGCAGTGGGCAGTGTCCGTAGGGCAGAGATTGGTGTCCGTAGGGCAGAGATTGGTGTCCGTAGGGCAGAGATTGGTGTCCGTAGGGCAGAGATTGGTGTCCGTAGGGCAGAGATTGGTGTCCGTAGGGCAGAGATTGGTGTCCGTAGGGCAGAGATTGGTGTCCGTAGGGCAGAGATTGGTGTCCGTAGGGCAGAGATTGGTGTCCGTAGGGCAGAGATTGGTGTCCGTAGGGCAGAGATTGGTGTCCGTAGGGCAGAGATTGGTGTCCGTAGGGCAGAGATTGGTGTCCGTAGGGCAGAGATTGGTGTCCGTAGGGCAGTGGACGGTGTCATCAGGGCAGTGGACGGTGTCATCAGGGCAGTGGACGGTGTCATCAGGGCAGTGGACGGTGTCATCAGGGCAGTGGACGGTGTCATCAGGGCAGTGGACGGTGTCATCAGGGCAGTGGACGGTGTCATCAGGGCAGTGGACGGTGTCATCAGGGCAGTGGACGGTGTCATCAGGGCAGTGGACGGTGTCATCAGGGCAGTGGACGGTGTCATCAGGGCAGTGGACGGTGTCATCAGGGCAGTGGACGGTGTCATCAGGGCAGTGGACGGTGTCCGTTTTTATTTGCATTTTATTCTTTTATTATTTCTTACAATTATTTTTTTTTAGAAGCCCCGTTATGGGGTTTTGGTGAAATAGAGGTTTAAATAGGGGGGGGGGATCTGTGCCACACAGGGTGATTAGGGTGTGCGCATGCTTATGCTCCCGGGTGACGTCAGAGGGAATCTCAGCCCATCCCACTGTAGTCCTTAGATCAGGGAAGGAGAGCGCCGGGAGGTCAGCTGCAGTTATAAAAACAAAAAGGCACCGAGCAATATAGCTGGATATAACAGAGGGGATTCTACTAAGTACACATAGGGGTTCATTTACAAAAGCTGGAGCACTCAAACTTCAGCTTGTTCAATTAAGCTTTGGCAATAAAACCTGGAAGCGGATTGGTTTCCATGTAGAGCTGCACCAGATTTTGCTCTCCATCTTTAGTAAATCCCCCCCATAGTGACTTCACAACCACTTTAGGTGGGGAAAAGATCTTTAAAGTGTACCTAAAGGCCTACATCGCCATCCTTTCTGTTCTTCTGTGCCCCTACACCAAGTCCCTGTAATTCATAAGGAATGGCACAAATAGATTTTGCAAAAGGTGTTTTGCCCATGTTCTAAAAGTAAGGAGACATGCACCAAATTCATGTAACGGTCAAGAACTTGTACTTTAATTTGGCGCATGCTACACCACTATCAGGTCAGCCATCCAATGCGTTTTTGTTTATTTGCTGCAACCAGAAAAAAAAAAAAAAAAAAAAATCGCTTTACTCCCACCCATCAACACTGAATGAATCTGTCCCACAGAGCTAGGAGTTCTCCTGGCGTGGGGAGCGGTCCTAATCATATTGGGTACAATCGGTCTGCCCATCCATTGTTCGAATCTATCGCCAGCTTTAGAATGCATGGGAGACAAATCGCAAAATCTGTCAAGGACAAAAACAAATAAATACAAGCTGTTCTCCTTAGAAAAAAAAAAAAAAAAAATACTAAAATGCATGTCTTTTTTTTACCTGCATAAAAATGTGCACTTTCATTTATTTATTTTTCAAAAGGTGAACTTATCCTTTAAACCTAGCTGCAGCACTTACAAGTTAAATGATGAGTAAATGAAAATGAGATTTATTAGGGTATATGCAGCCTGGCTGCATTACAGTGATAAACCTTGAGAGTTCAACTAGGCTTTAATGGAAAAAAAAAAAACGAAAAATGGAAAAAAATAAACAAAAACGCAAACGCCACACATACCCCATCAGAAAGCCATTATTTAAATGGAGATATATTTGCTTATTTACAGGACTGCTAATCCATTCAGCCAGCAGCATTCTGCAATCACAGCGAAGGATTAGGGAGACAGAATACCCGAATGCATGAAATATGCTCAAGCACTCATGATGAGATTTACACCTTTTAAATAAACTAATAACTCACACCATTTGCTGCCTCATTAGGGATGTAAAGCAGGTTAACATGTTTCCAACACAGCATTAGAAAACAGCACAACGCTGCCCTCGGTTCCACAATCTTACAAAACCCCACAGCAAATCGGCCCTCGGAAATAACGTAGATTCAGAAAAAGTTTTATTTATTAAAAAGTGGAAATTAAAATTTGAAAACAAACTTCTATGGCTGAACACAAGGACCACCATTAAAAACATTTGGAAAACGCTAATGAACCTAGAAACTAACTGGCTGATCTTGAATTTCACATGTACCACCCAATACTACAAACCAGAGATTCCCAATTGATTGCTTAGCTCTACAATAAGCACGGAGTTGAGAATTCTTTCATTTGAGCGGTTTAGTGTGGGATTCTATGAATGTATAGCTAGCTTGAGTTTCATAATGAATGAATGAATGAATGAAAAACATATAGCGGGGCACATGCGAACTGAATCGCCTCTGGACGCTTGTTGTTCCGGTCTCCTTTGGTATCAAAAGAGATGAGTCTTGATCTTTCTCCTGAATGCTAAGTGGTTCTCCTCCAACCGAATGCTGGTTGGTAAAGCGTTCCATTGTCTGGGACCTTGGACCGCGAATCTTCTATCTCCTTTAGACTTGTAGTTGGCTTTCGGTATCTCAGGACTTTGCCTATATTAGATTTAAAACTCATGAGCAGGGCCCTCCTTGCCCTTCTGGTCTTGAATGGTACTGTAACCCTTTATATTGTAAAGTGTTGCAATCTGTTGGCGCTATATACATTTTGATTATTAAATAGCAATGTCGGCATCATGTACACATGGCAAATAATGACCGCCGGCCACGGAAGAACATAAAACCAGTGTCGTGATTTTGCAGCCACTGGTCAAAATGTTCCTATCCTAAACAAGATTCTTCCACGTTCAGGAGAGGGAGGTTGAACCTCCACCAACCTGCAGCTCCTAAATGATCCTGAAAGCCTATATGTACATGTATACATAGGCTTTTATAGAGTTACGTTTTTAATTTTTTGCCAGTGCTCCGAAAACCTCCTAAAACGCCAGTTTCGGGGCTGTAGTGTACATGAAGCCTTAGGAATGCCAACCACGACCAGAGAGGTGCAGAGAAGAGGTTTATTTGGTTAAAGGAAAAGTGCAGAAACCTAAAAAACAAAAAAAAACTCAAACTTACTGTACCTAGGTCCGATGCCGCAAGCTGTTCCCACTGGCTTGAAGTCTGAGACCGCAGTGATCACCAATCACAGTTCTGTCTTCACCAAGACTTAAGGCCCATACACTCAAACGGATATTCCAACAATTGTCCGGACGTGTTTTGTTGGATAATCCGACCATCTGTATGCTCCAATCGTTTTCGGACAACAAATGTTGGCTGTGCATGCTCTCAAATTGTCAGACAACAAATGTGTTCCGTCGGATTATCTGATCATGTGCACACATAGCCATCGGACTAAAATTCAAAGTACAAACACGCATGCACCAAACCAATGATAAACATCAGACAACAATAGCAGAAGCTGCCCAAAGGGTGGAGGTAAAGAGCTGAAAAACCACATAGTTTGGTGTATGTTGGCTGAAAATGTTCTGCCATGTGTATGCAGAACAGGTTCACGGACAATCCACGCATTTGTCCGTTTGCGTGTATGAGGCTTAAGACTAAGGCCACGTACACACGATCAGACCGGTACGATGAAACTGGTCTGAAGACCAGATTCATCGTACCAAATTGATCGTGTGTACGGCTTTAAAACTTGCTTTAAAATCTGTCCGACGGACACCTGTCCGTCAGACTAAAACGATGGTTAGTACACAAAAGCATCGAACCAAAAACCCGCGCATGCTCAGAATCAAGTCGACGCATGCTTGGAAGCATTAAACTTTGTTGTGTTCTACGTCACCGCGTTCTGTCCCAATGGGATTTTGGACTGATGGTCTGTACGCACATCAGACCACTTCAGCACGGTCCGATGAAAACGGTCCGTCTGACCAGTCTGATCGCGTTTACTTGGCCTGACAGTTACCGCTCTCTGCTCTGCCCCTCCAGAATTCCCTGGAGCACCGGACAGTGGAGCAGCATACTCAGCATGCTAAGAGGCTGAGCCAGCTAGCTCCCTAGGTGGCTTATAACCGCTTGCGGACCGCCGCATGTACATTTACGTCGGCAGAATGGCACGTACAGGCACATTGGCTTACCTGTACGTCCCTGCCTTGACGCGGGTCGGGGGTCCGATCGGGACCCCCCCCCGGTACATGCGATGGTCCTGATGGCTCTGGGAGCGAACTGGGATGAGGGGGCGGCTATTCGTTTTTTTGTCCACCCCGCACGATCGCTCCCAGCCAATGCGCGCGCCCCCCCCCCCACTCTGCACTTCCTCCTCCAGGAAGGAGGAAGTGATGTGATCTCTCCCTCGGCGGTTTTTTCAACCACCGCTGAGGAGAGATCACATCTCACAGTAAGTGTACACAACACTACACTGACACCAGGACATGTAGGCACATTAACCCTTTGCGATCACCCCCTCCCCCCTGTCACAGTGTCACTGAATGCAGTGATTATATGTATGATCACTGAAGTTAGTGTCAGTGTTAGGTTCAGGGTAGCCCCCGTACCCCCCCCCCCTAATAAAGTTTTAACCCCTTGATCACCGCCCTATTTAACCCTTTCACTTCCTATTGCCAGCATCACTAAACGATCATATTTCTGATCGCTGTATTAGTGTCGCTGTTCCCGCTAGGTAGCTAATTTTTTTTTATTGCGATTTTTTTTTACTAAAGACATGTGGCTAAATACATTTTGGCCTAAATGTTTGACTAAAATTTAGTTCATTTGATTTTTCTTATAACAAAAAGTAAAAAATATTGATTTTTATTTTCAAAAATGTCGCTCTATTTTTGTATATAGCGCAAAAAATTAAAAAAATCGCAGAGGCGATCAAATACCACCAAAAGAAAGCTCTATTTGTGGGAAGAAAAGGACGCTAATTTTGTTTGGGAGCCACGTCGCACGACCGCGCAATTGTCAGCGACGCAGTGCCGAATCGCAAAAAGGGGCCTGGTCATTTACCTGCATTTTGGTCCGGGTCTTAAGTGGTTAACATTGTTGGAGACCCTCCGGAGACCAACATCAGCCGACAGTGGTTTTTAGCCTGCTGTCGGCTAATTTTGGGTCACAGGAGAGCAGAAGTGCACTCCTGCGATCCACATGAGAAGTATAACCGAAATAGCTTTCGCCATACTTCTCCCAACAAAATAATTCTGGGAAATGTGTAATAGCAAAACAAAATGCCAACATGTTTAATATCTAGCTTGACAGATAAGTACTGTGTTTATTGGCGTATAGCACTCACTTTTTTAACCTAAAAATAGAGGGTAAACTGTGCCTGCGTGTTATACGCAGGGGGCTGTGGCAAGTTTTTTCCCTGAAACTTCCCTCCTAAAGTTGTTATACGCCGATAAATACGGGTATAAAAATTCAACCACTAAATTGCTATTTTGTACAAAAAGACGGGCATGAAAAATGCTACTATACTTTCTGCACTTTATTCAAATAAGGTTTCACATCCTATACCCATGTTGAGTTATACCTAAATTTTATCTAGAGTACATACGATGGAAATTTTTGTAGGAAAAAAAAATAAAAATAAAAAATAATTACATAAATCTCTCAACAAAAAAGCAAAAAGCAAAACATTAATCCGCTACAACATTGAAACTTGGCTGATGGTGATTTTCTCATCCAAAGGTCTACTGACTAAGCAGTCTGCTGGAAGACTCTGACATTTGTCTCTGTTCCCAGTCTTGGCAATACTGGGTGAACTGGATGACGATCATGGCTATGTGCACCTTTACTGGCAGGTACACTTCAATTCCTACTAACAAGCTGTGTGATGCATTATTTGACAAACTGAACGTGGAAGCTTACAATGCTACATACTGAACCTGTCGCCTAAGCTAGAACATCATTTGTTTTCCTGCAGTGCAGATCAACCTCTATCTCCGAGATATTAAAAGCCAAAAACAAACACAAAGCACAAAGTCTTCCGACTTAACATAAGCGGAATTAAGCTATGCATAAACACAGGTGATTGGAGCTTCATGCGCCGACTTGTCAAAATTGTAAGCGACTTTTTTTTTAGCTCTGCCTTTAAATCATCTCTTTCCATTATGCAGAACTGACACTTAAGACAAGTTTATTTGATGAGCTGCATTGTGCTGCCAACTGAGATCCATCAAACCTAGATACCTCTACTGCATACTGATTTCCCTGCAACGTCTGACAAAAGGCATTAGGAAAGTTTGGTATTCTCAAATTTATGTCCCTTCAGTGGTCTGGAACACCACCATTAGACGACTGCCCTTTATTCTTATTAAAATAAACAGAGTGAAATTTTTTATCTGCAAAAAAGAGGAGGTACAACGAATAAACATTGGGAGAATTTGATAAAACGGCAAGTACACAGAATACAGTTAAATGACTGGGGAAAGCTTCTACTTCCACAGCATATGAATATCGCAGAAGCGCAATACATGTTCTGGAGCAGAGAGATAAGCATTTAAAAAAATAAACAAATCTATCATTCAAGTTTAAAGTCCAATAACACCTGTAAATGTAAAAAGGAGAGAAGGCTGTAAAGAAAAAAAAAAAAAAAAAAAGAACAGAACAGTTTGACAAAATAGGGACAGACGGCTGGCACAACACCAAAAAAAAAAACAAAAAAACACGTGCGTGATCTAAATTCCTGGAATAGGTGAGAATATCGATATGATTGGAAAGTACACGGCTTCCTGGTTTGTGCATCATCCTCCTATCGGAACAGACACGGCTGCACAGCGTCTTCAAAACCAGGGTGTGGCCACAGCCCTGACCACCCATTCCCTACCCCTGGTTTCTAGAACATATACTTTCCTATATGTCAAATCCCCCCCCCCCCCCCCATGTTTTGTTCACTCTTCTTAACCCTCTACATTTATTTTGTTAGGGACAAATATTGATGCTTACTAAACAACCCCCTTTTTTATCATACTGTATTTTGGCAATGGGTGTCTCAGGCCAGACTGTGCTTCCATTTTCTGTACAATGAGATTTCCAAAGTTGAGTGTAACTGATAAAATTGTGCAACTGAAAAAACCCCACCACAAAAGAAAAATAAGTAAATTAACTATAAATTTCAATTATAAAGTACTTGCTCAATGCATGCTCAATTTTTGGTGCGTTCTGCGGGTAGCAACAGTAGCAACAGATGCAAATTATACCCAGTTTAGAGAGAAAAAAAAAATGAATTTTCCAGTGGTTTTTGTAGGTCTGAAACCAGATCATGAAAAGAACATCATAAGTGGTTGGAAGCTCTAAGGACCCTTTCATACAAGCGCCTTTCTATTCCCATCAGCAGGGAATCGGACGAGAGGTCTGCGCCCGCTCAGTTTATACAGAGCAGACATGGACAGAGTCCGTCCTGCTCTACAGGTGGCTGGTAGTAAATAGACACCGTTGTCCGTTTACAAATGATGCACCATTTCAGATGGCACTTCCAAGCTGTCACCTCCACCACCAAGTAGGGTGCTGGCTCAGTATGCAAGATACATGTAAACAAAAAATGTCCAGATGGCCGCACTCCAAATACCTTTATTGAAAACATAGTCCATACAAACATTAGATAAATATCAGCTGACGTGTTTCACACCACTAATACCAATGTTTAACCATAGCCGTTTACACCCAGCTGTCTCTGATCCAGTCCACCCAAGACGGACGAGCATGCCGACCTCCTCCATTTTTTTTTTTAGCTGGCCTGATCTGACCTAGAGGTAGGCAGGAGTAAAACGGACCATTGAAATGCATAACCCTTCTGATCAGGTCCGCCTCGAAAACCGACAGGCGAACCTGATCGGATCGCCCTAGTAAAAAAAGCCCAAACAAGTGGGGCCCTCCGATTCCTCCTGTATTGTATTGCAACCGTACTGTCTGCCCTCATGTTGTACAGTGATGTGCAAACCACTGACACTATATAAATCCTGTAAAATAATAATACTAATAAAAGTGCATCCAAAGGTTCCATCAAAAAAAATAGGCATATCAGCTCAGTGGATCCCTAATCATAACTCAAAGCCAACTTCATGAAAGGGGAGTCAGTCAAGCGAAGTCTAGACAGGGCATCAATGTGTCATCTGTGGGAGTATTTCCCTTGCAGACATATACCAACCACTCTGTAAAGCCTAACACAAAGCCACTGCAGGAAATAAATTCCATATGTGATATGGTTTAGTTACTCATCCAATATTGTTCTAGTTAAGACAAACAAGCTACAGGAATACTGCTACTACTGAAGTGCTCCCCACTACCACTGACCTGCTACAAAAACCACCGCCAACTCCAATGTAAATAAATCAGGATTACAAATAATACTTTGAGGCCAATTCTCAACAAAAATTAGGCTGGACATACATGTACAGAATTTTCGTTCAGCCTGTGCACTAAAATAAGAGAAATCCAACACCATGTTTGGATAAATCTCCTACTGAAGGCCATTTTATTCGGACAGCGGAGACCAAACTCAAATACTACTTATAATATTTAATTATTAACCACTTAAGACCCGGACCAATACGCTGGTAAATGACCCAAGGTGTTTTTGCGATTCGGCACTGCGTCGCTTTAACAGACAATTGCGCGGTCGTGCGACGTGGCTCCCAAACAAAATTTGCGTCCTTTTCTTCCCACAAATAGAGCTTTCTTTTGGTGGTATTTGATCACCTCTGCGATTTTTATTTTTTGCGCTATATACAAAAATAGAGCGACATTTTTGAAAAAAAAAAACACTATTTTTTACTTTTTTGTTAAAAAAAAATCAAATAAACTAAATTTTAGTCAAACATTTAGGCCAAAATTTATTTAGCCACATGTCTTTAGTAAAAAAAAAAAAAAATCGCAATAAAAAAAAATAGCTACCTAGCGGGAACAGCGACACTAATACAGCGATCAGAAAAATGATCGCTTAGTGACGCTGGCAATAGGGAGTGAAAGGGTTAACTAGGGCGGTGATCAGGGGGTTAAAACTTTATTAGGGGGGGTGGGGGGGCTATCCTGAACCTAACACTAACTGTTTTTTACAGTGCCTGTCACACTGACACTAAATGCAGTGATTAAATCACTGCATTCAGTAACACTGTGACAGGGGGGTGGGGGGGGCGATCACAAGGGGTTAATATGCCTATGTGAGTGTGTGTCAGTGTTGTGTTGGTGCACACTTACTTGGCATGTCTTCTCTCATCAGCAGCGCTGGGAAACAGCGCTGCGATGAGAGAATACATCATTTCCTCCTTCCTGTGTAAACACAGGAGGAGGAAGTGACAGGCTGGGAGCGCGCTCCCATTGGCTGGGAGCGATCGCGGGGGGGGGCAGAAAACACGGACATCCGCCCGCAGATCCCGGATCGCTCCCAGAGGTAGGGAGACCCCCGCACGCCGCGGAGGGGGTCCCGATGGGACCCCCGAACCGCACTCAGGCGGGGACGTAAATTTACGCCCTTGTGCCTGTACGAGCCATGTTGTGGCCGTATATGTGCGTGCGGGGGTCCTTAAGTGGTTAATAAAGAAAACTAGACCCAATATCGTGGTATGAATAGCCTTGGCCTTTTATTATTGGCATAATAAATACAATTTACCAATATTAATTTATTTATAATGATAACTATATTTATTCTTAACCAGACCACCAGATTATTACATGTTTATACAATAATAATGGTTCAGCCATTAACGCTCGAACCAAATAACTAATAAACCATTACAACCCTCACCTTCTGCAGAAGGGACAAAGCCACAGAATGAGGCCAACAACAAGTAAGAGGGAGTGGAAGGATTTTTCTTCTTCAGCTATTGCCGTTGGTCAGACATTTTTTTTTGTGTGTATTTTTGTGCGTGAACTCGAGAGAGAGGAGCCGGACTGCAGGAGTTGGGAGTAGGCAGACCCTCCCCCCAGAGGCAATCTGCCATCCGTCTCCATGCCCCCGGGTGGCAATGGCGGGTGTGAGGGAGGGACTCCCACTTAACCCGCCCTACCTGCTCCGCTTGGGAGCCCAAAGGGGCATAGGGATTCCCCCTTTGAGGAAGTGAGGGGGTCTAGCCCGCTCAGCCAGCCCCGCAGGTCCTTCGCCTCTTTTTTAGGAGACTGCATGGCCAAAGTGCGTGCGTGTTAAACCAATTTCGTGTGCGTGCAAGTGTGGTGTTTTTTGTGGGGGGGGGGGTGGGCGTACTAAGCACAGGTGTACCTTGCATAGTACACCCACCGGGAGCCGGGCTGAGACCACCAAACTCAATTCACATGTAGCCGAGACCGGGATTCGAACCCTTGGCTGCAGAGGTGAACGGCGTCAGACATTTGTTAAATTTCTTCTTTATTCTTATTGGTCCGTTGGGTCACCTGACAAGCTGCAGAACTTTTCAGAAGATTTAAAAAAAAAAAAAAAAGTCATACGACAGGTAAGTAGCGAATAAAATAAAATTTGAACTGCCCATTGAGTCAGTCCCAGGTCCCATAGGTAGGGGGTCACTATTGTGTTCCCTCCACCTTTCAATACCCCAATATTGCCTGCATCTGATGGATGCAGGCATTGCTCTGTCAACACTTTTCCAACCAGCTTCTTCAAAAGTCAGCTGAAAAAAAAAAAAAAAAAACAGGACTTTCCTTTTAAAGGGGTGCGCAACATTGACACCCACGGAGCGAATGTCCACTGATTCAGCATAACTCAATTCACAATTCAACATGGGTATGGCCAGCTTTACCCTCCAAATGGTTAAAAAGAAGGGAAAGCTTCCTGATACATGCACTATATTTATCTGAATAGTCACTATATTTATCTGAATAGTCAATGTCCAAGTCATATTTAGTTTGCAATGCAAATCAGAAAGGGAAGCATTATGTAAAGTGCTCTACCTGTTTTGTAGTGGAAACAAGAAACGCTCCACATCAGTTTTTTTCCCCCCTAGAAGAAATTCTAAAACTATATTGTTCAAAAGAAACCATTATACAGTATTGCTAATGTAGCTCAAAGAGAGATGGGGCTCGACTCTGGCAAGAACAGCAGATGCTGAAGCCACACGAAATGATAAAAAGATTACATCAATAATTAGTAATGACCGCTGATTAAAGTCCAATCAGCAAGTCTGGTATAAATCCAAAGCACTGACCTTTAGTAAAGGTCAACCCTACTCAAAACAGATAAACAGATTTGCATTTTCTATGGGCACGGTTTTAAACTGCGGACATTTGTTTTTTAACCCAATTATGCAACTATGTAATTCTATCTTTAATATTCCTGTGACAAGACCCCATCCCCCCACACAGAAGTCTGGGGTTTCACATGGCGTCAGCATCACAGCTGGATTGGACAATTTGTTTTTGTTCTACATTGGGAGGTTTACAGCAGTCATTCAATATTTGCAAAAGCCAAGGCATATGGGCATAACGGAGTAGTATTATGATGAGAATTATCACCCCCCCCCCCCTCAAAAAAATAAATAAAAAATAGGTACATATACACTATACTGTAGAATATAATTTATTAAATATATATATATATATATATATATATATATATATATAATAAATTAACACATACACACACACCTAAGTCCAAAGCAACACCGTCAACCCCATTTTTTGATGGACCACACATTTTTATATACAGCAAAATCTTGGATTGCGAGCATAATTTATTCCGAAAAAAATGCTTGTAATCCAAAGGACTTGTATATAAAAAAGGGATTTTTAATAACAGCTTACCTGTAAAATCCTTTTCTTGGAGTACATCACGGGACACAGAGCGCATAGCCATTACCTATGGGTTATATGGAGTACCTTCAGGTGTGGACACTGGTGTAATCAACTTCACAGGAAGTTCCTCCCTATATAACCCCCTCCCACTGAGAGTGCTTTAGTTTTGTAGCAAGCAATTTCTCTGAGGTTACACAATGTTCCCACAAAGAGGGGTGGGAGCTCTGTGTCCCGTGATGTACTCCAAGAAAAGGATTTTACAGGTAAGCTGTTATTAAAAATCCCTTTTTCTTGATCGTACATCACGGGACACAGAGCGCATAGCCATTACCTATGGGATGTCCCAAAGCAATGCTCTATGAAGGGAGGGAGACCGTAAGGCAAAAAATAGCCAAACAGAAACTATATCAGGAGGTAAAATAGCTCCACCAACAGAAAAAGGGGGCGTGAACCGGGCCAGAGGATTCTATACTGCTGCCCGTAGGACCGCCTGCCCAAATGCTGCGTCCGCAGCCTTTGTGACGTCCAACTTATAAAATTTAGTAAACGTATGTACGGAAGACCAGGTTGCCGCTTTGCAAACCTGTGCCATAGAGATCTGATGGTGTGCCGCCCAAGAGGCACTCATGGCCCTCGTAGAATGGGCTTTAACTGATAAGGGAGGTGGAACGCGCTTCAGCCCATAGGCCTGAAAAATCAGCTGCTTAATCCACCTAGCCAAGGAAGACTTGGCAGCCGGCTGACCCTTCTTGGGGCCATCCGGAAGAATGAAAAGCACATCTGTTTTCCTAATCTTTTCTGTAGCCTTGAGATAAACCCTCATGGCTCGGACCACATCCAAAGTATGAAGCAATCTTTCCTCTCTGGACTGGGGAGTAGGAAAGAAGGATGGTAGGACTAGGTCCTGATTCAAGTGAAAACTGGATATGACCTTAGGAAGGAAAGAAGGCTGAGGCCGCAGAACCACTCTGTCCTTATGCAGAATAAGGTACGGTTCCCTGCAAGACAAGGCTGCCAGCTCGGAGACCCTTCTGGCCGAAGCCATAGCCACCAAGAAAACCAACTTTCGGGTTAGCAGCACAAGAGGGATTTCTGTCAGAGGTTCAAACGGCTGCTTTTGTAAAGCTGACAAGACCAGATTTAAATTCCAGGGGCAGAGGGGAGCTCTAATAGGGGGATTTACATGCAAGACCCCCTGCAAAAAGGTTTTTACAAGCGAATGTGTGGCCAAAGGCCTTTGAAACCATATCGATAAGGCAGACACCTGCCCCTTTAGAGTACTAAGAGCCAACCCCTTGTCAACGCCAACCTGGAGGAATCGCAAGATCCTGTCAATAAAAAACTTGCGAGGATGCCCTCCTTGAGACTCGCACCACTCCACATAGGTTCTCCAGACTCTGTAATAGATATTTCTAGAGACTGGCTTTCTAGCTTGAATTAACGTAGATATGACTTGGGCCGAGAGGCCTCTGCCCTTAAGAATTAGAGATTCAGCCGCCAAGCCATCAAATTTAGCTGCTGTGAAGCAGGGTGGTAGATCGGGCCCTGAGACAGCAGATCTGGGCGCAGGGGGAGTGGCCACGGTGCCCTTACTGACATCCTCACGATGAGTGCGTACCAAGCCCTTCTGGGCCAGGCTGGGGCCACCAGGATCACCGGCCTGCGCTCCACCCTGATCCTTCGTAGAAGGCGGGGAATCATCTGTAGTGGAGGGAACGCATACAGGAGAGAAAACTGGTGCCAGGGGCAAACCAACGCATCGGTCCCGTAGGCCGAGGGGTCCCTGGCTCGGGATACAAATTTGTCCAATTTCTTGTTGAATCTTGTTGCCATGATGTCCACATCGGGAACTCCGAATCTTTGGCAAATCTCTTGGAATACCTGGGGGTGAAGAGACCACTCTCCCGGGAGCAACTGTTGACGACTCAAAAAATCTGCTTGAGAATTGTCTATCCCTGGGATGAACACTGCTGAGATGCAGGGTACATGGGCTTCGGCCCATGCAAAAATTAGGTTTACTTCCCTTTGAGCCGCCAGGCTCTTTGTGCCCCCCTGGTGGTTTATGTATGCCACCGCCGTGGCATTGTCGGACTGTATCCTTACTGGCAGACCCTGCAGGGGGAGAGTCCAGGCGACCAGGGCCAACCGAACAGCTCTGATCTCTAGGACATTGATGGGAAGCAGACTTTCTGCCTCTGACCACTGTCCCTGCTGGGTCCGTTTTCCTAAGATTGCCCCCCAACCTGTTAGGCTGGCATCTGTGGTTACTATTTTCCACGAGATGGGGCAAAAGGTTTTCCCTTTTGATAATTTTTGAGGGATCAGCCACCAGTACAGGCTGTGCCTGACTTCTGGAGAAAGAACTAATGGACGGTCTAATGCCTGTATGGACTTGTTCCAAGCAGAGAGAATAGCTGCTTGCAGAATTCTGGTATGGATCTGGGCGTAGGGCGCTGCTTCGAAGGCGGCCACCATCTTCCCCAGCAGTCGCATGCATAGGCGAATAGTCGGCTTCTTTTTGCCTAAGACTATTTGAATCGTTTGAATCAACGACCTGATCTTCTCTTGAGGTAAAAATACCTTCTGGCATTCTGTATCTAACCGAAAGCCTAGATATTCCAACTGTCTTGTGGGATGTAACCTTGATTTTTCTTGGTTCACAATCCACCCGAACTCTTCTAGATGCCGCACTGTGCGGACTACTGCATGATTGAGGTTGGAAGCTGAACTGTCGATAACCAGGAGATCGTCCAGGTATGCTAGGACCAAGATGCCTTCTGTCCTTAGGACGGCTAGTACCGGGGCTAACACCTTTGTGAATACCCGTGGAGCTGTTGCCAACCCGAAAGGGAGGGCTACGAACTGATAATGACTTTGGTTTATCGTAAAACGAAGAAACTTGTGATGTGCTGGGTAAATTGGCACATGCAGATATGCATCCTTTATGTCTATAGATGCTAGGAAGTCGCCCTGATGCAGGCTGGTTGTCACTGAACGTATGGAGTCCATACGGAAGGTCTGAATCCTTAGAAAGCGATTTAGGCGTTTGAGGTCTAATATAGGCCTGACGTCGCCATTGGGTTTTGGTATAACAAAAAGGTTGGAGTAGAATCCCAGACCCCTTTCTTGGGTTGGTACTTCTACAATTACTCCTTGGAGCAAGAGGCGATCCAACGCCTTTACGAGAGAGGCCCTCTTTAACGGGTCGCTTGGAAGACTTGACCCCTGAAAATGAGGAGGGGGGATTTCTCGAAACTCTAGTTTGTAGCCTGAGGCTACTACGGACCGAACCCAAGAGTCGGGAATTCTGGCCTTCCAGACTTCGGAGAAAAACTGAAGTCTTCCCCCCACCCAAGAGAGTGGGGGCGCCCCTTCATGAATCTGATTTGATGACTGGTTTAGCCGGCTTGCGAGACCAGGGCCTCTTGTTTGCCGCGGCTTGTCCCTGTGGGCGGCTATTAACTGTTGAACGCCCGGGAGGCCGTCGATACTGACGGGAAGTCGAAGGGGCCGAGCCTGCAATGGCCTGTCGTTTAAACGTGGGCCCACGCGGTCTTTTCTTGACCGGTAAGGAAGTACTTTTTCCACTTGATATGGTGTGGATATATTTATCTAGGTCTTCCCCGAATAGTCTTCCCCCATGAAAGGGAAACCCTGCTAGAAGCTTTTTGCAGGGTGCCTCTGCTGACCAGTTCTTTAGCCACAAAAGACGACGCATGTGAACCATCAGTAGAGATAAACGGGATGCCTGTTGGATGGAGTCCTTAATAGCATCTACTGCAAAGCAGAGAGCCCTAGGGAATTCTGCTAATTCATGAGTATGCTGAGCCGGCATGTCCTTCAATATATGCTTTGCCTGATCCTTCAAGGCCTGACAAACACCAATGGCTGCTACTGCTGGCTGAACCATGGCACCTACTGAGGTAAAAGCTGCTTTCAGTAGGGTCTCGAATTTCTTGTCGACCGGATCCTTGAACATATGGACATTTTCAACCGGACAAGTCAGGGATTTATTCACGCAGAAAATGGCTGCGTCCACTGTAGGGAGAGCCCATTTCTTTACATATTCCTCTTCCATAGGGTAGAGAATAGAGAATCTTTTAGGAGGGACAAAGATTCTATCAGGTCGAGCCCAATCTTGGTAAATCACGTTCCGCAGAAGGGGGTGCATTGGAAAGGATGCACCAGTTAATGGGGCCTTTAAAGAACCCAATGAGGATACCTCCGGGGCTACTAGTTCTGGCACTGGAAGTTTAAAGGCAGTGCGAACCATATCTGTCAAAGACTGGATCCACAGGCCCTCCGCTTGAGAGGCCGAAAAATATTCATCTATAGTGGAATTTTCCCTGTCTGAACCGTCGGGACTTGGGTCTGCCTGATCCCCTTGTGGGTCCCGTTCCTCTGAAGAGGAGACCTCCGCATCTGAAAACCCCACACTGGGTGAAGGGGATCTAGCCCGCTTGCTACTTGGGCAAGGACGGGAAAACAACGCAGTTAACCTTTTCTCTAGCCCACACATGGTGGCTGCTAGCATTTCTTCCGTCACGTAAACGGGAATGGGTGGATCGGGGGCCGCCTCTGCCCCCAGCACCCCCAATGGCTCTTGTACTATGCCACTCGGTGTCCTGACTGGCGAGGGTGGGGCCGTAGAAGCCTGGCCCAAATCCTCTGACCCCGATGGAGACCCCTTTTGCTTTTTGGTACCTTTAGCAGCCTTGGCTGGTCCAGATCCCTTTGGAGCCATTGTACAACCTTGGGTCACCCCTATAGCCAACACCTGACTGTTGTAGCTAGGAATAACCAATATGAGGGCAGGTATGAGAGAAAATGAAAAAGAACTAATTTCTCTCTTTTTCTTTTATATTTCTCTTTTTTTTTTTTTTTTTTTTTTTTTTCAAAAAAATCTTTTTTACCCGCCTGGGAGGTGGCAATACCGAGGAAGCCTGTGAGTATTGACACACCAATGCCCGTTAGCCGGAGTCCAAGGTAGACTCAGATACTGCTGGATCTAAGGCTGAGTCCCTTTAAGCAAAAAAACCCTTTTTTTTTTTTTTTTTTTTTTTTTTTTCTGGTCTATAGTGGACCTAAGTCCTAGACCTGAAGATCCACTAAACCGCCACTAGGTGTCCCTGTGTGGCCAAAAGACCCAGCTGCACGCTCTGTATCCTTTCTTCCTCTGCCTCCAGGAGGGAAAGACCAGCCAGAGAAAAGTTTTTCCTTTATACAGACCCTGACGCTGCTGGCCCGCCCCCCCGACGCACGCCGACGCTATAAAAGGCGGCGTGCACGCGCGCGCGTATGCGCGCGCACACACGCGCGCATGATCGCGCGCACGATCGCGCGCACGATCGCGCGCACCACGCCGAACCCACATGGAGGAAGCAGAGCAGAGGAACAACATGGACCAGCGTTATGCAGCACCAACAGACACCAGGTAAGCACTAATCTTATTGTAGTGCACACACAGCGAGGAAGCTGTCCCCATGGGCTTCCTAAGAAACAGGAGTTTTAACCAGCAATTTCCTCTTTAAAACATGTGGGGTTGCAGTATCAGTGTTAACAGGCAGACCTGGGGTGAGTAGCAAATATATAACTTACACAAGTATACATATATCTACATGTTATCTGGGTAAACATTAGAATCCCATCCTGCCTCAACAGACATAGTGGAGATAGTGGCTGATGCACAAGCATACCATTAGCCAACCCAGAACCCCCAGGGGGATACCTACTGTCGAACCAAGTCCCGCAGGTTCCCTCTTACCTGCTCCACGCCGCAGGGTATTGCAAAATGCAAGAGGCCCAGCCTTCCCCCATCTCCGTGGGTATTGTCTTGGACCTTCAGGGACCGGGGTCCTGTGTTAAGGAACCCACACCCCTGGACCTATATAGCATCCTGGCATCAGTAACTTTTAGTTCTTGGAAGAGACTAAAGCACTGGAGCCCAGAATCCAGCCCTCCAAGGAGAGGCATTATAGGCAAAACCCCACTCCAGCAGGGCCCGGGTACCGTACATCTTGGCTCTGAAGCACTTCGGACGGATCCGGCTAGCTATCCTGGGTCCCGAGACCTCCGAGGGACAGCTAGACGTGACCAACACCTAAGACACTGGCGGAAAAACTAAAGCACTCTCAGTGGGAGGGGGTTATATAGGGAGGAACTTCCTGTGAAGTTGATTACACCAGTGTCCACACCTGAAGGTACTCCATATAACCCATAGGTAATGGCTATGCGCTCTGTGTCCCGTGATGTACGATCAAGAAAGCGAATTTCCCTTAAGAAATAATGAAAACTCAAATGATTCGTTCCACAACTATTTTTTCAGAAGTCCTTCAGTTTATAGTCCATATAAAAAGATTATAACAATGTGATAGGTTGTGTAATCATAAAAATATCCATCCACAAATGGAAGCCTCCACAAGAGGATTAGAAACAAAATCCAGCAGGAGCTACAGAGTATAAGGCGCCGTACACACGGCCGAGGTTCTCGCTGAAAATCAGCGAGAACCTCGCTGGAATGCACATTCCAGTGAGGACCTCGGCCGTGTGTACGCTCTCGGCGAGCTTCCCGTCGGGAAGCCCGTCGAGCCGAAATAGAGAGCACGCTCTCTATTTCCTCGACGGCCCGCCTGGAAGAATGGCTGGTTGCCATTCCCGACGGGCGGGTCGCCGAATTCGACGGCCGGGAGAGAACCTCGACGGGCGGAACGATGTGTTCTGCCCGTCGAGGTTCTCTGCCGTGTGTACGCGGCCTAAAAGAGAAAAGCCATTTATAAGTGTAGCAATATGGTTACATTTAATGAAGGAACAACATTTAGCAACTCACGTGGTTGATGACTAAAAAAGGCCCATCTAAAGCCTGGTACACACGATCGGATTTTCCGATGGGAATTGTGTGTTCAGACTGTTGGCCTAAAATCTGACCATATGTACGCTCCATTGGACAATTGTCGGATTTTCCACGGACAAATGTTGGATAGCATGCTTTAAAATTTTCCGGACAATGGTCTGTTGTCAGATTTTCTGTACACAAGTCCATCAGACAAAAGTCCAAGTACAAACACGCATGCTCGGAAGCAATACTCCCCAAACACAACAACATTAGCAGAAGGTGCCCAAAGGGTGGCGCTAAAGAGCTGAAAAAACACGTAGTAAGTCACCATGTTTGTTGGCAGACAATTGTGTGCCGTTTGTATGCAAGACAAGATCTTGGCCAACGCCCTTCGGACAAAAGTACGACGCTTTGTCTGTAGAAAATCCGATCGTGTGTATGAGGCTTAAGAATGCAGGCATCCGGAGTAAAGCTGTCCAATTAGACCATCCTCCACACCGCCGGATCTCACCGCTGTCAGTCTGCAATCGTGACCAGGAAGACTACCCTGCAGCAAAGAAATCTGAAAGCGAGGCTTGAACCGCTCATGGAGTACAGCGTGGAAGGGATGATGCAGATGCTGGTGTGGAGGACGGTCTATGTGGACTGCTTTACCCCGGATGCCTGAATACTTAGATGGACCGGTTTTAATCTTCAATAGACATGTGCAGACTTAAATATTGTTTCGTAATTTTGTTCGAAAAATTTAGTTACTCCCGAAATTCGTTTTTATTTATTTTGTTTTTACGTAAATAAAATGCATCCGTCCGAAAATCCAAATTAAGGTCCAATTTGTCATTGAAGGCTTATGGTGTCTGTCGAATATTCTAAGAAGAAGAAAAAAGAAGAAGATTCGAAAAAAAAAAAAAAAAAAAAATTGACTCAGGTCTCTCCATGTCCAACCCCTCAGGTCTCTCCATGTCCAACCCCTCAGGTCTCTCCATGTCCAACCCCTCAGGTCTCTCCATGTCCAACCCCTCAGGTCTCTCCATGTCCAACCCCTCAGGGTCTCTCCATGTCCAACCCCTCAGGGTCTCTCCATGTCCAACCCCTCAGGGTCTCTCCATGTCCAACCCCTCAGGGTCTCTCCATGTCCAACCCCTCAGGGTCTCTCCATGTCCAACCCCTCAGGGTCTCTCCATGTCCAACCCCTCAGGGTCTCTCCATGTCCAACCCTCAGGGTCTCTCCATGTCCAACCCTCAGGGTCTCTCCATGTCCAACCCTCAGGGTCTCTCCATGTCCAACCCTCAGGGTCTCTCCATGTCCAACCCTCAGGGTCTCTCCATGTCCAACCCTCAGGGTCTCTCCATGTCCAACCCTCAGGGTCTCTCCATGTCCAACCCTCAGGGTCTCTCCATGTCCAACCCTCAGGGTCTCTCCATGTCCAACCCTTTTCATGTCTCTATAATGTTGAATCTTTTCTCTCCATGTCAAATCTTTTCTCTTTAAATAAAGAATATTTTCGAATCTTTTCTCTTTATGTCAAATCTTTTCTCTTTATGCCAAATATTTTCTCTTTATGTCAAATCTTTTCTTGAAAATAAAGCATTTTTTTATGTCGGATCTTTCGTTTTTCGTTTTCTGTGCTTTTATCGTTTGTTAAAACTTTACCAAAAATACCTAAAATTTGGACAAAAATGCATGGGACTGTAAATCGCACTTAACACTCTATGTTCAAACCCGGAAAATAAAAAAGGCAAGACAACTTCTTGGCATTTTAAATGGCCGCGGCACTTTATTGGTTTCAAATTAGTAATAAATAAATCATAAATAAATCTTTATTCAGATATCAGTCATTGCAAATATAAATCTTCATAAATTTAAAACTTCCAAACGAAATCTAAACTGGCTCAGTCATAGGACCTAAGCCATATTAAATAAATTTAAAACCAAAGTCCCCCTTTGTCTCAAAGGTGACATAACCACATAATGGTGCCAGCGACAGGGTGGGGGGGAAGGGGAGCTCAGTATCAAACGCTCCAGGGGGCTGCTGTGAGGGATCCTGTCACACACAGGTGGCCTAAATAGCCTCTGTCACCTGTGGCTCACGTTTTTCCCGCCGCAGCCCCCGTGCACACTCTCAGTATATTTTTTTTTTTTTTTTTTTTTTTTTAAACAAAATCCATAAAACTTTAATCATCCCGGCGATCACATTCCCATGCTGCGGGCTTCTTATTGAGCCCACCTCCCATGGGACTGTAAATCGCACTTAACACTCTATGTTCAAACCCGGAAAATAAAAAGGCAAGACAACTTCTTGGCATTTTAAATGGCCGCGGCACTTTATTGGTTTCAAATTAGTAATAAATAAATCATAAATAAATCTTTATTCAGATATCAGTCATTGCAAATATAAATCTTCATAAATTTAAAACTTCCAAACGAAATCTAAACTGGCTCAGTCATAGGACCTAAGCCATATTAAATAAATTTAAAACCAAAGCCCACCAAGCCGTGTTTGATGAAAGCAAACCACGGCTACCCCAGCACCGCGGCCTGCTCAATACAGGACTGGACACCTACATTAAAAATGTCCAGACCCACATCCGAAAGATGGATCCCATCCCGCCTGTAGAGGCCCGAGAAACCCCCCTCCAACTCTGTGTGGCGGAGGGAGATACCCCGGATCAAGGGTAAGAATTTTTCCATAGAATGATTAATTCTCTTACGTATCTTTTCAAGAGGCCTCTGAGCCTTCGATTCTAACCAAACCAATCGAGAAACCATTTCAGAAAAAATAATGCGCGTTTCCGGGAAGGCTAACCTTAAACGCTGCAAATCTTGCTTCATTCGGAACATTAAATCTAACGTTTTTAATTTACCTACATCGTTACCTCCCAAATGAAGAACTAACATAGCCGGGACGGGCCAAGCATTAGATAAATCGGTCAGGTGGAAGAAAAGATCAGTCCATTGCATTCCACGAATACCTTTCCACAGGATCTGAAAACTATCGGATGGTAAAGATAAGTTGCTACCGTAGGAGCGTTGAGAAGCTCGCTTATGAGCCCAATAGATATATGAATGACCCACAATCCATATGTATGCTTTATTACCTACGGATTAAAGAGATAAATTAGGTCGTACATAACTTCTGAATCTGCTAGAATCCCACCTACCCAATCTCATAATGATTGAATCCGGCAAACCCAACCTGGCAGCTTCAGTTGCGGCTCCGATCCTGAAAGAATGGGAAGAAAATTTTTGGCTAGAAAGACCTAGCTGGGAAAAACAACGCTTCAAGACTGTATTGAACTGAAATTTTGTTAAAGGGGAGGAATCCAAATGAATTAAAAATTGCAGCCCCGACGGGGGCCTGACCAGGAGGAAATTTGTGACGGATGACACTGGGCAAAGATCGGAGTCGCCACTGGGAAAAAGGCTAAGCCATCTGCCCCTGCCCACCTGATCCGTTTTAGACCTTCTAACCAAAATTCTGACTCTATCCTCTAAAACGAAAACTTCTGACAATAATAACCCTTCCGGACTATGCTTGTTGTTAGGTAACATTTCTGAAACCCGAAAGGCTGCAAAAAACATTAGAGTAAACGCAACGCTGAATAAAACAGCCTCATATTCAGAAATGCACACAAACTTAGTAACCAAACATAGTCTGGATAGAATATTCACCGTTATAGGTCTCCTAGCATCCGGAACCTGATTCCTCTTCCCCAAACCTCTCAACGCCTGCTTGACCGAAAAATAAGAATTGCAAGCCGGAAGGTTGTGAAGCTTGAAGAAAAAGGAAACACCCGCCAGAATCTTATTAATGTGGCTAAAAGAGAAATTTAATTGCAATAATGAACAAAGAAAAGCCAGAATTAGGCTCTCATTCGGAAGTGCATCTGAGCAGCCTAAATCGGCAAGGAAGGACAACCATCGATTCCATGCAACTGAATATTCAGTCCATGTTCTAGGAGCGATTGAATTTTTAATGGCCATGAACACCGGATTCAAATCAGATCCCACAACTTGCTTGGGCATTGGCACCCAACCTTGTCTGCCTGCGGCAGCAGCTGCCTGAAGCGTGGAATCTGGAATCGAGATAAGGCATCAGCGACATTGTTGAGCTTACCTGGGATATATCTCGCTTTGATCCAAATGTTTAACTTCAAACATGTAAGAACTAAGTACCTTAACAGCTTTACCACTGGGATGGATTTTGAAGACAAGCAATTAATAGAAAATAGGACGCCCTTGTTGTCTGTGTTAATAATGATCCTCCTGTTTGCAAGATGGCAGCCCCAAATCTCAAGCGCGACAACCACAGGGAAAAGTTCCAAAAGAACAATGTTCTTTGTCAGACCATTAGATCTCCACAGAGGAGGCCAGGAGCCCGAGCACCAATGAGTGCGGAATATGGCAGCAAAGCCGCATGAGCCCGAGGCGTCTGTGAAAAGATCCAAATCATCTGAGGATTTGAAATCGTCCTGAAAAATAGATCTGCCATTGAAATCTTGCAAAAACAAGGACCAGACCAACAAATCGTCTTTAAGCTCGCCATTCATTCTAATGTGGGAAGAAGGAGATTTGAAACCTGACATAGCCAATGATAATCGCCTTGAAAAAATTCTACCCATTGGCATGATGCGGGTAGCAAATGCCAACATCCCCAAAAAGGATTGGAGTTCTTTTAGCATGACCTTCTTACGGCGAAGAAAAACCGCAATGCTGGTCATGAGCTTGCAGATCTTCAAAGCCGGAAGCTCAAATTGCCAAGCTAGCGTGTCAATCTTGATGCCCAAAAATTCTAACGCTGTAGAGGGGTAGGCTGTTTTTTCCGTAGCCAAAGGAATACCGAAATAATCCGAGACCCGAAAAAACAAATCTAGCGTTAAGGAACACACCGGAGAGTTTGGGGGGCCAATGAAGAGAAAGTCGTCCAAGTAGTGAATTGTACCGTGATGGCCAGATTCTGAGTTAATTACCCATTGAATGAAAGAAGCAAAAACCTCAAAATAATAACAAGACACGGAGCATCCCATAGGCAAACATTTATCATAGAAAAATTTTCCTTCAAAACGAAAGCCTAAAGAATTATATGACTTGGGATCTATGGGTAACAGTCTAAACGCCGATTGAATGTCCGCCTTGGCTAACAGGGCTCCATGGCCGACAGACCTAACGATCTCAATCGCATCATCAAAAGTTGTATATTTGACCGAAGCCGATGCCGGATCGATCTGGTCATTAAGTGAGTCGCCCACCGGAAAAGAAAGGTGATGGATAAGACGGAACGAGTTCGGTTCCTTCTTGGGAACCAAACCTAACGGGGAAACCCGAAAATTTTTAAACGGTGGGCAATTGAACGGGCCTGCGATCCTGCCGGCAGCAATTTCTTTAATTAGCTTCTCCCTGACTATATGGGAATGAAGAAAAACCGATCCTAGATTTTTTGAAATTTGACAGCCTACGCCTTCGAAGCTGGGAAGTTCAAAACCGGACGAAAAACCCTTAACTAACAACCGGGCCTTCTCCCTGTCGGGGTACGCTGCTAGCCAAGGTTGCATTACGGACAGCCTCACCGGTGTGCATGCCTTTTGACTGGTCTCTTTGAAACTGACCTCCGGGTAATCTTTTAAAACACTTTGAGACCGGATGAGGGCCAAAGCAAAAGGAGCATTCATGTCGATAACGACACGAATTGAGCCATTTACATTGCGCCTCATTAAAGGCGTAGCAAGTACCCTTTTTGTAGACTGAGGCAGATGCTGTTGAACCCGAAACGAGTTGTGATTGTGTTCTGGTAAACACAGGTTTTTGCGGGGCAATAAGGTTCAGCCAAAGGCCGACATCCTTATTACCCCATTTGAGATTTGGATAAATTGCAATCTTTTGGCGAAATGACTCGTCGTAGCTGAACCAACCCATGCCACCAAAATTCTTATAAGCCTCGAGTACGTGCTCGAGATGTTGGAAAAGCCCTGAGCACAGTTCAGGATGTTTCTCGCCTAGGACAGAAGAAAAAATGCAGAAGGCCTGCAGCCAGTTAAAAAAAGATCTGTTCACTGGACGGCGTCTATCTTCAGAGCCATCGTCAGGTTTCTTATCTGACCTGGTGAAATCTTTTGCAATGGGTAACAAAGCTAAAAGATCAATGAATTCGGCCTTCCATATTTTTTCTTTGGTAGCTAATGACAGATGGAAACCCAAAGGCGACATCTCACAAGGGAGAACCTCCTTGAAACAGGTCTCAGAAACTGCAGGATTGCCTGAAGGAATAAACACCATATCAGTATTAGCCCGAGCTGGGCTGCCCAACCATACATTAGCTGGGTTAGGAACGGGTGCATGATGCAAGTTTGCTACATTATCATTGAACCTACTCAAAGAGAAAAGTAATTGGTTAATAAGCATATTTTGAGATGACTCACCCGACACCCTGTGCACAGTAGGACTTCCCAAGACAGGAATCTGTGAGCCTTGCGTCCCAGGCTGGCTAGTATTCAGACCTGGAAGAGAGGAAGTGGATAAGGTGGCTCCCGCAGCATCCAGCCTAGATGGCCTGGACGCCGCTGTTGCCATCTGTGTGTTAATAGAGGCATGCCCAGGATGACTCCCTGCAGCATCTGTGTCCACTGCTCTGGACCTGATAGCACTCGCACCGCTAGATGTAGCCAGTGCTCCAACTGCCCTCTGAGGAGACGCCAATCCTCCAGCTGGTTTGCTTTTGCTTGCCAAGGGGGGGCGACCCCGACCCCTGCCTGCTTTAGTATGTGGGGGAGACTGCGAGGTAACCCGCTTCTTCCTCTTCCCTTTGCCGCTTGCTTTGTAAGGTCTCGCTTGTCCGTCTGGTATGCCTGGCGTGAATGACCTCCCGCTACTCACCGCCAGCCTCTCAGATACTCGCTCTGGAGGGGAGCCGCTCCGCAAACTGCACCCTGGAGAATGCAGAAAGACCGCGCTGGAGCCTGAAGGAGAGCCGCCCGGAGCTATCGGCTGTTCTGCCTCCACAGCGTCTTCCGACCGGGATTCGCCCCCCAACTCCAAACAGCGCTGCAGCCACTCGCTACCTCCCTCCACAGCAGCCCTCTCCAGGACCTTGCGGACCAATGATTCCATGTCCGTGGAGCTCAGTATCAAACGCTCCAGGGGGCTGCTGTGAGGGATCCTGTCACACACAGGTGGCCTAAATAGCCTCTGTCACCTGTGGCTCACGTTTTTCCCGCCGCAGCCCCCGTGCACACTCTCAGTATATTTTTTTTTTTTTTTTTTTTTTTTTTAAACAAAATCCATAAAACTTTAATCATCCCGGCGATCACATTCCCATGCTGCGGGCTTCTTATTGAGCCCACCTCCCATTCGGACGATAACGAATGCACATGTCTAATCTTCAACCATGCGAGTTGCTAAATGTTGTACCGTTATTAAATGTAATCATATTGCTACACTTAGAGAAGACTTCGCTTATACTCAGTTTTGACATGACGCCAATTGTGTACCAAGACATCGCTCATTTATCAAGTCAAAATCTATTAAAAAATTAGCTGGTCTTGCAAAACTCTCAAATTAAGTTACTCTCAATCCAAAGGTTTTACTGCATTAATTTTGTATTCCAGTCATAGTCTAAAAATTTCACAACAAAGCTTATCGCATATGAGCAATCCCCTTATATAAATCGAGGTCCAGAAAAGGACCCTGTTCACAGATTATTTACATTGTAAATGATTTTTTTGATTTGCCCAATAAATAAGAGAACATATTGGGAAAAATGTTTTTCTAAACCCTGTTGTATGGTGTGCCCAGCCCTGCCTGCAAATAGAGAGAGACTTATTTCACAGCTATTTTATTTCCTTCTGTGCAAAGGCCAGGTTACATATTACTGCAGTTCCCATCACCTGCCTGCTGTTCCATTGAAGTCATACACCAAGTGACAGCAACTGACGAAAGCAACATGTCATCACATTGATCAGGGAAAGAAAAGCCGCCTTTCACAATTTAAAAAAAAAAAAAAAGAAGAAGAAAAAAACCTTTATGTCAACATTTAAGAACATAAACAACAAGGCTGCTTATTTCTTCGTCTGGATGAGCAGACGCGAGACCTCGAAACCTGTAATCTATTCTGCTCTGCACAGAAAATAGTGCTCCAGAGACTCCTTTGTGCCATTCAAAAAGAACACATAGGTGTCAACAGCTGAAGTAGCTGTGAAAAAAATAAATAAATAAAGCCAACCTTTCTGGCATTGGCAGCAGCTGCAACCAAACCCAAACCTAATTTCCTCAGGTTTACTTGACTGAAGCCCAAAGTTGATGACTTTTGTCAGAGTTCAGACTCGCTCACAACAGCCACATGCAGCACCAGCTATTCCTCGTCATATTTTTGAGAAAAAACTGAAAAGAAATGGTAGATTGACAGACAGATGTAGGACAGCAGTGATAATCGGAGACAGAACAAAGTTTTAACCACTTGCCTAATCTGGCAATTCTCTCCTTCATGTAAAAAGTATTTTTGCGAGAAAATTACTCAGAACCCCCAAACATTGTTTTTTTTTTAGCAGACACCCCAGGGAATAAATTGGCGGTCATTGCAATTTTTTTTTCATCTCGTACAGTATTTGCGCAATAATTTTTCAAACGGCTTTTTTTGGGGGGGAAAAAAACGGTTGCATAAATTAAAAAATAATATATATCTCAAAACAGTAAAGTTAGTCCAATTTTTTGTATAATGTGAAAGATTTTGTTACGCCGAGTAAATAGATACCCAACATGTCACGCTTTAAAATTGCGCACACTCATGGAATGGCGCCAAACCAGTACTTGAAAATCTCCATAGGCGACACTTAATTTTTTTTTTTACCAGTTTAGAGTTACAGGGGAGGTCTAGTGCTAGAATTGTTGCTCATGCTTTAGCACACACAGCAATACCTCACATGTGTGGTTTGAACGACGTTTACATATGTGGGTGGGACTTGCGTGTGTGTTCGCTTCTGAGTGTGAGTTATCGGGGACAGGGGCTTTTTAAATCATTTTTATTTTACTTAATTATTTTTCAGTTTTGAACTTTTTTTTACATTTTAATTTTTTTTATCACTTTTATTTTTATTACAAGGGATGTTTAATATATTGTGACAGGTCCTCTCCAGGCTGGAAAGCATGTGATCGTAAAAAAACAAAAAAACAAACAAAATCAAAAACACTGATCTCATGCTGACAGCCGCGGCTTTCTTTACTTCCGGGTACCCGGGTGTGACGTCATAACGTAGCGCACGTTCCTCCGACGGTCATAGAGATGACTGGTGACAATCCAGCTGAAAATAGTGATATCTAAATGATGCCTGTAGCTGCAGGCATCATTCAGATATCCCCGCACAAAGTCAAGGACGTCATATGACGGCATGCGGTAGGGAAGTGGTTAAAGGGTCACTAAAGTCAAATTTTTTTTTTTTTTTTAAATACCAAACATGTTATACTTACCTCCACTGTGCAGCTCGTTTTGCACAGAGTGTCCTCTAACCCTGTCTTCTGGGGTCCCTCGGCGGCCGTCTCAGGTCCTGCTCGCAAAAGCATTCCACCTTAAATGCGAGCGAGTGAGCACGGTGAAAATCTTTTGCGAGCGCGCTCCCGTGATACAGCGGCGGGCATAGCCACCGACTGTATCACTCGGCCCTGCCCCCTGGCGCGCCGCGTCATCCGCTGCGATTGACAGCAGCCCAGCCTAGCCAATTGACGTCCAGGCTGGGAACCGAAGAGGATCACATGGACGCGCCTGGGACTTTCGAACGGTCAGGTAAGTAAAACGGGGGCTCGGGGGGGGGGGGGGGGCGGTACCATCGGATTTTTTTTCACCTTAATGCTTAGGATGCATTAAGGTGAAAAAACATTTACCTTTACAACCCCTTTAAATAGAGAACAAATAGTTAGATACTACAGAATTCTATAAAAGGGGTCAATGTAGATACTTCTGTTTGGGAAGACATTACCCTTGGATTCCTCATGAGGTTGGGTATTGTATTCTACCATCCATTTAACTGGAAAAAAAAAAAAATGTTCCTATGAAAGCTGCCAAGGCTAAGCCATTATCATCTGGCTGTCACTTCGAAAAGTATGTCAGCATTCCCAAAAAGCCTACCTCTTTCTTGTCGCTGTTAAAAAAAAAAAAAAATAACACAACTCAAATACAATAATATTTCAGTAAACTAAGCTCTGGCATGAAGTTATGTGGATTAACAAAAGCACAAGTCTCTAAACTATGGCCCTGGGCCAAATCCGGCCCGCTGCAGGATTTTATCTGGTACTCTGATGCAAGTAGCAAACTTTGAACAATGACTTTGATGGGAACCCTCATGCAAGACGCAAAGGGGGGGGGGGGGGGGGACTTTGAAGGAGATTTTGATGGAAACTCATGTAAGGGGGGAAAGGGATGGGCTTAAGTCAGGTGCGGACTGACCATTGAGTTACTCCGGCAATGTCCAAGGGCCCCATGCCACTAGGGGGCCCCCCCATCAGGGTTGCCAGGCTCAGTAAAACCAGGGACAGTATGTAAAAATGTATGTTTTTTTTACATCTGCCCCAGATATGTCCGAAACCGACATGCTTTTGATTTGAAAATCCTGAGATTTTAGCTGCCCCACCTCTGCACTGCCTCCTAGCGTGGTGGCCATCTGTAAGCCCAGGGGCCCCATGAGTTGTCAGTCAGCCCCTGGCTTAAGTTTATTTGGAATTTCTTTGCTTTACTGAGGTTTTTTCTCTTTTAAATCATATCATACCAATTGCAAAATAAAACACTCCAAGTAAAAGCTACTCCTTTATTGAAATTTTATTTGTTCATGCGTAAAAGATTTTTTTTTTTTCAAGCCTGCAAACATTTTGTAAATTATACGATGTGGCCCTTCTACTGAAAAGCTTGGAGATTCCATCAATGCTTTAACACCCAATATGAAGAGCAGCCATTGCTGCATCCCATTCCTACCAACTTTAAAACATAGATCACAAAAGTTGTGGATTACAAAGACGTGTAGACAAGGATCTTCGCATGGCATGCACTCAAATTGTACCAGAGGACCACATTTTTAAGTATGAAACATGACTGCAAGATCTAGGATCAGTAGTCAGCGAATCGCACCATCTCCTCCGTCTGCTGCGCAGACTCATCCCCTTCATCCCAGAAGAGGAAATTGCAGTAGTAGTTGGACCAATCATCAATTCCCGACTCAACTATGCAAACTCCCTCTACATAGGACTACCTAAATACCAGATTTCGCTTCTACAAGTTGTCCAGAACACGGCAGCCAGACTGGTAATGGGGAAAAAACCCTGGGAATCCATCACCTCTTCACTGAGGACTCTTCATTGGCTAACCGTAAAGGATCGGGTCACATTCAAGACCCTCTGTCTCACCCACAAGGAAACGCTCCTCAATACTTATGCGAGAAAATAAAAACACTACACCCCCAATCGCATTCTCCGATCAACCAACCAAAACCTCCTCCACATCCCAAAGTCCCACTACAAATCGAAGGGAGAAAGTAGATTTGCAGTCCAAGGACCGTGGCTATGGAATGTTCTACCCACAAACATCCGCATGGAAGAAAACCACTGGGCCTTCAGGAAAAATCTTAAGACCCACCTCTTCTGAAGGATTAGGACGTCACTGGATGCAAAGCTCCTTGAGGAGATTTAGTTCACATTTGTAGCGCTATACAATTTATACACTCACTCATCTGCCTTTTGTAGCGCTATACAATTTATACACTCACTCATCTGCCTTAGTATACTGCCAAAAGGAAAAAGAGCTGGAAGATATTCACCATAGCAGCCACTTCTACTTCAATTACATTTTTTAGTATCAACAAGAAAGCCATTTGTGGAGCTTCCCATCAATAAGAAAGGGGCAGGAAGCTGCTGTGTCAGGAGTAGTCCCTAGCGTCCGGGAAGCATAACCTGTTGTCAATGACATCTTCAAAGAAGCAGAGGATGTTGGCCCTTTCTTTAGAAAACAACCTGCCAACAGTACAATGGCAGCTGGGCATCATCAAAAGTCTCAGGCCGCGTACACACGATCAGTCCAAACCGATGAAAACGGACTGAAGTTCAATTTCATCGGTCCAAACCGACCGTGTATACGTCTGTTGTCCTTCAGTCCAAAAATTTAGAACTTGCTTTAAAATCGGACCGATCGGTCAAAACCGATGGTTAGTATGCAAAATCATCGGTTCAAAACCCGCCCATGCTCAGAATCAAGTCGACGCATGCTTAGAAGCATTGAACTTCATTATTTTCTGCACGTCTTTGTGTTTTCTGTTACCGCGTTCTGACACGATCGGCTTTTGAACTGATGGTGTGTACGCACATCAGACCATCAGTCTGTGAACCGATGAAACTGAACTGCAGTCTGTTTTCATCAGTTTGGACTGATCGTGTGTACAAGGCCTCAGGGTAGCCAGTTATCACCAACAATCACTGAATTAAAAATAAAAAGAAGTTCATCCATATCCCCAAATCCTAGAGTACTCTTTCAAAATGAGTCTATCCTACTACATGGCTGTGTACATTTCTGTAGACAACGGGCATACTTTAAAAATACTATTCTTGATGAAGTCAACACATTCCTGTTCTCAGAACAAACACATTCTGTGTTATAAATCTGACTGCTATCCTAGGCTAGGTTCACACTATATGCGATTGCAAAACTGTGTGTAATCAGCAAAAACATCCTGCCCTTAGACGTGCAGGGGTGCCATTAATTATTAATGGGACCCCCTACACACTGGAAACCGCGGGGTGTTTTCCTGCATTGGTAATTGCGTAGCACTATGCTGTTTCTCTGAGGCTGCGATTTTGGAAAAGTTGCAGAGATCTTTTCCCTGCGTTTTCTATAGTTACAGCAGCTCTTTCAAACTAATGGGCAGCAGTGCCTGTGCAAACGTGGGCTGAGGGAAACCACATAGATGTGAACCTTAAGCCTCACACACACACTATGTTTCAGATCATTCTGAGCAAGCAATCACCGCATATGTGTCCAGTTTGTTCAGGGTGGTCTCCAGGCCTGCTGAGACCGAGGAACAACCTGGTCAGATCTCGTAGTCTATTGAACCTAGGAAGGGTTCACCCCAAACACGATCGGAGTTTCTGAAGAAAATTGTGTGATGACAGGCTGTTTGTACGCTCCATCGAACAATTGTTGTCGGATTCTCCGGACAAAAGTTGGATAGCATGCTTTAAAATTTTCCGACATTTGTCAAAAGTACAAACACGCATTCTCAGAAGCAATGCTCACCATAACACAACATTAGCAGAAGTTGCCAAAAGGGTGGCTGGCGCTATGGAACTGAAAAAACGCGTAGTTTCGTGTTTGCTGGCTGACAATTCTTTGCCATTTGTATGCAAGTTCATGGCCAACGCCCTTCGGGCAAAAGTTCTACACTTGTCTGCGGAAAATCCAATCGTGTGTACCAGGCTTAAGTTGACCTTTAAACGGAAAAAAAAAAAACATATGCACATATTTTTGCATACAAAAAAAAGTGATTTTTTTATTTTTTGTCTCCTCACAGGAACATGCAAAACATTGCTCCCACAATCGGTAGATCATGGGTGCAATATAGACACATCCTCCAGCTTTCTGCATATACCGCCATACTGGCTTTCAGTTAGAAATCCGGAGGAAGAAGCGTACCCTTCGATAGCTCAGCTGGTAGAGCGGAGGACTGTAGAGTCAATGGACTATGAGTAGGCCACTGAGAACTACTGAGAAGTGGCAAACTTAGTCTTTTCATTCAGAGATCTCTGCCACATGTTTGGGGGTAAGGGGTGTTGAAACATGTTGTACCCCAAATACGGGTGTAACATGTCACATGCTCTAAAAGTGAACGTTCGTACTGAAATTCTGAACAATTACATACCTTGTTGCAGTTATTGAGTCAACCAATTTCATAAAAAAAAAAAATATTACAATTTTATTTAGACCCGTTATTTGAACCGGTATGATTACCGTATGTAGGTTCCTTCCAGAACAATAGCCACAATCAGCGTTAGAATTATTTTTGCTAAAAAACAAACCAAAAAATAAAACACACCCTGCTCCTTCAGATTTTCTTGTCACTATGGTAGAAAACGAACGTTGATTTGACACTGATAACATTGGAAACATCTTTCCAAACGACAAAATTTTCACTTTACACTTCCGATCTTGCAATCCTTTGTTTTAGGAAGACAAGCAGCATGGAAAACATGGAGCTGGTGGGCCTGTGGATACCAGGTACAGCTGTTCCTTCCATGAACAGCTGGGGATTAAACTGGATTTCGCAAAGATTCTTCAGCTTTAACATGCTGCAGGAAATTGGCAAGGGATCTGCACATTTTTAAGGCTTTTGCAGTGTACGGCAAATAATGGGACTTTGTAAGAGGCTTTGCAGGAATACACACACACACACACACACACACACACTTTGAAATAATGAAATAACATCTATTTGGCTAAGCAAAGCCAGATGTTCCTGTGTAAGATGTCAACAATGAAACCAAGGGGGAAAGTGGGAGAAACAGGAGGGGGGACAGCACATACACATGGTAGATATGTTGTGGTCTTGTGTTGAGCTACTTCTGGAATCAAAAGGAAAACATAAAATGTCAACTTTAAGGCTTCATGTACACATAGCTTGTTATGACCGCAGGGAAACGCAAAACGTGGCAAAATCGTGCCGCAATTATGCCACGTTTTGTGGCCAATGGTCAAAACGTTCCTATCCTGAATGCAATTCTTCTGTGTTCAAGAGAGCGTTTCTTTCAGCTTTCTTTGCGAATTTCTGTTGTATTCCTTTTGGTAAGAGGGAGAACCAGGGCTGGGCCTTGGTTAATGAAAATATAACAAATATAGAGGTGATACGGCTCTACAGTAGATTAATATAAAGACGTGAATAAAATGGCAAGACAGACAAGTGAAGATATACCGGTAACTCTTTGATTCTGTAAAATATTAATCTACATCATTGTAAAGAAGATGTTATGTGTAAAATAGTAGAGTTGATAAATAGATGCATGCCATGTATTATTGTATTACTATTTTTGTAAAAAAAAAAAAAAAAGGAGAGGGAGGTTGAACCTCCTAACCACAGCAACTCCTAAATGATCCTAAAAGCCTATGTGTACATGGACACAGAGGTTTATTTACTAAAATCAAGTCCACAGTGCACTCACTGTAGATCTGAAATAAGGGGAAGCTCTGCCGATTTCCATCATCCAATCATGTGGATGATGAATCTACGCTGTTTTTTTATTTTCCTTACAAGTCCCTCTCAGATCTATAGAGAGACTGCACTTCCAAGTGCACTTGTAGCGCACAGTGGATCTGCTTTCAGTAAAAAAAAAAAATAAAAAAAAAAAAAAAAAAATCGACCCTATAGGCTTTTATGAAGCCAAATTTAGAAGCTTTGGCAAAAGCTCCTAGGAGCTGTAGCGTACATGAAACATGTTCAAACTACATGGAAATCACTGTGAGACCGCTACTCAGTGCCAATTATGCCAACACACAGTTGACATTGTGCAACAATAATCAATACAAACAATAACTGATAAAGTGGTGAATAAAGTCCATACAAATTCATATAAAGTTCATAATCTTCAAAGTGCAGTTGCAAATTTTCTTTGTGCAAAATAAAGTGCCAAGTGATAGAAACAGATCAAACTGCATTGTGTGCCTCCCTGTGCCCTCTCACTCACCAGATATTCAGGACTCCCATGACGGAAGTCACAAATGCTTATAGGAATTGCTGGGCTCCGTTTCTCGTGCTATATCTCTGGCTGTAGCGTGGGTTATCCCCAATGAATGGTCATGGGTATGAAAAAATGGCAGAAAGAAAACGATAGTGCAATTCCATTTATTTCATCATGTTCAGTACTACAACCTCAGGAACCAGCGCTGAAACAACTGTGGACTCTTCCTTTAGGTTACAGTACAGCAACTCATGCTCAGGCTGAACCGTTCGCATATCCCTACTAAATACTAAGTACTTATTATCAGGATCTATAGCGCCCTCAAGGTAAGGGAACTGCAACACCTGTGTGGATTCTTCAATATAGATTAGCATCCAGAACGAAGATACTCACCATCCTATTACCCAGCCCACCATCACACCACCAGTTTAAGACTGTTTTGTGCATTTCATCCACTATCCAGTATATCTTTTCACTGGTTCAACAGGACCCGATTGTCACATAGACCCACTTGTTATATGGGACTCTACTTATTTGACACATTGTATAAGTTTGATTTATGCACATATAGCCATCAGCAGCTATTTTTTCACTGATTATTGTTTATTCATCCATGTATTTGTGTAGTGTTTATGCATCACCCTTTTGAAGCGCTCATCACTATTTATACTTTTACAGGCACAGGATCCCCAGCACCAGCTACAGGAGTGAGGAGAGCGCACTCCACCAACACCTGGGATGCCTATGCACTGTCATCACTAGGGATGAGCCGAACATACCCGCGTTCGGTTCGCACCAGAACCGTCGAACAGACCGACCGTTCGCGCGAACATTTAGAACCCCATTGAAGTCTATGGGACTCGAACGTTCGAATTCAAAAACGCTAATTTTAAAGACCAAAATTCAAGTTATTGTTAGAAAACGTCTGAGAACCCGAGTCTTGCCCCAGGGAACATGCATCAATGGAAAAAAAGTTTAAAAAACGGTTGTTTTTTTCAGGAGCAGGACTCCTGAAAAAGTGACCGTTTTTAAAACTTTTTTCCATTGATACATGTTCCCTCAGGCAAGACCCGGGTTCTCAAAGACGTTTTCACAGGCAAACTATAGACACCCAGCAGGTACAATATTTAAAGGAATCTTTCTTTTTTTTTTTTTATTTAAACATTATTAAAATCACTGCTTCAGGAGCAGTGATTTTAATGATGCTTAAATTAAAAAAATGTAAATAAAATTCCTTTAAATATTGTACCTGCTGGGTGTCTATACGTGTGATAACGTCTTTAAATAGCACAATCACCTGCCTGCCAGGTGATTAGGAAGCACTGATCTATCGAAGCTATACAGTGTATAAATATATGTACAACTCCTGAGATGTATATATATTCTCTACACACTGTAAATTAAGCTAAAAACTGACTAGCCTGCCTGCCCTATCTAGCTATATAAAAAGACAATCTCTGACTGCTCTCATTAACAAGCCGGAACACACTACACAAGGCGGCCTTTTATAGTGTGGGGCGTGTGCTAAAGCCACCCAGGCTTTGGCCAATTATGGCTCTTCGTTTTTTTGCGTGCTGTGATTGGCCAAGCATGCGGGACATACAGCATGCTTGGCCAATCATCAGCGCACAATGCCGCAGTGAATTATGGGCCATTTTGCGTCACTCAAATTTGGCGCGGACGACCGCTTTTGTTCGAATTTTGTCGAAAGTACGAACAGACAATGTTCGAGTCGAACATACGTTCGTATTGAACGCGAAGCTTATCCCTAGTCATCACCCCATAGGCTTACTATGGGACATCCATGGTCTATGCCCCCTCCTCTTCCCTGAAGCACCGCTAGCTGATACAGGGGAGATTGCATAACCAGACTGGAGCAGCCTGAAAATAGGCAAGTATAGATATCTTTCTTTACACTTCATATAGTTGTTAAAGGAGGAATGGGAACAGTTTTAAGATTAGTTAGTATTATCTTGGAATTCCACTTTAACCCTGATTATCTTTTTTTCAATGGCATCTGAAAGTCAGTGGAATATATTCAGCAGCAAACAAACATGTTGTCCATAAAAGAAGGGGGGGGGGGGGGAACTGCGGAGATTAACCCAACTAAAATGTGTTTGCCACCCCACCACCCCCCCAAGGAAAACCCACCAGGCAACACCGAGTGCAAGAACTCTTCTAACTAAGCAGATAACCTGTAGAAATCTTTTAAAGCATCGCCTATAGAGATGTTTAAGTGCCGTAGTTTGTCACCATTCCACGAATGTCTGCAGTTTTAAAGCATGTCATGTTAGGTATCCATTTACTTGCCGTAACATGTTTCACAAAAATTGGGCTAACTTTACTATTTTTTATTATTAATAAAAGTGTATTTCCTCCACAAAAAAAAAAAAAAAGGCATTTGAAAGACAAATACAGTGCGACAAAAGATTGCAGCGATCGCCATTTTATTCTCTTGGTATGTGCCAAAAAAAAAAATTATATAATCTTTGGGGGTTTCCAAGTAATTTTTCTCGCAAAAAGAAGGATTTTAACGTGTAAGCAACAAATGTCAGAAAAAGGCTTAGACATGAAGGGGTTAAGGTATCTAACCTGATACCAGTATTAACAGCATAAAAAAACAATCCAAAGCCGAGTACCTTTCGACTTTCCAATGTCACAAGCTTGAGCTTATCATAATAATTTAGTGTATTTTAGTATTGCAACTCTTGTAGATATTTGGTGTTTCACACATTGACATTATTTATATTTAGTCAATTATTGGATTGTATTAGTATTGCCACTTTATAGATACACATGTGGTCCATGTTGTAAGCAGAAAAAATGACCATTGCAGTTTGTTGTATGTGGGGCTGCATATCCACAGACCCGTCAGGGTGGCCATGCTGAGCCATGTCCACAACCAAAAGCACCTACTCTAGACATGTGAGCATCAGAGCTGGACCACGGAGCAATGGAAGAAGGCATGGTCTGATGACTCACGTTTTCTTTTACGTCATGTGGATGGTTGGGTTTGTGTGCGTCACTTACCTGGGGAAGAGAGGACACCAGAATCCAATATGGGAAGAGGGCAAGGCGGCAGAGGCAATGTGATGCTTTGGGCAATATTCTGCTGAGAAACCTGGAGTCCTGACAATCATGTGAATGTTACGCGACACATACCACTTGTCTAAAAATTGTTGCTGACCAAGTAAACCCCTACATGTAAACAGTACTCCCTAATGGCAGTGGCCTCTTTCAGCAGGATAATGCTCTGCCACGCTGCAAAAATGGTTCAAGGAAGGTTTAGAGGATCATAACAAGTAGTTCAAGGTGTTGATTTGGCCTTTATAGTCTCCAGATCTCAATCCATTAAAGTGTTTTTAAGGCCAGCCTCTCTATTATACTCAGGCATACCACACTGGTGGGGAAGTCTTTTCTAAAAACAAGCCATGTAAATACCCTTTTAGGGTGATCTTCAGGCCGGTCACATGACTCGCGGTCACTGCATGCCTTGGGGAGGTCAGGTGGCGGCTCAGCCCCTCCCGCAGAAGTCTTGGAGATGTATAGTGGCCGCAAGTCACATAACCTGCCTGAAGATGGCTATAAAAATGTATGCCTGCCTTTAATAGAGGGACTGGAAGCGACTATTGAAAGTTTATTTGTGCCAATAGTGGCGGGTATGAAGGGGGGGGGGGTGGAGACAGACCGAACACAGAGCTGAAAGGCAGGGAGGAGGGGGTGAGGGGGAGAGCAGAGCAGAGAGGACAGCTGCGTATGATGGAGGGATGTACGCCGACCATGGTGGTCGGGGCTCAGCAGCCCTGATTATTGTGATCAGCGCAGAGAGGAGAATACAGGAAGTGGCAAGGTATTAACAAGGTTTTTTTTTTTTTAGTTTAGAGGGGGGGGGGGGCAGATTACACAGTACTGTGCTGTTTAATCTGCTTTAAGGGAGCAGGATCTGATTTTTTTTTTTTTGGGGGGGGGGGGGTTAACACCATCTGAACAATGTGCTGAAAAAAAAAAAAAGTCAGATCCATGGAGGACCCACCTTGCAAATTAGAGTGATTAAAAAGGTCTAATGCTGTCCATACATAGTACAAACATACATACGTTTTATATAAGCACATACATAAAACACAACCGAAGATCGGGATAGGAAAATACCAGACATGGTTAAAAAATTCATTAAATAAAACCTCCAATAATATGGTATATATTCCGTTTTCAATCTGCTGCATTTTTTTTTTTAAGAAAAGTTTCATGTAAAAAGATATTGATTTGCAAAAGCTAAGAAAGAGATTTAAACAATAATACTAAATCGGTAAAGTACTTACAATACCAAACCACTGCCGCCTCATTAATGGATTCTAAATACTCCCATCAATAAACGCCTTTTGAGATGACTGCTGACTTTTACAGCTAGCATTGTGAATCACTGCCATATAATAGAGAACTATTGTGGTCACAATCAGCGATGAGAGTTTTAAAAAAAAAACTAACATCATCGCTTTTGTATTTTATCCTTGAAGCATATTTCACTGTATTTTGTTCTTTCTGAATCATACTTAATCACCTTGATTTCTCTTATTTTCACAGTTCTGAAATTTACTGCATCTCACAGGCCCTTTTCCTCTCTGTTCAGCTACAACCGGTGATCTGTAGGTCGCATTCACGAGTAATGCCGCGTACACACGATCATTTTTTGTGATGGAAAAAAACGACGTTTCAAGTGATGAAACAAAACGACGTTTTTCAAACTTCATTTTCCAAAACGACGTTGCGTACACACCATCGTTTTTCCAAAATGCTCTAGCAAAGCGTGGTGACGTAAGACACGTTCGACGGCACTCTGTTCCATTGAAGCTCCGTCTCATAACTTGCTTCTGAGCATGCGCGGCTTTAAAAACGTCGTTTTCAACATCGTTTTGCCCACACACACCATCACTTTTTATGACACAAAAAACGACGTTTTGAAAAACGACACAAAAAATTCAAGCATGTTGGAATTTTTTTGGGTCGTTTTTTTTAAGACAAAAAAACGACGTTTTGCCCACACACGATCAATTTAAATGACGTTTTAAAAAACGACATTTTTTTTCATCGCTAAAAACGACCGTGTGTACGCGGCATTACAGCATGACTTTTAGAGGGAATTGGATGCAGAGGAGTCTGAAGATCCTTTTATAGGTAAAGTAGTTTTACTTTCTTCAAAGGGCATCAAATGCTGCTCCTGACATATATAAAAACAATTTTTTATTATAATCAGTGCTGATCCCGACCTCCTTGGGGCCCTAAGCAAAATGACATGTCACATTAAAGTTGAGAATCGGGGGGCTGCCGGAAATGACATGTCACATTAAATTTGAGAAGTGGGGGGGGGGCGGCGCTGCCGACAGTGAAATGTCACATTAAAGTTGAGAAGCGGGGGGAGGGGGTGTTCTGCTGTCGGAAATGACATCTTACATTGAAGTGAGAAGCGGGGGGTGCGGACTTCTTACCTCTTCTCCCATGCAGCCAGCGATTTGAGAAGCGAGGGTAAGGGGCCGAAAAATGACTTCAAACCAGGCGGGGCCTCTAGTCATTTGGGGGCTCCTCCGCAGCTTGCAGGGCCCTAAGCGGCTTGCATAGTGAGACTATAGGGCGGATGGGCCCCTGATTATAATGTACATTTAAAGAAAATATGACATGTAAAGGAGACAGCCTAACAGTACAGAATATATAGTAATGACAATGTACATACAGTACAGGTGAGAACTGAGTCTTCTCGGATGATTAGGCAGAACAGACAGTGCCAGGAAAATAAATTCCGGCCTCTACATCTGCACGCCTTTCAGACTCATTATCAGGAGAACAAGCACAAAGCTTTCTCTGGCTTCAGATAATGTCACTATATGCTCTCTTACTTCACCGACACCTACAAGACTTGGAAGAATCCCAAACAACGGCTCGGTACTGAAACACCAAAGAACACTTCAAAAGCGTCAAACGCCTAAAGGAACGAATGAACCGCGACAGTCCGTAAATCATTCCAAGACTTGTCCTCTTCTACCAGAGACCTTCACTTGGTCAAAATATTGTAAAGTGTAAGAAAAGACATATACTTCTTGCGTCATACGTTATGGCACAAACGTATATACAAAGTTTTAATACAAAGTTTTACATTCGTTGCTTGCAACTGGCAATAGACATGCATCGCTAACGAATTTTGTTTTCCTAGCAGATTTTCAATGGGAAAAATACTTTTCTCCCTCAAACGTGCAGCAAACAGCATTGCCCAAAAAGGAGCAGGAGCTTCTTTCGACGGCACTCATCACGTGACAATCATGGCAAAACTTCATTTGAGGTTTCATTAAAAATGAATGGCACCCAAACACGCAAGCCTGCTCACGATCCCAAATCAACGGATGTAAATGGGGCCTCATTTGATTACAACATTTCCACGCTACCCATCACTGTGGTTGTAAACAAATGAGACTTGACTTTCTAGTGCATGGGCATCCTGGTTACAGTATCTGGGACTAAATTCTAAGCTCAGTGTCAATGAATTTCCACCTACCCAAACCCAACAGTGTTCAGCCCTGACAATATGCCACTCAGGTGCCATGTACTGGCTGGTAAAAATGGCCACATCCTTCTCTATAACTAGGTATTTCACAAAGGCTCCTGCTGGCAAGGTTATAGCTGGTGGGCTATAAAGAAGCCACTACATTGCCCTGAAAGGGCAAAGTGACAGGTTTATTTTAGAGCTGAACTTCAGGAACTCAGTCACTGAGAAATTGTTCTGGATTAGCAGGGGTTAAGTCCAACGTGTTTAATGCCATCATGTGGACATGCATCTTTAAATTTACAACTGACATTTTTTACAGAGCCCCAGGATCACAGCTATTGCTATACTTCTGGCACTCAGAAATTCGACCTTCTGGTCTCAATGTCGCATGCAGCTGCTGTGCTCGCCTCTCCCTTCCTTCCGCCCAATCACAGATTGCATTGTTACACGCTGGGGTGCTAGGTGTAATCCTACACTCTGAATTGTCCTTTCAGCCCCAAATTCAAGTGTTTTCAAAAGCTTGTAGACGTCACCGCCATAACAATTTGCCCCTTTTAACCAATAAAAACCCCAAGCTAATTATTAATTCCCTTTTGATCTGTTGCCTTGACTACTGCAACTCCCTTCTCATAGGCCTACCTCTCCATTGTCTCCATTGGCCATCCCCTCTTCAGTCTACCATGACTGCCGTTACCAGACTCATCAACCTTACCAACCATTCTGTGTCTGCCACCCCTCCCCTCCAATCCCTACACTGGCTTTTAATTGCCGTGCAAATTACATACAAATTACGAACATAAAAAGCCATTCACAACTCTGCCCCAAGCTACATCACTAATCTCATCTCCAAATATCACCCAAACTGTATTTTTCACTCATTTAAAGACCTCCTGCTCTCAAGCTCCATCGTCTCCTCCTCCCATGCTTGTCTCCAGGACTTTTCTAGAGCCTCACCCATTCTCTGGAACCCTCTACCTGAAATCTGTCCAGCTATATCCTACTCTGGCTACCTTAGGCGATCCCTGAAAACTCATCTTTTCAGAGAAGCTCATCACGCCTCCAACTAATATTTTATCACTTCCATCAGCTTATTCCCCACAGTTACTGTTGTACCACTTGCCCCACCCCATTAGATTGTAATCAGAATGAGGAATGTCACCAGCACACCATGGATCTCCAAAAAAAATTGTCAAAAGCTTTATTCAGTAATCATATTGTTACAGAAAAAACAAAAGCATTGTTTTAGAGCCTCACAGTGACGTCACATGCCTGATGAAGGGGTTCTGCGAGGCTCCAAAACTTTGCCGTTTGCTGTAACAATGTGATGAATGAATAAAGCTTTGGACCAATTTTTTGGAGACCCACGGTGTGCTGGTAATATCCCTTGTTCCAGCCGGTGGTCGCTTCAACACCAACTTATACATAAAGCCACTTTTACAGGATCATGTGCGTTGGGAAGAGGGCATTGGAATCTATTAGATTGTAAGCTCTGAGCAGGGCCCTCTTAACCCGCTTATATTTTACTGTATTGTAACTGTACTGTCTCCCTTTTTATATTGTAAAGCAGTGCATAAACTGTTGGGGCCAGTGGTGTCGCTAGGGGGTGGCTTTCGGGGCCATAGCCCCAAGTCTCTCAGATGGCCATGACTCTGAGGACTCTGTAAGGGGGGCCTCTCGGGGGACACTGATGCAAGAAATGTATAAATATATATACATACACCACACACACACACACACACGTGTATGCCCGCCCAAGCGTAGGGCTTTCTTCTTTACTTCGCTGCTATGGGCTCTAGCCCAAGATCTTTTGTAGACCTATCAATGCCCCTGGTTGGTGCTATATAAATCCTGAATAATAATAATAAAAAATGTTAACCCATTCACAAAATATAAAACCTGCTGTGAATGGGCAGCAGAAGGGAATAGTGGGCAGAGATGCTGTGTGTGTGAGAAGGCAGAGCCTCTTCTGTCATACATCTGGAAGTATAGCGATAGCAAGGTGGCACGCACCTCCTTAAACTTAATTCAAAGTATGCCAGCACATTTTCCAGACTGCTCCAAGATGCCTCAGATACTGAATACAAGTTGGGTGTGCATTCAGTAAATTGTAATGACTGAAATAGGGATGATGCCCAGAGAAAAAAAAAAAGCTCCATTATTAAGCCATTGCACACTGTGCCTTTAATGAATTTCACTATGCAGCACAATAACATGAATGCAGTGCACAATGCAATGCTTTGCGGGGCTGTTTCAAATATACCAAAAGATATAGTATAAAAAAAGGGTAGCACATGCCAGGATTCCCCTCATCTCATCTAGGCTTTCTATACAAGAGATGCTGCAGAGAGCAGACTAATAGAAGCTTTATGGCAGTAAAATGGATATGCCCTATTAACTTTATGCCACTCTTAGCCTTTTCATTATGAGAACATGTGACCCAGTGGGGCTGTGAAATCCCAACACAGACATTGTCCTGAAGAGTTGAGCAACATTAATAATAAACAGATTCTCGGCTCATAACAATTCTTCACACAGTTTACTTCACAATAAGCAATAATAAAAAAAAAAAGACTGCTTGAATTTTAAAGGCACAAGTTATGGGGGTGCCATTCTATCCTAAATATACCACCTAGCAGGTTAAAGGCCAGGAGCAACCATAGGATTTCACTGACAGAGGGTTTGTCGCTTGCTCTGGGTTGCATGTAAATTTCAAGCGCATCCTGTGGTCAAGAACCTGGACAGGCCCCTCTGCCACTGACCCATTATCACTATAATGGGCATCCTTATAGTCAAATACTGTGGCAAAGGATAAAGCAAAGTAGGACACAACTAGATGAACATAAAAATTTGCATGCCATAGTGCACAGGTTTTTCAAGGAACAGCAAACAATGGACAATCCAGAGGTGTCGCCAATCCTATGGCATACCACCATTGATGCTTTGCAACATTTATCTGGCAACAAATAAAGTGTTACTAAACCCACAATGGTAAAATCAGTCTGTATAGGCAGTACAGCATGCTTGTTATACTCACTGTGGAATCTAAGGGGTTAATCCTCCACATTGTGCATACAGGATCAAAATGCCTTTTTACACAGAGCCTCCCCCTCTTTTACTGATCCCAATCTGCTGATAATACAGAGCCTTGGTGTATTGCTAGAGAGTTTTTTTTTATCATTGGGAGGGTGCCCAGGGCCAATCAGCACTGTCCAGATAGAGGGTCAGGGTCAAGCAGCCTCATAAGACAGTCAGAAAAGAATGAAACTCCTCCTACAAGCTTTATCCTCTGAAACCTCTCCAAAATACGCCCCTTTCTAACCAATGACAACACAAAGCTCCCAATTTCCTTCCCTGGTCATCTCTCGCCTTGACTACTGCAACTTCCTCCTCATTGGCTTTGCTCTAGTCTATCCCCCCTTCAGTCCATCATTAATGCTGCTGCCAGGCACCTCCACCTTACCAACCAGTGTCTGCTACTCCACTGAGAAACCCTTTATTGGCTCCCGCTCACCCAACAAATTAAAGCTGACCATTCATTTTTTCAACTCTTATTAAATCTTCTGCCCTTGTTTAAACTTTGACTGTTTGTCTGGTAAAAAGCCTAGGCTTATGACATCATGCACAGCTCTCTATCACTTATGTAAGAGTTTGCCAGGATGGGGGGGTCATAATAGGGCTAACAAGAGCTACAGGGCTGCAGAGCTGGAAGTGTGCCTGTGTGGCTGTAAATCCAGGAAGTGAACAGGCAGCAGCTGTCACTGCCGGGTGCCCACACTATGAATGAAGGAACCGGTCGGAGGGGGGGGGGGGTAGAGAGGGGAGCTCCGCTGGACCGTGGAGCAGGCAAGTGTCTATTAAAAAAAAGTCAGCAGCTACACTTTTTGCTGACTTTTATTAAACACTAAAAGGCTCGAAATTCGCTTTAAGCTCCAACAAGCAGGACCCTCTGATTCCTCCAGTATTAAATTGTATTGTAACTGTACATTCTGCCTTCATGTTTTAAAGCGCTGTGCAAACTCTTAATCATGTATAATAATAATAATAATAGTAATAATAATAATAAACCAGACACTGATAGAAGTCATAAGACTGTTATATACTGCAGATGAGAAAAGTTATTTAGTATGTTCTGCGGGAGACCAGATATAGTGAATGCAGGGTCCTGGGTTAAGTAACACTTTAAACTTTTAAAGTGGAGGTTCACCCTAAATCAACGATCTACCATTAGATCCAGCATACTGCTGACATCTGCAGTATGCTGGGTTTTTATTTTTGTAAATATCGTTTTATCGTGGTTCTTTTCCGGCTCCGAGCGGTAAATCCTGCGGGGAATAGGCGTTCCTAAGACAAGGCGCAGTTGATTGACGTGCTGCTAAAGCGCGTCACGCCTTCCGAAAACACCCAAAGTGACAATCGGCAATTTAAGGCGCCTGCGCAGTCAGCTCTACACGGCAGGCGCAGGCGCCATATAGCGCCGTATAGCGCCATAAACAGCCGAGTGTCACTTTGGGTATTTTCAGAAGGCATGACACGCTTTAGCAGCACGTCAATCAACTACGCGTGTCTTAGGAACGCCTATTCCCCGCAGGAATCCCCACTCAGAGCCGGATAAGAACCACGATAGAACGGTAAGTACAGAAAAAAAAAAGGTAGATAGTTGATTTTCAGGGTGAACCTCCGCTTTAAGTTATGATGTAATATACAATATAGACATTCCAGAGCGAGCCAAAACTGATAATTTGACCATCCACTGACAAGAAAAAAAAATTTGACCATCCACTGACAAGAAAAAAAAAAAAGACTCAACGACGCACAAGCATTAGGGAAATTATAGGCAATCAAGCAATTCACAAACCCCAAGATATCAAGTGATGTCTAGAAACAAGTGCAGATCTAATATAATTTACATGTGGAAAGAAAGAAAGGAATTCTAGGCTTCATTTGCAGAACACATGAAATTCTATACAAAAGCCACTATGGGGATTCCCATGTAGAAAATGTGTAAATTACCATGGATACAGCTAATTAAGTAGAACTAGGACGATATAGCTTTCCCAAGCAATTACCATTAAGTGGCCACTTGTCATCTTCCATATGCGCTCACAAAGTGAGTAACATGTTACAAACGTGTTGCTTTATTTTCATACATTGCATTTGGAAGCATAGGACTTTTCCCAATACAGGACTGCGATTTTCATCAGCAGGTACAGTTCAGGAATAGGCAAATCATTTTTTACTGACTCAACAGCTTTATTATGGGAGTCTTGTCCTCTGGGAGATTTCGGCGAACTACACATCAAAAGATTTTTTTGAATCCACAAGCAATCTAGCTAGACAGAGAACATGAACATAAGGAACAAAGCTGCCCATAAGCCATCAGCTCTGGATGCTGACTAGTTATCAGCTATATGGCCAGGGGCGGACTGACAACTCATGGGGCCCCCGGGCACTAGGGAATCATTGGGGCCCCCAGGTTTAAAGATGGCCACCACACGGCAGCCATCTTTCTGATGCAACATTAATGTGGCAGGGCCTCGTGGAGAGGCACCTAGCTTGGTAACATGCAGAGTGGCAGGAGACTTTATTATAGGATTAACTGTAGGTACAAGTGGTAGTACAGAGTTTACTACTACTACTTCAAGTCAGATTTTATAACTCTGTTGGGGGGAGGGGGGCTTTGGTTAGATATCAGGGTCTAAACGGACCCCCTGAAGTCTCACTTTTGAGACAGAGCCAGGTATTAAGAACAGATATTCCACAGTCCCTTTCTCTGCAGCCTTTGTTGCACTGAAAATGAATGATCAGGAGACAGAGACTATTGCCCGTTCATAAACTGAAGCATAGTAAACATAGTTTACTATGCTCAGTTATGAATAAATACAATATCCATCACTCACTGTGTTAACTTAGAAAATAAAGGGGCTGGTAAATGACATATTTACAGGCACTTTCCCCACTCTTCATCCTGACAGATTCCCCTATGTGCCCACAACTACTGCTGGTGGGAGAGCTGGTGGGAGAGAAAAAGAGAGAGGCTGGCAATGCTGCAAGGGAGGGGTTCAGGCAGTGAGAGAAATCCAGATTAGTGCAGTGAGTGGGGGAAATAATTGAATCAATCTTTCAACTGCTGCAGTGAAAGCCACAAAAGATCGGTTCCAGTTATTTCCCCCACCCGCTCTATCCACACATGATCCCCCTTTCGGGAATAACTGCACAAGGGATGGAGTTGTGAGACAGTTGGTAGGGGCGAGTTCGTTTTTAGGCATTGATTTCAGTGGCAGTGTCTGTGGGGTGACTGGGGAGCGATGTTGGGAAGGTAGAGAATGAAAAGTGACCTTGGAATAATGTCACACAGCTGGGGGGTAGGAAGTAGCTCAAAGTGATGTCTGTCAGCTGGGATGTATGGAGTGGCCTGGGGGTGATATAAGTTCAGATCTATAAATGTGGGGAATGTATGCAAGTGCGTATGCTTTCCCAACATGCACAGAAATGAGCTGCCCTTTAGCAGATGCACAGCAGTTCTATTAATTGTTAATGACACTCCCATGCATCTGCAAACGCGCCCATCAAACTGGACTCTTTCATGACTTTTCCATGTTGCTTGCGTGTAGGGCAGCCCATTGAAATGAATGGGCTGCTCTACACGTGATATTATGTGAAAAACATGCCTATGCTTGGTTGCCCCCTGCAGGTGTGAACCAACCCTAACTGTAAGGCCCCTTTCACACAGGGCACGTTCGTTTTGATGGGCTCCGCGTTGCTCAGCGGGGGATTGATCCGCTGTGCAAACGGATGACAGATCATTCACTACTCACTGTGCAGAGACGGACCTGTCTGTCCCGCTCTCCTCTGAGGACTGCCTGTCCATTTCCATCTCATCCGCCAGACAGATGGAAAATACGACCACTGATTTGGTGGACAGGATCAGATTGGATAGCAGATGTAAGCGGACATGTCACCGCTGACATCTGCCGCACCATAGGGAACACTGGAGGATCCAATCGGGTCCATCTGAAAAACAGACAGGCACACCTAATCGGAAAGTCTATGTGAAAGGGGCCTTGGCACATAAAAAATATAAATTCTCCATAAACATACCTGATTCTCTAAATGATCAGTGTTCATCACTTCTTACAGTAACATGCAAACAGCCATGAACACTGTGCTCTGATATGTTTATTGAGGCATGTTGTTTTCTATATGGAGTGTAGAGTTTGTGGTGAGTGTACACTTCACTGTACAGGGTGTGCAGAACACAGGGTTAAATGGAAAGGCCATAAATGAACTTCTCATTATGTGGGACATACACAGGGATGGACTGGACATTGGGACTACAGGGAGTTTCCCGGTGGGCCGATGGCTCAGTGGGCCAGTTTCAGTGACAGCCGATCGCCGCTCCTCTGTCTCTCCCTTCCCGCAGCACTCACCTCCACTCCCTCCCCGCAGTGCTCACCTGGCGGGAACAGAGAAGCAGGGGGAGGAGCAGAGGAGTGGGGGGATGACAGAGGAGCATGGGAGAGGGGACAGACGGCCGACTCAACAGCTATGGCCTGGGAGTTTATCACTTCTGCCTAATCTTGTCCCATAAGGCGAAGCACCGAACTGGTTCTTTGCCCCGGGTGAAATGATGTCCCCACTGGCACTTCCTATAAAAGTACCAGTACCAGCCATTCTACTCAAATAAAGTAGTACGGCTAGTAAAGGGGGAGAGGGGGCTTGAGTGGCGGGGGGGGGGGTGCGGGAGTTGTCGGGCCACCATGGAAGAGACCTGTCAAAGTGGGCCAGTCTGGATGAAGTCCAGTGCCAAATTTTTGTCCCAGTCCAGCCCTGGACATACACAGAGTGATAGGGGGATGTTTAGGAAGATAGATAGTGATTAGTGCTCTGTACCTGCTTAGGAGATATCTGTCCCGATGTCTGTCAGCTAGGGGGAGGGGTGCTGCAAACTCTGTCAGCTCTTACACACACTTGCCTGCTATTTTAACCCTCCTTTGTCACTTAACCCTTCGCATGTTGCCACAAACATTTACTCTGAGTCCTGACATGAAACTTTGTATTGTGTGCACTGGCACTGCAGCAGCTTACCTGCACAAAACTTTCCTCACTCACTCAGTCAGCTCAGCTCCCTCTCTGCATTCAGCGTGCAGTAGTCGGCAGTAGCTATGCCCCTCCTCCGGGTTCTCCCATCGCACGGCACTGAAGGGGGGGATCTGACTGAGGGGAACACGGAGCGAGTGTGCAGGAGAACACTGAGGGGTAAGACAGAAAGAAGACTCAGAACTTCTAAATACATACACCGCCAGGCAGTATATGTATTTGGAAGCAATGACACTGCTACTGACAAACCCGTGTTTGAGCTCTAACAGAACACCTTCTCAGAGTGTGACTGTCCCTGCTCACGGGGCCCCCTACTGGCCACGGGCCCTCGGTCGGTGCCCGAGTGCCCTAATGGTCAGTCCGCCCCTGTATATGGCCCAATCTACTGGGTAACGTGGCCCAATCTACCGGGTAACGTGGCCCAATCTACCGGTAATTGATCCATATTGGAAACAAAGAAGCTGAAAGTTTATACATCAGTCCATTATCTACAATTGCTTTAGTCACACCACTGTATCAATCATTTCCAGATGAGGTGTAAAAAGACCCGATCCCCTGACATAAAATTACTGCATGTGTACACCTTCATGTCTTAAAGTCAGGTGGATGGCAGCCCATAAACACGAGACAATCTACTGATGCATTGGTTTTTAGTTAAGTTGAGTCACAGCCTGATATCCATTGGGAGGAGAAACCAAAGCGGCGCCAATCTGTGTGCAGCACAGATTAGTAAAATTATGGTTTATTCGTAATGAACAAGCATAAACAATCATGTAGTAAAATTAGTAGCCACAGGTGTCCTTTTTCATCTTGCTGGGCTCAAATCCCTTGTGGCCCGGCTGCTCCCTGGTGTCCGAGGCTCCAGTCCAGAAAAGGGGTCAGCCAGGCAAGCTGTCAGCACATCCACATGCTGAAGGTCAGGGGGTGTGGCAAGGCAAGCTCACGTTTGGAGCATCCACGCTCTTTCATCAGGCATCTAAGCCTGATATCCCCTGTGGACACCGCCAACTAATAGGGAATGGTAGAGATACAATTGGAAAACTATGTCCAATCTCCATAGGTTTCACAAATGCTGCTTTAGACCAGCCTTTCTCAACCAGGGTTAGGTGGCACCCTAGGGTTCCTCCAGAGGTTGCTAGGGGCTCATGACAATGTCAGGTTTCTACCCTCTGGATGGAGACTGTCTTTTAATTTCAATGGTTACTCTTAATATACATATACCCAGTGAAGTGAGCAGCCTCAGACGATACACAGAGGAAACAAATCTTCCTACATAAGGCCCCTTTCACACTTCGACTTGTCCCACGATTTGTGATGGCAAAGTAGCATGACAAGTTGTTTCCCATGATTTCCAATGACAGCCATTCATAGAAATCGCAGCTGCGAATCGCGGAAAAATCACACGACTTTGAAGTTGCACTAGTGTGAAAGTTTTACATGTATATCTGTGGTCTTTCACTTTCTACACTCTTTAAAGTGTGCAGATCAGGTTAGAAATATTTTATCCTTTTCCAGCAGTGGGTGGGGAGTCTGGGCTTACACTGTGTGTGAGGCGATTGGAGGAAAGGCACACCCACCCCTCCTTTCATATAGGAGATAGAAAAAAGCAACATGCAGAGCTTTAGTCTGAATAGACAAGCTCTCTACTCATCTACCTCCCCGAAAACAAATTTTTAGCTACTATTATCTCATTGATTCGGTTGATAACAGAGGAATGGAGCAGCAGAAAGACATGGCACTCAGAGCTTTGGAGAGATAAGTAAACACGGAAGATATATGTGCCTAGGTCAATTTCATGAATAGAGTTTACAGCCATTTACAAAAAATAAATACATTTGCTGATTGGGTGGCAGGCAAGAACTCTTAAAGATCAAGAGTCCACTACCTTTCTGATGCATTTACAGTATTTCCCCATGACGTGCTTAGACAAAAGTATTGGACATGAAGGTCTTTCTTCACAACACATTGCCTTAATTGCTATTTGTCTACCGCTGATAAAAATACAGGTGCTAACAGACTCCATTAGGCCAACAGCGGGACATAAAACGCCTCCTGTATAATGTAAAGGGAGCCCCATATGTGTGAATGTGATCTACCAACTATGAAAACCTTATGACTATGCAAATATGTTTTTACGTAACGGTTTTAGGGTCAGGGAAAAAAAATGTTGTTCATTTGCGGCTCTATCGACTACTGTAGCTCAAATTGCAAAAAAAAAGCCAAGTTTGTTCTGGTAAAAAAAAAGAAGTCAGAACACACAGTGCATCTCGGTTTGTTATATATGGGGCTATGTAGCCAAAGACTGGCCAGGGTGCCCACGCTAACCGGTATCCACAGCCAAAAGTGCCTGCAATGGGCAAATGAGCATCAGAACTGGACCACAGAGCAATGGAACAAGGTGACCTGGTCTGATGAATTCAAGAGGAACACAACGATGAGTTTGAGATGTTGCCCTTGCCTCCAAGTTATCCAGATCTCAATCCAATTAAGCATCTGTGGGATATGTTGGAAAAACAAGTCCAATCCAAAGAGGCCCCTACTCACAATTTACAGGACTTAAAGGATCTGCTACTGACAGCTTAGTGCCAGATACCAAAGCATACCTTCAGAAGTCTAGCAGTCTGTGCTTCAATGGGTTATGATGGGTAGTCATAATTTTATGGCTGATCGTTGTATATGTTAGTGGCATAGAAGGTTATCTAAACAAAGCATCAATCACGTAAAATGTAAAAGCCACATCAGAAATTACTTTCAGGTTAACATTTCAATAAAGGTTTAAAATGCATACTCAATAACAGGCACTTAAATGCGTATTAAAAAAACATTAGTGTTTCCCTTTAAGTATTTCTCCTGCTACGACAAGCATAATTAGATGATGCAAACCACAGATCGGCAGATCTTCTGGCAACCACAAGCGCAATCTGTCCACTTTAGTAATGACTTCCAAGCAGTACATTCTTCTCCAGCAGGATTTTGTTCAATACAATGGAAAAAGAAAGTTCCTTTCTTGCTGAAGCTACGATCCTAATCCCAGGTTTCCACCACACCGAAACTATGTGGCGATCAAGCTCTCAATGTTTAAGTACGGTAACTCTTTGAATACCTGAATAATGACAGCCATCATTGAATCTGTCATGAATGGCTTACGGGAAATCGTATGCTCAGAGATTCATTAAAACACGCAGTATCTAGCCTGAACCCTGGATTCTGAGGATTAGCATTCAATAATCGCACAGATAGTCATTGCTGAATACCAAAGTTACTTTGTGAATATGAAAAAAGTGTAAAGTTCCATAAACCCATTATATATATATATATATATATATATATATATATATATATATATATATATATATATATATATATATATATATATATATATATATATATATATATATATATTTATATATTATTATTGCTGAGAGGGATCTACTATTGAGGGAAGGGTCTATTGTTGCTAGCTATATATTTTTTATAAATAAGCTTTTGCAAGAGTAAGGGCATTTGTACAAATGTATTCCCCCACTGACAGATGAAATAAAAAAAAAACGCTGGCAATTATTGGTTGCTAAGGAGCAGGGCCGCCACGTCCTTAACAACCGATTACTTTTTCAGCGGTCAGTGGGGTTCCCCTGTTGACAGCTGAAGTGTAAAACAAGTCCCAGCATTTAGAGCAGTCAAAAAATAAATAAAATAAAAGCAGCTGGGCAATGTTTATCAACAACATTGCTCAGCCACTGAAACAGATAAATAGAAACATTGTTTATTTTTGTTTATACAGCTACAGATCAAAAGGGATGAATTTTGATATGCAGATGAAGTCAGTTTAAAGCAATCTGTCAAGTATTTTTTTGTAAAATTTATATATTATATATACACACACAACATATTTTTTTATTAAATTGTTCCTCAATTTATTCCAATATGCCTTATTAACTGTAACAGAATGGCCCGTGACACCCAGAGATGTTGGAAGGATGAGAGATACTCTTGTGCCAGCAGCACCAAAAACTCTTGGGTCGAAATCCACCCTGTGCCCTTTTGGGTATAGGGTGGCTAATAGTGAATCATAATTCATATTACATGAGATGGGACATTAATAATACTTCATATTGCAGGACTGAGATATCACAAGGAGTCATGATGACATGACCAGGTCAGCCAGTGAGTCATACCTTTTGTATAATAGGCTATTGAAATATCCCAAGGTGTTGGCTATTCAATGTAAAGACACCCACTCTCACTGCCATTGTGTGACAAAGCTGTATAGAGAACTTATTCAACTAGATGTCTGTGTTACTATTCAAGGTTAATTGAACCCTATTGATAATATGGTGCCGTCATGTCTAGCTACCAATTAAAGAATTATCCTCAGTGAGTGAATAGGGGGGGTGGAGATTACATTGTCCTGTGATTAACTGCATTCTGTTGTACTGGATATAAGCAAGCTAAGAACCAATAAAGTTATTCATACATTTTGGAAACTAGAGAACGGAGCGCTGTCTCGTTTATTCTGGGAAATGGAATGGATCATGTCTGCCTGGTTGTTGGTGTGTCGGATAAGCTTGTCGTGGATGGATGGAAGGTTGTAAGCGGTGGTAACCGTTACATTAACTCCTTATTCTCCTTCTCCATTTAATTATTTACCTGCCGATTTTTTGTTCACCATTTTATAAAACTATTGATTAAAATGTTTTTAATTAATTTAAAATTAAAAAAATGTAGTTTGTAAATAACTTTTCAATGCTTTGTACCATCGCTGACAGCAGAAGTGTAAACAAAACAGTTGGGGGTAGTTATCTAACTGGCATTGGCGAGTACTAAAAACAAAGTACTATGGACAGTACTCAATGGTTTTTGGATGCAAGTAAAAAAAAAAGAATTCTTGTCTGAAAAAATGCCAACTTGTTTATGTTAATATGCAAAAATCAACTGCTGGTTACTCAGCAAGCTTCAAGACTTCAGCTTTCAGATCATTTACATAACGATATTTTAACTACAGCAAATTTATGACTGACACCAGCGTTCTGGGCTAGGACTAAACAAGTGCCATGATTAAGTGAGCTCTGTAAGAGAAACTCAAAGCGCGATGGAGATGGATTCTATTGATCTACGGTGTTGATTGTTTTCATGAATCAAAGACAAGCCTGTATTTTTTTCCCCCATGGGTGACAACTGCTGCCAGTTGGATTTCATACCCTTAAATGATCTTTACAGTCAAATCCAGAACCTGTGGTTAATGAACTACAGCCAAGATCCTCTCATGCCTACAGCATGTGGGTGGCAGCGAAGGCATTCTTCACACAAAAATTCAAAACAGACGGGCTCGTTTTAAAGAAAGGGAAAGTTGCATCATGATCTTGGCAGAATTTCTAATTTCGTATACAGACGGCTATGAAAGATCCCCAAAAAAAAAAATCAAACCCAAAAGTTAAAATGACATGAATGATTTTTCACAAAGAAGTGTGCAGAGGTCTCAATGCCTATATATAGGTTGGCATGCCTGGCACCAAATCTATACTTTCGGTTACCACAATTTGTATATAAATAACATTTTTTGGTAGCATGGGCAAGGATTTCTTGGAGCTCATTACCAAGACAAAGTCATGGGAAATCCAAAAATTATGAAATCGCCATTGGAATGATTTACATGTTCTGGTGAAAACTGACTAAAACTGTCCATACACGTGGATTTATGCCATTTACGTCTCGTACACACGATCGGATTTTCCGACAGTTTGTATGCTCCATCGGACAATTGTGGTCGGATTTTCTGCGGACAAATGTTGGATAGCCAGCTTTAAAATGTTCCTTGGACAATGGTCTGTTGTCAGGTTTTCCAAGACAAAAGTCCAAAGTACAAACACGCAGGCTCGGAAGCAATGCTCACCAAACACAACAACATTAGCAGAAGGTGCCCAAAGGGAGGTGCTAAAGAGTTGAAAAAAAAATACGTCACTACATTAGTGTTTGTTGGTCAACAATTGTGTGCAGTTTGTATGCAAGACAAGTTCCGGGCCAACGCCCTTCGGACAAAAGTCTGACGTTTTGTCCGCAGAAAATCCGATCGTGTGTACGAGGCTTTAGCTTGCAAGTTGAAAAGGAAAAAAAAAAAAAAAAAAAGGTAACCCAATTCCTCCACTTTATAGTGCTGATGGACAAATCCTGCTGTATTTTGACAGTCGGTCCTGCCAATACCCAAACAGCAGCTCCATCTGCTTTTGTTCATCTCTGTCCGGCCAACAATTTACCAGGTGAGGGATGTTAGCTGAGAAGCAGCCGACAGGGCCACCCATTGGCAAATTTCAGCTTACTCATCAGTAACCAGACAAAATTCATAAAGTGTTACCACTTTAACATGGGTAATTCCCACACTTTGGAGAGCTGACTTCTTATGCATGTCTCCAATACATGATATAAAAAGAAAAATCTCCCCAATAGGACACAGAAAAAAAAAAAAAAAAAAGACCAAAAAGGGGTGGGGTTATAGCCCCTGTCAGGTTTTCTTGCTATCTATGTCCCATTGGGGAAATTTCCCTTCACTTCCTTCCCCAAAGCCAAAAAAGTGAGAAGAAACCCCTGGAACTCACTAGGCCACCAGAACTAGTGTGCCAATTGGAGAATTTTCTATTTCTGTCCTGAAGACAACTTAAAATCTGAGTTTTTCTTCCACGGACAATAAAAACAGACAGTGTTGTAATTTCTCTCCAATCTATGCAGAACTTAGAGGGGTTGTAAACCTTCGTGTTTTTTTCACCTTAAAATGGATGTAAACACGAAAATTTTTATTTATTTTTTTGATGTCACAATGTACAGTATAAAAGATTTCCTACCATCTGTGCCCAGTCTTGCCACAAATCGTTAATCCACCTCTGAGAAATCCTCTTATTGTTCAGTGAAATAAAACGGACTTAGAGACAAACCTTGGTCCGTTCCTCCCCCTTGCTGTGAGTGACAAGTTATTTACACATCTCATGCACTAGCCTGGAAAAGGGCATTATTTTTCAATCCCCACTTCTTTTTTTTAGGACTGGATGGCTCGACATTGAAAACTCTTCTAGCAGCCAAAGGTTTTGTAACGTGTTCACTAAAGTAGGCTGTAAAATTGATGATTTTTATGCTGGGACCCCAGAAGAGGACGATCTGTGCCACTCTGTGCAAAACTAACTGCCCAGTGGAGGCAAGAATGACAATTTTTTTATTTATTTTTTTAAACTGAACCCATACAGCCCCTTTAAAGTTTTTCCTTCATTTATACTTCAGGTGGAGCCGAGTGCTCAGCCTGAAACGGCTCATCAGAGAACGAGAACCTCTCTAATGTTCACTAAAGTAGACCTAAAATGTATGATATTTGTATGCTCTCAGCCTAGATCTCTGAAAACCATAGACTGCAGCCTTTTTTATGATTAGTCAATCAGAACTATAAAAAAGAACTAACACTAGATGCCTTTTGTGCAATATCATGGTTTCATCAACTTTGGGTAGTTTATGGGGCACCAACAGTGATAATTTTAGCAGCCATACCTCCAATTTCCCCATCTCCAAAAGGTTTAAATAAAAAGTATTCTAATGTAAAAGAAAAGAAAGATCTTTTAGTGGATGGATTAGTCACCCGATTAGCATTTAAGTCTAAAGCTTAACAGAGAAAACATTTTTACTTACTGAGTTAAAGCTGAACTCCAGGCAAATGGCCAAGTATGCTCTAGAAAAACATATGGGTGCCATTTTACCTGCCAAAATATTTGTAGCTCTCCGCAGCCAATCTTGTTATGCATCCATCCTTGTCAGACAGTCCATGCACTTGACCTACACCGTACAACTATCTGGAGGTCCCCAACAACTTAAAGTGGATGTAAACTCAATGCATGAAATGTGAGCTGAGCACATACATCTGCAGTGTTTCCTGATCTCTCTTCAAAGCTCTATGTCTCGTAGCTGTCTCCTGCCCCGTTCTTCCGTTATCAGCATGAGAAGTTCTCCAACACATGATAAAAGCAGCTCAAGTTTTGTGTTGGGGAGGATGCTATGAATAGATTAGCAGAGCCCTTAACGATTCAACGATCATCTCCAATAGTCTACCTATGAGGAAAGGGGATGTGTGCCTTTCCTCCAATCAGCCGTCTTGGCTGTATGCTCAGACTTCACTGCAGTGTTGAACATGAAGAGAAAATCTAACACAATGTGCACTTTCTAAACAGTATATAAAGCTGAAGACAGCAGATATACATGTAAAACTTATGTAGGAAGATTTGTTTCATCGTTGTGCATCATCTGAGGCTGTTCACTTGACTGGGTATATGTGACAATTTACATCCACTTTAAGCTGGCCATATATCATACAATATTCTTAAACTCCTTTTAGATTTACCTTTATCACACCGTGTCCAAGATTTGATCCTGGGACCTAGTGTTCGGTCTCCTATTGCCTGAACCACCAGGGAACTTGCTTTATGTCACCAGCATGGCTCTGCTTTGACAAAGCCACATAAATCTCAGGACTGGATGGCTCGACATTGAAAACTCTAGCAGCCAAAGGTTTTGTAACGTGTACTTTAACTAGCTACGCACCCGTTTACCTAGGCTTTAGCATTAATGCTTTAAAAAGTTTTAATCTGTGAATAAAAAGCTTAACCACTGGGAAAGTATCCCATATTTTAAACTTAACACACACAAAATTTAGAATGTCAAAATTATAAAATTATTATTTTATATTTATAATATAATTTTGCATTTTAAATTACTGTATTCGTTTTTTGTATATATATATATATATATATATATATATATATATATATATATATATATATATATACACACACACACACACACACACGGTATTTTCTGGCGTATAGAACAACCTTTTATACTTAAAAACATGCCTCAAAACTCAGGGGTCATCTTATATGCCGGTACCTGTATGCAGAGTCTCAGTCAGAATTGGGCATCCATTGTTCAAAAGCCACGTCTCCTCGTGCTGTTTCGCGATAGGCAGGACACTCAGTTTCCCATCAGAGCCTGTGTTCAGCGTTCTGCCTATCATGGATGTCTTCTCATCCTTGGCCAAGAGGACATCCGTGATAGGCGGAACACTAAACAGAGGCTCTGCTGGGAAACAGTGTTCCGCCCATCAAGGAACGGCACAAGGAGGAGGCGCGGCTTTTGAACAATGGACGCCCGAAGTCTGACTGAGACTTTGCATGTCAGGGATAAGGTATGGGATCGTCGAGGTGAGGCATGTAATGAATGGCACAGTGAGGCATGTAAATGGATGGCACAGTGAGATTTGTAAAAAGCTGAATAAAGAATGTTCCTGTCAACGGTTGTTCCTGTCAGGAAGGGGGGTCGTCTTATACAGCGAGTATATCCCAAAACCAAAATTTTAGCTGGAAAATTAAGGGGGTCATTTTATAAGCCGGCAAATATGATTATATATATGATATATAAAACAAAAACAAAAATGAATACTTTATTGTAGACTGTAAACATTTTTATTATCAACTAAAAATGTTATATACGTATACACACACAAATATTTTTTATCAATTTAGAATAGATTTTTTGGTGTATTATATAAAAGGGACTTTATATATAAATAAAATATATGTATGTAGATTTAATTTTATTATACGATTTAAAAATTACTGAAATGCTTTGTTATATAGTTGATAATGTTAGAAGTTCTTTTATATGACAAAATGCTTGACGTTTGTGGCTCCTTTCAACACAAAAGAAGGAGACTAAGTGCTTTTCTCAATGCCTCCTGGTAGCACAGGATGCAATGTTACATGGTGACCCCTCGCACACACCTATACTAATGATTCATGCATGTGTTCTATGGAGCCATCAGCTGACTCCATGCTGTTCTGCCTCCTACTGTGCCAAGGAATACAAGACACACAGGGCAGCTCTAGGCGTGTGCAGACTTTCAGCCTAATGGGTAAAGATTGCGAAGAAGGCAATTGTGGGCATAGCCTATAACTGGAAGGCAGGGCTAACAATCTATGAGCTCTGTTGCAACAACTCCATCCTGACACCATTCTGACTAATATAGGTTTAAACTTAATCATGGCAGATTTCCACTCCTACTACTTCCTTATGAATTGCAAAATATCGGCGCTTTTCTTGTCATGGTATGGTTTCAATTCGTTAAGTATCATAAACAAAAAACACAATAATGGATATGATTAAAAGGGGTTAGTCCACCTTAAAAAAAAGAAAAAAACACATGTGCAATGTAATCCAGAGGTCCTGGTAGTTTACCAATCACGATGCAGTGTAGAGAAATTGAGCTTCTTTTATCCCACAATTACAGCTAACACTTAAGACGCGTGTTTTTCATGCATAGGGCATTCATTTTAACGGTCATTTATGGGACCTCTTTTCCTGTGCGTGTGTAGATATGCTACAGGTCCCGAAGTCCCCTCAATTGTCCCTTTGCCCCCTTCCACTGGCGTTGTAATTTTTCATAGTCTGGTGCATTCGCTAAACTATCGAAAATTACGACATTAATAGAGGGGGGCAGCGACACAATCAAGGCGACTGAAGTTTCTCTTTGATCACTTAAAGGGATTGTAAAGGTAAAAGTTTTTTCACCTTAATGCATGAAGGTGAAAAAACATCTGCGGATTAGCACCCCCCCCCCAGAGCCCCCCCATTTATTTACCTGACCCCTCCAAACTCCCACACCGTGAACGCGCTTGCTTCTCACCCAGGCTTTTTGGCTCATTCATTGGTTGATTGAAAGCAGCGCAGCCATTGGCTGGTGCTGCTGTCAAATCACATCCAATGACGCAACGTGCCGGGGGGTGGGCCGAGTGATACAGTTAGCGGCTATGGCCGTCAGCTGTATCACAGGAGCACGCCCGCAAGAACTCATCACCATGTGAGCGAGCTTGCATGAAGGCGACGAGTTCTTGCGAGCATGAGCCGATACAGCTGCCGAGGGACCCCAGAAGACCAGGTTCGGGGCCACTCTGTGCAAAACGAGCTGCACAACGGAGGCAAGTACAACATGGTTGTTATTTAAAAATAAAATTCCTTTACATACCCTTTAAGGTTCGTCCTATAGCAGTTTTACTGCTACAGGGCAGCACCTATGTTCCGGATCACGTATATACAGTGCCTGCCGCCGAGAATGTGTTTTAAGCACGACAGCATCGCGCTGAATCTGCCGATATCTCGCACTCGCTGGAATAGTAAAAGCACATTCCAGCGAGTGCGTCATAGAAGCGACGGGGATCCGACGCGGATTCCCGCCAATTCTACACGTGGGCGGAGTTTGTTATGAATCCTGAAGGAGAAATCCCCGCCGGATTTTTAAAGAAAAATCCGGCATGGGTTCCCCCCTCAGGAGCATAGCGGGCCCTTAGGTCGGTTATGGGTTGTAAGGAGACCCCCTACGCCGAAAAAACGGCGTGGGGGTCCCCCCACAATCCATAACAGACCCGTATCCAAAGCACGCCGGCCGGTCAGGAAGGGAGTGGGGGCAAGCGAGCGCCCCCCCCTCCTGAGCCGTACCGGGCAGCATGCCCTCAACATGGGGGGGGGTCAGGTGCTCTGGGGCAGGGGGCGCACTGCGGCCCCCCACCCCAGAGCACCCTGTCCCCATGTTGATGAGGACAGGGCCCCTTCCCGACAACCCTGGCCGTTGGTTGTCGGGGTATGCGGGCGGGAGGCTTATCGGAATCTGGAAGCCCCCTTTAATAAGGAGGCCCCCAGATACCGGCCCCCCACCCTAAGTGAATGAGTATGGGGTACATTGTACCCCTACCCATTCACCTGCAAATACAAAGTGTAAACACAAATAAAACACACAGGGTATTGAAATATTTTATTAGTTGGCCGCCGGGGGGGGTGTGTATGATCGCTTTTATAAAAGCGCCCCCCTCCGGCGGGCTTCTGTGGGTGCCGCCGTCTGGTTCTCTTCCGCAGCCGGGGGGCGCTTTGATAAAAGCGCCCACCACCCGGCGGGCTTCTTTCGACGTCTTCGGCGGCGGGGGGGTCTTCTCCCACTCTCCGGGGGTCTTCTCCCACTCTCCGGGGGTCTTCTTCTTCAGGATTTGCCGCCGCTATCTTCGTGTGTTAGCTCAATTACTAGCGGCGGCGGCCCCCTCTTCTGCGACGTCGGCGTCTTCTTCTTCTGCTGTCCAGATGTTGACGCGACGCATCCTTCCGCTGTTATGCCGGACGCGCGGCTCGCAGCGAAATATATAGGCCTGTCTTGTGACGTCGCAGTCCCATCATGCTCCGGTAGGTATCACGTGGGTAGGTAGCACGTGGTACCTACCGGAGCATGATGGGACTGCGACGTCACAAGACAGGCCTATATATTTCGCTGCGAGCCGCGCGCCCGGCATAACAGCGGAAGGATGCGTCGCGTCAACATCTGGACAGCAGAAGAAGAAGACGCCGACGTCGCAGAAGAGGGGGCCGCCGCCGCTAGTAATTGAGCTAACACACGAAGATAGCGGCGGCGAGTCCTGAAGAAGAAGACCCCCGGAGAGCGGAGAAGACCCCCGGAGAGCGGGAGAAGACCCCGGAGAGCGGGAGAAGACCCCCGGAGAGCGGGAGAAGACCCCCGGAGAGCGGGAGAAGACCCCCGGAGAGTGGGAGAAGACCCCCCCGCCGCCGAAGACGTCGAAAGAAGCCCGCCGGGTGGTGGGCGCTTTTATCAAAGCGCCCCCCGGCGGCGGAAGAGAACCAGACGGCGGCACCCACAGAAGCCCGCCGGAGGGGGACGCTTTTATAAAAGCGATCATACACACAACCCCCCGGCGGCCAACTAATAAAATATTTCAATACCCTGTGTGTTTTATTTGTGTTTACACTTTTTATTTGCAGGTGAATGGGTAGGGGTACGATGTACCCCATACTCATTCACTTAGGGTGGGGGGCCGGTATCTGGGGGCCCCCTTATTAAAGGGGGCTTCCAGATTCCGATAAGTCTCCCGCCCGCATACCCCGACAACCAACGGCCAGGGTTGTCGGGAAGGGGCCCTGTCCTCATCAACATGGGGACAGGGTGCTCTGGGGTGGGGGGCCGCAGTGCGCCCCCTGCCCCAGAGCACCTAACCCCCCCATGTTGAGGGCATGCTGCCCGGTACGGCTCAGGAGGGGGGGGGGGGGGGGGCGCTCGCTCGCCCCCACTCCCTTCCTGACCGGCCGGCCGGCGTGCTTTGGATACGGGTCTGTTATGGATTGTGGGGGACCCCCACGCCGTTTTTTCGGCGTAGGGGGGGGCCTCCTTACAACCCATAACAGACCTAAGGGCCCGTTATGCTCCTGAGGGGGGAACCCATGCCGGATTTTTTTTTAAATCCGGCGGGGATTTCTCCTTCAGGATTCATAACAAACTCCGCCCACGTGTAGAATTGGCGGGAATCGAGATCGGATTCCCGTCGCTTCTATGACGGCTTTGTCTCCATCGCGGCAAGCCAGCTCGGCGCTGGCTCCCGCGATGGGGCTCGTAGGTGGTCAATCTCGCCGAGAAAGGGAGCGAGATTGACACAATATCCCAGTCACCTACTGTATACACACACATGGGGCTGCACATTTGCGGCACCGGCTTGCTTCCTCTGATTACACAGTGGAAGCCAATCGACGGGTACACAGTACACGATGTTCTCCGGCACCCACCAATCTTTAGACAGAACTGTGATCTGCCTATGTAAACGAGGCAGATCACAGTTCTGACAGGAGGGAAAGGATTGGAGTTTGTGTTCCTGCAAAGCACGTCATAGGTTACCCCATTAAAAGCACTTCACACATTATAGGAAAACACTGGCTAGGCAAACAGTTAACCCTTTGATCACCCCTAGGAGGTTAACCCCTTCCTAGTCACTGTCATTAATACAGTGACAGTTTTAGAACTGCTCACTGTATTAGTGTCACTGGTTCCCAAAAAGTGTCGGTATGTCCGCTGCAATATTGCAGTCCCGCTGTAAGTCACTAATCGCCGCCATTACTAGAAAAAATACAAATATCCCATAGTTTGACACTATAACTTTTGCGCAAACTAATCAATATACACTTATTGGGTTTTTTAAATGTATGAAGAAATTCATTTTTTTTTATTTAAATTTTATTGGAAGTGTTTTATAGCAGTTTTTATTTATAGCGCAAAAAATAAAAAATAAACTGGAGGTGATCAAATTCCACCAATTTGGGTACAGCATCGCACGACTGCGCAATTGTCAGTAACAGTACCATATCGCAAAAAATGGCCTGGTCATGAAGGGGGGGGGGGGGGGGGGTGAAAAGAAAAAAGCTTAAAGGGTCACTAGAGGAAAAAATGTTTTTGCTGAAATTACTGTTTACAGGGTATAGAGACATAAAAGTTTCCTTTTAAAAATTATTAAAAATTGATTTTTATCTATCATATAATGTGCCTCTAGTTTCACTTTCGTTTTGAAAATGCTTTCATGTTTCTGTGAAGTAGAGAAGACACACAGAACAAAAACAAATCCAGGGCAGTGTTTTGTTTTTAAAATTAATTTTAACACACAGCTTGGACCACAGTGAAAATCTGCCATGAGTTTTTTCATAAGAAGCCAGACAACCAGGAAGTGTGGAGATCAGTGAAGTATTACAGCTACTTCAAAGCAAAAACGAACAATGAGAACATGAAAACAGCACTGCATTAAGGTAAAGGAAGCCATTTAGCTAAAAAAAAAAAAAAAAATCCTTTAGTGATCCTTTAACCATTATAATCCATATCATATGCTTTTCAGTGCATACCCCGACAACCAACGGCCAGGGTTGTCGGGAAGGGCCCTGTCCTCATCAACATGGGGACATGGTGCTCTGGGGTGGGGGGGCCGGCTGGCGTGCTTTGGATACAGGTCTGGTATGGATTGTGGGGGGACCCACACGCCGTTTTATTCGGCGTAGGGGGGTCTCCTTACAACCAATAACAGACCTAAGGGCCCGGTATGCTCCTGAGGGGGGAACCCATGCCCAATTTTTTTTTTTAATCCGACGGGGACTTCCCCTACAGGATTCATAACAAACGCCGCCCACGTGTAGAATTGGCGGGAATCCACGCCGGATCCCCGTCGCTTCTATGACGCGCTCGCTGGAATGTGCTTTTACTATTCCAGCGAGTGCGAGATGTCAGCACCCTGTCGCCGAGAGTCAGCGCGATGCTGTCACGCTAAAAACACATTCTCGGCGGCAGGCACTGTATGCAATGAGATTCAGGTCTGAGAGGGGGGGGGGGGGGTCCCGCAAATGCAATTTGAGCTATACAAAATGTATGGCTCAAATCGCACCGCACAGACATCACATGTGATGTGCACAGGAATGTGAGTGTTTTGCACGCACCAGTGTGAACTTATGCAGAATTTAGAACAAGGAAGGTATGCACTCCTCTGTTCCACATACCAGTTTGATTCTAGATCCTCAGTATTGGAGAAAGGAATGATGATCTGTATACTCCACAGAACTTGCAGAGCACCATTAATCACTCAAGACACGGATCAGAAGCTGAAACCACTGCATGAGCCCAGCTAAGCTCTTCCGATCCCTTCATACCACGTGATTCCAGTCATCTAATTGTGGAAAGCAGAATGAACAGCTAAAGAGATCTCAGATTCCTTCCTTGGTGTTTTCAGTCCAGCGCTAATCAGATGCTTCTCGGTACATTAATGTGTACAGACAGGCGGACTCTAAACAAAGCAAGGTTTACACAGTCCTGATATGAGAGAACAACTCAAAAAAATCAGAGGGGGAAAAGGCAGACATCACAATTTAATATATTTCTTTTTTTTTTTTAGGGTCTGGAGGTCCCCAGGTGACCCCACCCCCCCTTTTTTTATGAAAAAAGGGGGAGATAATATATATATATATATATATATATATATATATATATATATATATATATATATATATATATATATATATATATATAATTAAAGGGTCCAGAGGTTAATTTCTTTTATATTCTTTTTTTATATAAATATATTTTTATTAAAGGGCTCAGGGGTCCCCATGTGTCAAACTCCCTTTTTTTTTTATAAAAGTTTATTTTTGTTTATAATTATTTAATTTATTTTTTTATTAAAGGGGCCGTACGTTTTTCCAACCACCAATAAAAGAGGCCCATTTTCCCACCGACTACCAATGCAGAGGGCATTTTTCCTTCTGACACCCAATGAATTGGTTTTAGAAGGGGTTCCCCAAGACCTGAAATTGTAAAGGTTCCTCTATGATAAAGGTTGAGAGAGTTTTTTTTAAATGCTATTAGGAACCTATACTACTGGAGCACGGTCCCATTAAACCTTATAAACATGAAAGACCTTTCAGTACTATAATCAGAAAAGGAAATAGATTCTCAGAACACTATTTGGATATGACAGCATCACAAATCAACAAGTAGGCAAGTATTTGCTTATGTTACAAAGGGCTGCCGAACAGAAGGCCTTATTAAGAGCCACCTGTGTGTGTTCAGAGTCACGCAAACTTCAAAACCGCGCTCTCAGAAGACAAACACGCTAACAAAACATAAATTACCACATTGTGGCTCCTACTCGACACTACCCTGCCATCCCAAAATAACAGCTTAGTCTTAACTACTGCATTGCCAGTAGAGATACAAAATTCTGAAAAAAAAAAAAAAAATTATACTTCGGATAAAGATCACGATTCATTCACGATTCCATGGAACTTTTTTTTATTTTAAAGATTTACAACCCCTGAACATTTGGTTATCAAACAAGATGGCAATAAAATAGACCTGATGCTCTTTGCTTCAATCAAATTTAAAGACGCAATGAAAAATAAATGTAACGTATAAAGAAATAAAAAAAAAAAAAATAATTAAAAATACCATCAAGTTATATTAGGGTCTTTTTTTGTAGTCGCCGATACCAACCGCAACTTTTTTTGTTTACACTTCAGCGGTCAGCAATGGTACATAGCATTGAAGAGTTATTTTACAAGTGAAATAAATGTATTTTTATTTTGCACTTTCAATGTGAAATATATAAATATATGTTAAAAAAAAAAAAAAAAAGTGTAAAAATATAAATGAACAAAGCAAAAAAAATAAAAAATAAAAGCAGGAAAATATTGAATGGAGAAGAATAGGGAGTTAATGCTGACTAGAGTAAATAAAGGGTTAAATAGGGGTTAAACAGAGAAATGATTTAATAAACAAAAAATAAAATAGAAACCCTGACAAGGTTGCTTTAAACTGACTTTGCAGACCAAAGTTCATCCCTTAGATCTGTAAATGAACAGTTAAGATGCAATGTTTCTTTTTAGTCATTTCTTGACTGCTGCGAGCAGGGAACTGCTCTGCACTTTTTATTGTTGCCGGAAATGCTGCATTAAGAGTGTGTGTTTGTGTGTGTGTGGGGGGGGGGGGGGTCGAATCGAGATCACAATCTTAACCATTAATCGTGCAGACCCAATTGCCAGGAGCACGGTCCACAAAGACATGGATGAGCGAGATTGGGGAGGAGGATCTCGACTGGCCTGCACAGTCCCGACTTCAACCTTTGGGATGAATTAGAGTGGAGACTGCAAGCCAGGTCTTCTCGTCCACATCAGTGGCGGGCCTCAGAAATGCACCTCTGGAAAAACGGCCATAGACACACTCCTAAACCTTGTGGACAGCCTTCCCAGAAGAGTTGAAGCTGTTCTAGCTGCAAAGGGTGGGCCAACTCAATATTGAACCCTACGGACTAAGACTGGGATGCCATTAAATTTCATGTCCATGTTAAGGCAGGCGCCCCAATACTTTTGGCAACAAAAGCACATCGCCAAAGCGGACACACTCCATACTGATGCTAGTGGAATGTTTCCAGGGATTGATACCACGAGAAGACCCACTGCAGGAACGCTCGGATTAGAGTAAGGTTTCCGAGCTCTCCAGAAATAGGTCTCCCCAGCAGGATGAAGGGATTAACTGAAGACAGGAGGAATCCAGGGCCTGAAATCAACACCGAGTGTGTCAGCTTTTGAGATCTACATACTTTGGGAGTTATTATGCAAGCCCAGATTGAACGGGAATCAGCAAGGTGCAGAGGAGCCAAGTTCAGGGCCATCATAATGGCATCATGGGCCCCTGGGCAAAGTAATGCTCTGGGGCCCCTACTATGAGGAAAGTGCAGGTAAACAGACATCAAGTAGGTAGGAGGCAGACTGCCTCCCCTGTGTATCTATCACTCTCAGTGCCATCATGGAGCCCCCCAATTACGGGGCAGCATGGGCTCGAAGACCAGCTGCTTTGAGGAAAGTGCAGGGGCCCCCAATGCAGCTAGGGCCCCTGGGCAGTGCCCAGGTGTGCCCTCTCATTAAGACAGCCCTGGCCAAGTTGACAGGTAAAGGGTGTTGGGCAGAGCTGGGAATCTTCATCTTTGCAAGAGGGGAGCTGTGGGCAGTCGAGAGATGAGAGCTGCAAGGGATTTACCTAGGAGAGCTGCTCAAGGTTGTTGAGCTACCAGAAAGGGACTTACTGTTCTGGGGAGGAATGTGAAAGTGCAGGGAGGGGGCTGGGAATGCGGTGGACATCTTTGGGCCAATATGGCCACACGGTCAATAACTTTGTTCAAATAGGGCCACGTGGCATCAGACAGAAACCCCAACCCTTTTTTTAAACGCACATCCGCAGGGCAAAAAACTCCCGGATTGCATTAATAAGGCTGGCGGTCTTTTTTTATAGGGCAGTTTCCTAGTAATTTGGGCCATACCTAGAATCTTTGCTGTAGTCTAGAGGGGTTGTAAACCTTCACCAATCAGCCAATGAATGAGCCGAGAAGAGCCCCGGTCGAGAAGCCTGCTCATTCACGATGTGGGATTTCCGAGGGCTCAGGTAAGTAAATGGGGGGGGGGGGGGCTGGCAAACATCGGATGTTTTTTCACCTTAATAGAATAAGGTGAAAAAATATGAACCTTTACAACCCCTTTAAAAGGTGAAAAAAAAAACACCTTGCAGTCACTGTCGTCGTCCCCCCCTGAGACCCGCATTTCTGAGGGCGCTTCGTTCTCCCCAGGTCTTGTCGGCTCTTCATTGGATAGATTAATAGCAGCAGAGCCATTGGCTCCCGCTGCTGTCAATCAAATCCAATGACACCGCCGCCGGGGGGGGTGGGGGGTGGGGGCGAGGCCGAGTCATACAATCGGCAGCTATGGATGCCGATTGTATTGCACTGGAGCGTGCCCGCAAGCCAACCCCCTCAGGAGAGAGCTTCCCAGAGGGGGTTAGCTCTTGCAGGGAGGAGCCGCCAGTGGAACCCCAGAAGAGGAGGATCGGTGCCACTCTGTGCAAAACGAACTGCACAGTGGAGGCAAGTATAATATTATTTTTTTTTTTTTTAAATAAATAAAGCTTTAGTACCACTTCAAGACAGGACTAGTACAAATCTATCCCAACACATGTAAGGCAAAATCTATTTATCACTAAAGAGCCCAAAGAGCCTTGTGTGGAATAGTCAACGCTAAGTTTGATTGTCTGTGCGCAAATAAAATATTTAGTGGCAGGCTGCAGTTTATATCAGTTTGTCCTTTAAAAGTCAAATGGGCTGATAGAATCAACTAATAGGCAAATTCAAGCTGCTTCCCATTTAAAATAAACAAGCACAGCAGGGAATAAGACTAAGCTGTATAGAAAATGAAAACCAACTATATCGCATTGAAGAAATAAAGCAAAAAGAAAGGAACGCACAACAAAACAGCTCTAAAATTAGACCCAAAAATAGCATTCATTTTACCAAGCTATACAAACTATACAGCTGAAGCACACAAAACATTTATAAAATGTGTATGAAAGAAAAGAAAAAAATCCAAAAATTACCTTTTGAGGTTTCTCTAACACTAATGCCGCGTACACACGATCATTTTTTGTGATGAAAAAAAACGACGTTTTCTGTGAAGTAAAAAACGACGTTTTTGAAACGTCACTTTCAAAGACGATGTTGCATACACACCATCGTTTTTTTCACAAAAAGCGAGGTTACGTTCACCACTCTTTTCCATTGAAGCTCGCTTCATAACTAGCTCCTGGGCATGCGCGGGTTGAAAAACGTCGTTTTGAACGACGTTTTTTGCTACACACGGTGACTTTTTGTGAAACAAAAAACGACGTTTTGAAAAACGACACAAAAAATTCAAGCATGTTGGAATTTTTTTGGGTCGTTTTTTTTAAGACAAAAAACGACGTTTTGCCCACACACGATCAATTTAAATGACGTTTTAAAAAACGACGTTTTTTTTCATTGCAAAAAACGACCGTGTGTACGCGGCATAAAGCTTGCCTCACATGGCTCAAATTCTGCAGGAATCAGACCAAACCTAAAGGATCACTAAAGGAAATTTTTTTTTAGCTAAATAGCTTCCTTTACCTTACTGCAGTACTGGTTTCATGTCCTCATTGTTCATTTTTGCTTTGAAGTTGCTGTAATTCTGCTCTGATCTCCACACTTCCTGCTTGTCTGTCTCCTTATGAAAAATCTCATGGCAGCTTTTCACTGGGGTCCAATCTGTCATTACCGTGTGTCTAAAACTCCTCAGAACCAATCAGGTTCATTTTAAAAACAAAACACTTCCCTGTATTTGTTTGTTTTTGTTCTGTGTGTTTCTTTACTTCACAGAAACATGAAACCAGTTTAAAAATGAAACTGCAGGCACATTATATGATTGATTTTTATCTATTTTTAATTATTTTTATAAGGACACTATTATGTCTCTATACTCTGTAAACAGTAATTTCACAGTAATTTCACATTTTTTTTTTTCCTTTAGTGACCCTTTAAGCTATGGGTGGCCCAGTGGACATCACCCAGCTCAAAAAATGTCAACTGAGAAACCGAAGGAGCCAAGCAAGAAAAAATTTGGTAGATTGCACCTTATTGGCCGACTGCTCAGGGATCCTGCGTGCTGTCAGAATACAATAGCTGGCAATGGCAATTCTTCCTGTTTCATAAAAAATTAGCATGTGTTCTGTTAAATCTATGAATTTCTATTGGTTCAGATCACAGCTTTTCTGGTTAGCAATACAAAATAGATAAGAAAACAAAAAGGCATGAAGACTATGCACAGCAACTATATACATTTACCAAGCATTTTTTCTCAAAAAATAGGTGCAGGAACTCAACCACGACCCCATTCAAACTTCACAAACAGTAGAAGGGTCTTAAAGGGGCATTAAATACCAGGATTGAATTACATACAGAGTGTAGAGTTCAGGGGGTTACACACAGAGTGCAGAGCTGTCACTTGTAAACACAGAAACCAGACTTCTGTGTTTACAAGTGATTGTGGTTAGCAGGCGCCAAAGGGTCTGAGCCAGAGGTGGTGGTACCGAGTTCCCCCAAGTTCCCCCCCCAAAAAAGCCCTGCACATTTATAATTACACCGACTCATGTATTTTTAGCTACCAGGTTAAACAGGATCTACTTGTATAAAACAAACATTTACCGCTTGCACCAAAAAAAAAAAATTAAGGAAAAATAAAAAAAAACATGCAACCCAGATCTGCCACTAAGCAGCCTTGTGGACATTACAATCACAAGACAAAAATAAATAAATCTCAGGCATCCGAAGCAGCTATGCGACACCAATATGTTAAATGCCATAACTAGCAGCATCAACAGCCAGCAACAAGCAAAATTTACTTCCGAACTAAATATTGCACCGGTCAAATTCCGGCAAAATAAATGGTGGGGCGGTTAAATTTCACATCTTCCCCCACTTCATGCCAAGTACTATGGCATGGGGTGTAGGACAGCTGGGTGTCATTTACAGTAGAATCCAACAGAGATGAGCTTTAAAAGGCCAATTCTATGCACAAAAAAAGACCCAACCATACTGCAAGGTTTAAACCCTCATTGGGTCTGGGGGTGTTGAAATAGGTAGAAATGCTCACCTTATTCCATTCCTCCAGTTGGATCACCGTCGCTAGAGCCTTCTTCCCAAGCCGCTCACATGTGCGCACGCTGCATTGTACGTGAGGACACCGAGAGACCGCCCACAGGCTGGAGCGTCAGGGACAAGGAGGATGTGGAGTCGGGGGTTAGGGCAAGCAATACTACCACTCGTTCTACCTCCTCACCCCCTCGGCATAATGGTGATTTAACCCTTGCAGTGCACTTAAAGTGGAGGTCGACCCTGAATTTTTTTCCCCAGTAACAGACTCACAAAAAAACATTTGGAGAAAAAAAAAAAAAGATGTACTCGCCTAAATTGCACTGTTGCTATGTACTCGTCCTAATCTGCCAATTCCTAGACGGCAGAGCTCCTAGGTCACCTCCTCTCTCGCCTGTACTCTTGGGAAATTATGACATTTCCCAGGAGTCTGTGGGGACTACCGTGATCAAAAATCGTGTTATTTCCTGACAGGAAATTATGCAATTTAGGGCGGATCACAGCACTGAAATGCGTTTATCCATGTTGCCATAACGGGGCGGGACTTTCCTCCGTCGCCACCCGTTGCGGTAACTTTAGATACAATCGGGGCTATGGCCGACGTTGAATTATCGCATACGCAAGATCGATGGTTACCCAGCATGCACCTCACCAAAGCAAACCAGGAACAGATATTGATTGGGCTTCACATGCCCACAGTAGAAATTGTAACGGCCAGAAGAGGATGGAGAATAAATTCATTAAGTAATTTATATTGTTAATAAACACTTAAAGAATCTAAATGTTATTATCAGGGCTCAAAATGTCAAGCCCTGAGCTACTAGCCAGGCCTCAAGAGTTATTCGCCACCAGTTGCCCAACCTAATTTATACACTGCCCTGCGCCTAATTGCACCCGTAAACACGCCCTCGTAGATTATCTCATGGAATGACACTGTTAAATGTTTTATGCAGAATGAAGTTACAAAATGAAATATTAACAATAACATGGTACAGGGCACTGGGGGCAGACCAGAGGGACAGGGCACTACAACTATGTCTCTTCCCCATTCTCTTGCTGTCTCCTCTGCAACTCCCATCCATCCTCTCATCATCAGGAGCCTGTGTGTGCGGCTCCATGCTTGCATGTCCCCACTTTCTCCTTTTATTCAGGCTGGCAGAGAGGAGAGAAGCTGCAGCACAGCGGGAGCGAGTACAATCCAGCGCTGAGATCCACACAACTGCACAGCCATTAACACCACCGCACAGCACACATTGAGACCAGTCTGTTTGCAGTGCTCAGGCTGAACTGTTGGACACTTACATAGAGCACAAGGAGAAGAAAACTGCACAATCTGGAAGGCTGCCACTCTCATGTCAGGGCAACTTTCAGTGAGCGTGGCACCAGAGTGGTAATTTTCGCAATCCTCCACCCCACTCATTACTTCCTGCTCCCTGCTCTCCAGCTACATTGGTCGGGGGGAGGGGGCAGGCTCAGAAAGGTCATACTGTTAGGTCTTATGGCTTAATGAGAATTGTAAGGAGAGCACCCGTGTACTGCTTTGCCTGTGCACGGCTCACCAGACTACTTTTCCCGAGCATGCACCTTTCCTCTTTGGCCGCCAATCGCATCGGGGCTCTAAATGTAGGCACAGATTGGAGGGAGATTGGTCATGCAGCCCTGTCATCACTCGCCCCCAGCTTAAATCCACTCGCCGAATGCTAGTAGGCGAGTGGAAATTTTGAGGGCTGTTATATTAAATTCATACCAATACTAGGATCAATAAAAAATAAAATAAAAAAACTCTGGAACTCCGCTTTAATCCCCAACAGCATGGGTAGATTTTGACCGCCCCTCCATCTTTTCCTAAGTTGGGCTTTAAACACGGAATATTTTTCAGGACCTTCATGAGAGAACGAGAACAACAACTCCAAACACGTCTCTTTTACATTATATTTTCCGTTGTAGTTTTTCATAGTTATGCCAACAGTCACTCACCTGTCCATGGTTAATGAAGCCATGTTTATTACATATTCCATCAGCCACTGAGGGACCACCCGGAATTTGGACTGCCCAGGTATTTGTATACACTTTGTGTCCAGTCAGCTCTGTGAACAATATTGACAGGTAAGTCCAAACCAGAAACAGCACAGCGGGCCTCAGCTCCATGACAAAGCTTCGTGCTCCCGGGAGAATGAAACGCAGTCCTCAAATCAAGTCACATCAGATGCCTGACTCCGCACAATCTGCTTCCTCTGGGCAGGAACTTCGCTGAGTCCTGGGGATCATGGGGTCTTAAATCAATGTGCAATTGCTCCGTAGAAGTAAAAATAATCCTCCTAATGAGGCGGAAGACTGCAGCCAGGAAGATTGGGTCCAGATACGATTCTGTATCCAGGGAGAGAAAAGAGAGAAAAGTGGTTTTAGGTCATGTACTTGTACAAATATCAGCCAAAAAAAAGGGCCCCCTACTTCAAGAAGATGCAAAGAGGGTCCGTAATAAAAATCTTTACATTGCAGTAAATTCAAAACTTATTTTCCTAGAAAAAGGATTGAACAGTATGTTCAACATTCCATTGCAAACAACCTCCAGAGCAATTATTTTCTTTTTAAATCATCCCCTTTCTGACTAGATGTGTTCATGCAAGGCACCAAACTTTTATAATTATGGTAACTAGATCAATAAAAATACTAATTGTGTTTAATAATAATAATAATAATAATTATTGTCATCATCAATTACTAAATATTATCAATAGCATGAACAATGATAATATGAGATCATCAATAATATTAATTACTTAACAGTAATGATAAATATTATCAACAGTAATAATAATACATTTTACTAGTAATATTACTATTATTCTGTCAATTTACGCTGAACATACTGTTCGTTCACATCAGTCCCTGCGCCTAATGAGCTTACAAATCTCTCAATAGACAGGAGGCAATTAACCCGCCAGAATGTCTTTAGGAGTGTGAGAAGAGTGAGTATCCAATGAAAACCTACACGTGAGAACACACAAACTCCATGCAGCCAATGCCATGGACGGCATTTGTAACGGTCCCCACCGTTTACGGTCTTCCATCAACCCAAGACAAGACAGCTTATCCGACACTCCACAATCCCTGTAGACACGACCCATTCCATTACCCAGAATAAAGATGAGACAAGCTCTGTTCTCTGAGTCAAATGTATGAACGCTTTAATGGGTATCTCTCAGCTTTATATACAGTACAGGCATTTTACAGGGACAATCAAACTTTCCACCCCCTTATCACACAATGGGGGGCTTCAATACACCTTCAGATGGGCCAATTACTAATCAGTATCCAGACATTATGGCACCGGTCTGACATAATTAACATTACTACACCTGAGAAGTCACATTCCACACCTATTCATCAATAGACTTTAGCATACACAATGAAAAGATCTGTAGAGCAGACTCAATTAGCATCTCAACAGAGGAATGACTCACTATTGACCGGTTGTGGACATCATTAACCAAACTGTAATATTCCAAGATATCCTGCAAATATGATTTATCATCTGCTCTCCTCTCTGCACCAATGTTCTCCTTCCCCCTTCCCTCTGTGTGTGAGCCACCCGACCCCTATCCTGCTGCTCTCATAACACTAACCTGTATACACCATCAGCACTGCCTCCTATTGCAGTGAATGATTTATAAATATAAATGCTGTAAATACCCAATTTAAGAGCCGAGATTCGATCACATGACCAGTCGGCTCTCTGCTCCAGACTGACAACAGGAATCTCACCCCGCCTACAGCATCTCTCAGAGACACCACAACGTGCAGAGCATTCACATCTGAGCCATGCACCGTATGTGTCCTTTGGCGTCTGTAACGGAAGCCCAAATGGGACAGGGGTTAAAGCCGTTTAAGATATTCCATTCCCAAAACCCAAGACACCTATCGAGACTCCACAGTCAGGCAAACGAACTCCAGTGACGAGACACACAGCTCTGTTTGAGGTTCCACGCGAATAGACCCTTTAATGAGAAAATCAGGCTCTTATATACGGTTAAGATCCTGCAGTAACCAAAATGAACAAGGACTCAACTCCACCCACAGCATCACACAATGGGTGTCGATACACATCTTTTTTGGCAGACATTATGACTCCGGCTCTGACCTAATTTACATGCGCTAATTTACTACAGCTGATGTCTCAAGACACATGACCTTTAGACTGTCTGTTAAATTGCAAAACACACATCAATAGGACCTTCACACAATACAGGGTCAATTAGCACAACACAATGAAAGGTCCTTAGAAGCCATCCTAGATTCATTTACATCACAGTAGCAGACTTAATTACCACAGCAAGCTTTATAGTACACAACAGCCAACACACACATATATATATATATATATATATATATATATATATATATATATATATATATATATATATATATATATATATATATATACACATACACATACATATATATATACATATACACACACACACACACACATATATACATATATATACACACACACACACACACACACACACATATATATACACACACACACACTAAATATACCGCATTAAATCTGACTGTCCATTATTTTCTGGCTCATGTTTTCCAAGAGCTTCTGGGTCCCACGACCCCCTCGTTACAGTGCCCAATTCAAAATATTACATTAACGCCCAGTAAAACACGGATTCTGAGACATACTGTTGCATTATGGGTGTGAACGTGCCCTAAAGTGGTGTTACAATCTCACAATTTGCTTGTAGCAGAGGCACTACAAGTCTCAGCCTGCCCTTGTATAGTAAAAATTACATGTTTGCTACCTGTAATTTAAATTCTTCTCAGAAAGTTTCAAGCGGCACTAGATCCTCAAATATGAAATTAATTAATTAACAGCCAAGAACATTAAAATGTAGCAGGCATTGCCGACTGATTATGCTGCCAATAATTTGTCTGGCAGCCTCTGTGTTTTGAAATGGCTTGACACTTTGTGGGTCTGTTTTATTACAGGAGGTAAAAAAAAAAAAAAATCCAAGGACTTCACCTCACTTTTTCTGTGGAAATAAATTGAACTCCACATGTGCAGTTGTTTATCGTAAGCCTGTAATAGACTCTCCGCGGTTTTACTCTGTCAGTAGAGCTTTATGCAGATAAAAATTTAACTTATCAGTCCGGAACATTAAGAAGGACAATAAAAAATAAAAAAAAGGAACCTGCTTCTGCACAGCGGTAGGCCTTCTTCCAATTAAAAAAGCTTATAGAGCTGGCCCACTTATTTTGCTATTTTAGTGTAAGCTGACTATTGTACCAACTCTGCTGGTAGACTGCTTAGAATCCATAATTTTGTTTTTCCTATTAAAATTATTTTTCCCCCACCAACCAAATTTATGTCAGCAAGATAGTTAAATATAAAATAAAGGGGGAGAATTCAACTAAATCACTTGTCTAGTAGTGGGCAACTACCTATTAAACTGATCCACCCTCTTCGCACCGCCCCCCGAAACTCTATTCAGGCTTCAATCTTCACCCTAAACTTTCCGGTCTCAGAGAACCCCTGCTAAAAATTACTAGATCTACAACTCCTGATATATTAGTGCGATTGTGAGTGGGGAGAATGCTCCTTCACTTGTGGTCATTGTAGGGCTCAAGTCGCGTGGGAACGGGGTCCCTGCACTTTTTTCACAGCAGGAACGCAGTTCCCTTTGCAGGACTAGAGCAGCGGAGAGCAGCCGAGCCAATCCTTCACTAAGCGGCGATGCCCAGCTCCAGTCACTGTCAGGGGCAGGCGAACCTTAGTAATCCTTAATGTTACTGGCCGCTTCCTGTATATGGATTCATCGGGTAGTGTACAGGTATTCCGTCACTTCCTCGATGCCGCAATGTCTCCTGGGAGCTTTTGTCATTGTTCCCAGGAGACATTGTGGAGGTTTGCTGCAAGTTATCGCAGGATTTAGAAAGAACTTTCTGTCTCCTGGGAACAATAACAAAAGCTCCCAGGAGACATTGCAGCATCGATGAAGTGACGGAATACCCGCACACTAGCCAATGAATCCATATACAGGAAGCGGCCAGTAACAAAGGTTTACTAAGGTACAGTGGATTGAAAAAAAAAAAAAAACACAACATGCGGTTTAGTAATTTTGCATATGAGCATATCATTTTTTTATTTTTTTGGGTGGGGGAGTGAAATTGGGTGGGAGTTCCCACACTTTTTTCCCCAGGACTTGACCCCTGGGTCATTGGGAAGGATTACTCCTCTACAGATAGCTAAAAAGATCAATGGTGTCAGTGGAAACTTATCTGAGAGACAGAAATTACTCAGAGATCCTCTAGCTACATCTGGAGAAACCCTACTCTAAAGTGTATCTAAACAACAAAAAAGAAAAAAAGTTACATTGCAGCTTACAAATTCTTATTACCGTATATACTTGAGTATAAACAGAGTTTATCAGCACATTTTATTGTGCTGAAAATGCCCCCCTCGGCTTATACTCGAGTCACTTTTTTGCGCCTGATCTCCCGGATTTTGGGGACCTGGTACTGGCCAGCCAGAGTTCCCCTGGACCTCAAACTTGGCAAATATATAGCCCCATTTCTCCTCTACAAGTGTGCAAAGTTTGTTGTCCGGGGGACCTACGGCTGGGGAGCACCAATTTTTCAAAGCCAGGCTCCCCTTCTATATACGCCTATGGTAAACGTTAGTCTAGTCGTGGGCACAGTGAGGCAACGTGAGGCATGCAGATGGACACCGTAGGCTTATACTGAAGTCAATACGTTTTCACATTTTTTTTGTGGTAAAATTAGGTGCCTCGGCTTATATTCGGGTCGGCTTATACGGTATATGTGGTAGCTACTACTTCTCACCGGAAGATCTGGCCAGTAAAACCTTGTCTTTTTGTGGCTAAAACTACCCCTCCCCATCATATCTAAGAAGGTGCATGTAATTACACATGGACAGTAGCCAATGAGAGAATATCTCTGAAATGTGGAGGTGCTGAGTGAGCAACTCCCCTGTGTTCAGTATATTGACATCAAGTTGCCTGAGCACCACCTGGAAGAGACCATAACTCACTGTATGCAGCACAGGCTACTACTGAGAAGGTCCCCAGTGAATGTGAGATTTAAATAATTAGATTCAACCAAGTTGGACCAATGTAAGAGTAAAAAAAGAAAAAAAACTCAGCTTTACACCGTTTGTCTTAACCATCTAATCACTACTTTTGAGGGACAGCTTGGTCAGGACCTTAAGACCAAAAAATGTTTCCCCAACCTTTGCTGTGTCTCTTGTTCAAAAGTAAAAAAAGGAGGACATGTTCCACCCACACACACTTATCCCAGAGAAAAATCATGAAAGGAAAATATCGAACAATGCTGATCGCTATATTCCCCAGACTGGTTGACCAAGCGACCTTGAGCACAGACTGTACACAATAGGACAGGCATGTACTGGTCATCGGGACTACTAGGAGTTTCTTGGTCCGATGGCTCAGTGGGCGGGTCAAGGGCAGTCCTGGAGCTGCTCCTCTCTGACAGTGAGTGATCGCGATTACACAATTTGTTCAGGAGGAGTAGCTGCTATCACTTGCTGGAGAAAGGATTACACTTTCTGCTCTCTCCAGCCTGCAGGGGGAGATAGACAGCAGGCAGACTTTCCTTCCTCTCTCCCCTTATCACATGTCTGGATAGAGGAAGAAGAGAAGCTGCCTGAACTGAGAACACGTAGGAGGGGGAGGAGAGGGGAACACTCTGATGTAAGGGGTGCTGCTGATGGGGACACTCAAAAAGTTTAAAAGTCCAGGGCCAAATTTTTGTCCCAATCCAAAACAGGAAGTGAGTGTAACGGTCACCACTGGTTACGATCTTCCATCAACCCAAGACAGCTTATACAACAGGCCGACAATCCATGTAGACACGATCCATTCCATTTCCCAGAACAACGAGACTCAGCTCTGTTCTCTAGTTTCAAAATGTATGAATGTTTTAATGGTAAACTCAGCTGGTTCTTATACAGTTACAAACATGTCACAGTTACTCACAGGGACAATGAAACTCTCCACCCCCCTCATCACACAGTGGGGCTTCATACACATAATGACATTCAGGTGAGTTAATTATCCCCCCCAGACGTCCCGTCTCCGACAACAGCTATTAACTTACATAATACATATTCCTATGTCAGACGTTCGGGCACCGAATTACAGGAGTTAATTACTACAGCCGACAAGACATCTTCCACACCTATTATCAATAGAATTCACACAAAACAGTATTAGCATCACACAATGAAATGTCTTTCAGAAGCAGACTCAATTAGCATCTCAACAGCATGTGTCCCCACCTTGAATGAAACATTGACCATTACAGCTTGTAATATGTCCAGATCTCTTTCAAAACATGAATCATCATTTATCAGTCACCCTATGCCCAAAAGGGGCACAGGGTGACCTTAGACCCAAGAGTCATTAGTGACGCTGGCACAGGAGTACCCCCCCCCCCATCCCTCAAAAGTCTCTGGGCATCACGTTACAGTGAGTATTTCTCAGAAGTAGTAAGGACATTTAAAAGCAAAAATCGAAGGATGAGGTAAGTGAAGGAGGACTGCACTAAGGTAAAAGGTTAAAGCCAAATTCCTTTACAACCCCCTTAAACTTTGAATTTCTTAGTTGTGTGCCATAACATGCAAAAACAAGGTGTCCAGGTGCTCATTAAACAAGGAAATATTCTTATTCAAACTAACCCGTTGAACAAAAGTCCTGAGGTTTAATTGAGGCATGTACCTTTTATTTCTTATTTTCTTTTGACTAAATGAAGCCGTGGTGGTAATATAATAAATATACATTAAAGCCATGTAGCCGACAACAAGATCAGTGTGGCTGGCAGTTACATGCCACACCGACATGAAAACCTTGTAATATACATACAGATAACAAGCTCATACAACAAGAATAAAAGCCTTCACGTTCTCACAATAATCTGCTCACTGCTGCAAGACCAACAGCATTAAAATACATCTTTATCATCAACTTGTACATGTGCAGAAGGTCTTTAAATAATAGGCTCTAGCTAGGCAGACAGGCAGCCATTTCACCAAAAATGAAGCATCATGGGACCTCTGTGCATCTTCCAGCTTGTCATCAGAGCGCTGGGACCCACTGCAGTCCCTTCACAATTTGCTTGACAGGTATTAGCAGCGTGTTCTCTTTATTAAAGCTAAAGTGCAACTGGCTTCCTCATACAAAAAAAAAAGTTAGGAAATGTCTCAATTAGCACTTCCAACTGTCAAAAGTTCCGGCTGTTGTCATACAATGAGAAGAGTGCATTCGATTGCTGCAGCCCAACCCCACTATTCCTTTTCACTGAGATTACGCTAAGGTACGCCAGGTCTCTAGGTTTACTCTACACAGAAAAACGCACTTCATTCAGGCCATGATCAAACCAATGCTTTCAGATCCTCACCCTGACAATTTAGTTAAGTGGCGCTCCAGCCAAACGGTTAATTACAGATAATACAGTACACAGCCAACATTTTATCATACAGCAACACTAGCTTAACCAGTAAATTACCTATGAATGAGAATAACAACAGCAAAAAAATCTCCCCAATTAAAAGGCGACTCAACGTTCCTTGGAAAAAAAAAAAGTGAATAATAAAATTATAGCATATACAATAGAAGCCATGTTATAATTTAAGGTTATAAAAAAAATTACTTTTGCTTTTCAATCTGCAGCCGCTGCAATTTTCTGTGAGATTAAATGCAATATATCAACCCGTAACACAGTTAACGAGCGTTTCGCAATACGAGCACTGTATTTTTAAAAATCCTAATTCAGTTTGCGAGTGTTGTCTCGCAAATCTAGCAGGATTCAAGCCAAAGCTGTGTGCAGTACCGCGTTTGGCCTGAAGTTGGGGGGAGGGGTGCTGGTGCCAAACGGCGCCGATCAGTCGTTTGGAAAATACTCGGAAAGACTTGGAAATACTTCGTTTGAGGTTTGCCAAGGTCAGTCAAGCTGTCCCCAGGCCTTTATGCGAGTTTCAGGATGCTCTCCAGCGCCCCACATCTCTGGCCACATGCGATATTGCATGCCATTGAAGTCAATGCAGACTGAATTATTTTAGTCTCCGTTGACTTCAATGGGGAAACTCACTTTGATATGCGAGTACTTCTCCTGGAACGGGTTATGCTCATAATCCGAGGTTCCACTGTATATGGGATTCTGTACTTGCCAAATATGCTGCAGAATCTCCCTCCACCGAGTCTGGCTGCAGCCATTTTAACTGTGGGCAGCTGAAGCTGCCGCCTGTTCACTTCCTGGATTTACACAGCAGGCACACATCCAGAGAGAGCGAACGAGAGCTCTGCATGATTTCATAAGCCTAGGCTTTTTACCAGACAATAAACCGAAGGGGGCTGTATAAGGTATTTACTGGCAGAAAAAAATTAAAATGTTTTACTAGTCAAAGTTAAAAAAGTTAACTGCCGGGCCATTGTCTTCTCACAGTGTTGGGAGGAGGGGTGCTACCGTTAAATGACAAAGGGAATCTGGCAGGCTGGTTGTACCAAATTTGATTGATAAATTTGTACATTCAGCCTGCCCATTAACAGTTCGAATCTTGGCCAGTTCCTGCTGAACTGACCGTGATTTGAACCATTACTGCCCTGCCCAATCACAGTATAGACAGCTATGAAGACCTGACAGTTGATCTATTCCCTCTAACCAAAAAAAAAAAAAAGAAAAAAAAAAATCTTTAAAAAGCATTTCAATAGAGGGACTCCTAGCTGTCATAGATCATATTTTAAAACATTGATCGGCGATTTTCTTTGCTAAATGCACCGTTAACTCCCGTCATACATTCTCATTTCTAGAAGACTACGGAGACCTGTCATTTGACAGCCAAGTTGCAGTAATGAGTTATACGTCTTAAACAAGTCCCATCAGAAGAATAAAAAATAAATTAAAAAAAAAGTGAGAGCGGTCCCAAGTGTATACATGTAACAACAGCCCATGGAGCAGAACGTCCTGCGATACGGCAACCTAACAAGTATCCGAGATACCAGCACTGCTACTCTGCAAGGAGCTGACCTGATAAAGCCCTCATCACACTTTAGAGAAGAAAGACTGTGCCCCAGTGACCACAGGGAAGGCTTTTCAGATCCTCTCTATAATTTGCTCGGCTCTTTCAGTAGACATGTGGAATGAGGTCACTACAAGTGCGGGAAGCAGTCTTCCTACACTGCACTGACCGCAGCCAGCCTGTCTCTGCTTTCTGCAGGTATTGACATGCTGTGGTCTGGAAGCACTTAACCCCTTTGCGGTTATTAAAGTAATAATCAGCTTGAACTAACTTCTCAAAAAAAAAAAAAAAAAGAAAGCAGCAAGCACAATCAATTACTTTTCCTTTTAAAAATGGAATTAGATCACATAACCGATAAGGTTATGTATAGGTGCCTCGACATGACTCAAGAGGCCCACTTAATTAAAAACAGCTTGCTTTATTTTAGAAGAAGGCATTACTAATGGGAATAACCAATAACTACATGAATCGATCAGCTTTTACTTATCAGAACATTGGCATGCAAAATACTTGGATCGGCGCCTATTCCTGCGCCTTCCTCTCCCAGTCCGAGTGCTGTTCTATAGGGAATAAAGGGGTCAGGCAACAAGTCAAATTAAAATAAATGTTTTTTTTTTTTTTTTTATTGTCGCTCTTTTTTTGATTATAGCGCAAAGAATAAAAACCACAGAGGTGATCAAATACCACCATAAGAAAGCTCTATTTGTGGGAAAAGGATGTCAATTCTGTTTGGGTGCAACGTTGTACACCCACGCAATAGTTAAAACGGCGCAGTGCCGAATCGCAAAATATATAGAATTTTTTTTTTTACTTTTTGGTATAAGAAATATCGCTCAAAAATACAAAATTTCTTTCTCAGTTTAGGCCAATATGTATTCTTCTACATTTTTTTTCACCAAAAACACGGCTTAAGCGGTGATCTGTGATTTTTATCGTGACTGACATTATGGCGGACACATTGGACACTTTTGACACTATTTTGGGACCATTGTCATTTATACAGCGATCAGTGCAATAAAATTTACTGTGTAAATTACACTGGCAGTGAAGGGGTTAACCACTAGGATGCGATGCAGTAGATCACTGTCCTGACACTAGGACAAACAGGAAAATGCCTTATTTAAAATAGGCATTGCCACGTTCTGCAGCTCTGTAACACGATCGCGGGACACCGGTGAACATCGAATCCGCGCCCGCATGGTGGCAGTTTCAAAGCAACAAACTGGTACGTTGCTTTGCGCAGCCGTGCCATTCTTCGGACTTATAAGTAAGGGCGGTGGTCGGCATGTGGTTAAACAGCATGGTGCTTGTTCGGTGTCATTTGTCCCTCTCCAAGATGTAAAAAACACAAAAAAAACACACACATACGCCTTACTGATCCTGCCTGTTCTTATGTCCTCCGTGTGTGCTGAATCATGTCTGCTGATGACTCAATCATGCCACTGATCTCTCTATTCCCCTCCATCCCTGCCTGTCAGCTCCTGTGTTTGAGCCGTCTCCGCCCCTCCCCCCGCCACCATTAGTAGCTGGCAGTAAAAAGGTAAATACTGCCAGCCCTTCTGTTCCATCAATTCATCCTACACTAACGGTTTAATAAAATGCCTGTAAATACCTCATCATAGATCTTTTATGGTCTGTTACGAGACCTGCTGCTGCTCTCCTCCCCCATCTAAGACAGTAATGTATTTAGGATTTGGGCTGCCCTAGACCTGACGAAACTCATTCACCCCCTAATTTTAAATATGGCCACCTCTTCCTGTCAAGGCCACACCCCTTTCCATTTAAGACCCGTCCTGAAATTTTCCAGTAGGGACAACGCGAGCCAGGCCTTCTCATCCATGTCAGTGCCTGACCTCACAAATGTGCTTCTGAAAGAATGCAGAAACATTCCCATAGATACACTCCTAAACCTTGTGGACGGGCTTCCCAGAAGAGGTGAAGCCGTTAGTTGCAAAGGGCGGGCCAACTTAATATTGAACCTTACGGACTGGGATGCAGTTGAAGTTTATGTGTGTGTAAAGTCAGGTGTCCCAATACTTTTGGATATGGAGATTATATTATATATATATATACACACACATATATATACACACACACATATTACATATATATATACACACACACACAAAAATTTCTTAAGCCTTGTACACGATCGGTCCATCCGATGAGAATGGTCCGACAAACCGTTTTCATTGGTTCACTGATGGACTGATGTGCCTACACACCATCAGTTCATGAACCGATCGTGTCGGAACGCGGTGACGTAAAACACAACGACGTGATCAAAAAAACGAAGTTGAATGCTTCCAAGCATGCGTCGACTTGATTCTGAGAATGCGTGGATTTTTAACCGATGCTCGTGCGTACTAGCGATCGGTTTTGACCTATCGGTTAGCCGTCCATCAGTTCAATTTTAACGCAAGCCCTCTGTTTTTTGACCGAAGGATAAAGGATCGATGGGGCATACACACGATCGGTTTGGACCGATGAAAACGAACCTCAGTCCGTTTTCATCGGTTTCAACCGATCGTGTGTACGCGGCTTTAAAGCTCCTCTATGGGGTGCAGTAAAGTTAATAACTTGCCTTATTCTTCCATGCCCCTACATTATTATTTATTCTATAAATACATTGAGCATTTTACCCATGCGGTGGGAGGGGGGGGGGGGGGAGCGCAGGCACAGAATCGCTATATTGCATCACCCCATACACCAGCTATATGTATAGAGCACACCAATGCATATCATTCCTTTGTGCAAGTAGAACATGAATTATTAATAATAATTTCTTTACAATCATCAACATCAGATCTAATTCATATACTAACAGTAGGCAGAACATTACATGACACAGATTTAAAGATGTCCTTGCCATTACTAATAGCTTTAGTCAATGACTAATGTCAGAATACAGTACATGAAGTTACAGAACAATGCCCGAGTTCACCACCATTTCAGTTAAGGGCACATAAATCAAAGTACAGGGCAAAGGTTTTTAAACGAGCAATTTTCGCTCAGACAAATTTTAAATTATTTTCCATATAAATCACTTCTGCGTTATTATATTAAAACCAGCTAAAGCAAGCTCTGGCACAAATGATGATTTAGGTTGGTCCTCAATGCCACACAAACTTTTTCATTAGCATGGCCTTTCCATGAAAAATGGAAAAGTTGCTTCCCTGCCTGCCAGCCCCCACCATACAAAATTAGCAGAAAAAAAATGATCAGTTTTGCCTTTTGTTATACTTTAAAGTTTTAAAGTTCTAGACCAACTTTGCTATTGTAGGTTAATGAATCACTGTGAAATTGTAGCTTGCAGTCTACCCAGAGTCCATCTGCAAATCAAACATTCAGGGTCCACGCACACTGACAAAAGTAATAGCTTTTTCTAGTAGTGTTTTATTAATTACGATTATTATTATTATTATACAGGATTTATTTAGTGCCAACAGTTTGCACAGTGCTTTTCAACATGAGGGAAGACAGTACAGTTACAATACAGGAGTAGTAGTGTTTTAAGAGCAGTTCCTTTAAAAAAAATAAAAAAAAATAAAACACCCCTTCCTGACCAGAGCTTTTTTTGCGATTCGGCACTGCATCACTTTAATTGACTATTGCGCGGTCATGCGACATTGCACCCAAACAAAATTGCCTTCTTCCCCCCAACCCCACAAATTTCTTATGGTGGTATACCTCTCTGCGGTTATTTTTTGTGCTATAAACAAAAGAAGAGTGACAATTTTATTGGTTTGTGCAAAAATTATAGTGTCTACAGAATAGGGCATGGGTCTTCAAACTACGGCCCTCCAGTTGTTCAGGAACTACAATTCCCATCATGCCTAGTCATGTCTGAATGTCAGTGTGTTACAATGCCTCATGGGATGTGTAGTTCTACAACATCTGGAGGGCCATAATTTGAGGATCCCTGGAATAGGGGATAGTTTTATGGCATTTTTATTAATATTTTTTTTTACTAGTAATGGCGGCGATCTGCGATTTACATAGTGACTGCGATATTGCCGCGGACACTTTTGACGAGATTTTGGAAACATTTTCGTTTATACAGCGATCAGTGCTATAAAAATGCACCGATTACTGTGTAAATGACACTGGCAGGGAAGGCGTTAACCACTACGGGCGAGGAAGGGGTTAAGTGTGTCCTAGGGAGTGATTCTAACTGTGGGGGGGCTGGGCTACCAGTGACACGACAGTGATCACTGCTCCTGGTGACAGGGAGCAGTAGATCACTGTCCTGTCACTAGGCAGAACAGGGAAATGCCTTGTTTACATAGGCAGAACGGGGGTTCTGCCCCTCCGTGACCCGATCGCAGGACACCGGCAGACAGAGTCCGCGGGTCCCACAGGCACGGTCACAGAGACCGTGGCGGGCATGCGCCCACAATTTAAAGGGGACTTATCTGTACGCCTATTTGCCCAGCCATTGTGCCGACGTATATCGTCGTGCACTGGTCGGCAAGCGGTAAAAAAAAAAAAAAACACACACACACACACACAAACTATTAGTAGCGTTTCTGCTGGAAAGACATTCCAAGAAACTACAACAATTTTTTGTTTCTGCTCCTAGTCGCTGAAGCTCAAGAAGTGCTAAGGCTGCATTCACACCTTAGTGCAGCGTTTTGTACCACGATTTGCCGCGACAAAATGCGACGTTTTTAACCTTGTTCTTTTAACAGGTCATTGTTGGCTATGCTGAACGCCGAAGCCGCCTGGAAAAAAGGGTCCGGGACTTGTTTGAGCTTCACGCGATCGGCGTTTGGCGTGGAGATGTGAACCATCTCCATAGAGATTAATGTCATTTCTCCCCTCCAGTGTATCTGAGCGTCGCGCTTCAGGCGACAAAACGCTCAGGTGTGAATGGAGCCCAATAGCCTAAAATAGTGTGCATGGACACAAAGGATAATCCTATTTAGCTTCTAGGAGCATGAAAAAAGAAAAAAAAAAAAAAAAAAAGCCAATAACCGCTTCTAGGTGCTTAAAAAAACGCTAGCATGCTTGAGCCTCAAAAAGATAGGAAATTATTTTTCCTTTTTAATTCAACAATTTATTTATTTAGGCATGCTTTGTGAATGAGAACACAAAACATCTGGTGGGGTTTTCTCAAATTTGACTGCAAAAGTGGAAATTCAGTTTAAGTGTTTCTAAGAGCCATGACTGTGTGCAAAGAAGACAGATGTGCGGTGCAGATGTTATAATAGGATTAAGATTTTGAAGAGTCTCCAACACTTTTAAAGTGAAGTTAGCACCCACAATATATTTTGTTAAAATTAAAGAAACTCCCTATTACTAAAACCTACATGCACTTCTGTATCCATAGGTAGAAAGCTTTAACCCATAGTGCGGTTACAACTACAAACGAAAAAGGCTCCATGCACACTGAAGCTGATAAAACGGCAATTTATTGGCGTTTTGGCTTTTTTTTTTTTTTAAAGCCCATAAACTGAACTCTATGTTAGCCTATGTGCCCATGCACACCTGGGCGTTTTTCAGTTTTAATGAGCTTTGGAGTTTATTGTTTTTTTTCTGAACGCCCGAAATTTGCGCTCAAATTGCAGTTTTTTGGCGGGAAAAACATGGCGGCATGTTTTTAGCGTTTTTTTATCTATAAAAAAAAAATAATAAATAAAAAAAGCTGATAAAAGCTACACTGAAAAACACTGATTAAAACGATTGCAAAAACGCTAAAAACGTTGCAAGGCTCCCTGCAAAGCTACTGGCGTTTTTTTATAGCTTTTTATCAGCTTCAGTGTGCATGGAGCCTAAAAATTACATTACCTCCAAAAAAATAACCCAAAACACAAGCACACACACATTCCTGCAATCTAGTAACATGCAAGAGGCAACAACAAGAAAAAAAAATGCAGAGTTATTAAAATGTTTTAAAGTGGAATAATGGAGCATAATCACCATCAGGAACCACTCGCTTTTATCCTCTGCAAGCACATTTAGCCATGAATTACCAGCATAAAAGCTCTGCCAGTAATGACTTTTGATCAAACCAGGCTTTGTGCTAAAAAATGCTTCTTGTTCTTCCTCATTACCCTCAACACATACCGTTTTATCTAAGGTTTTCTTAAAAAATGTTTTTGTTAACCCCCTTTCTTTTAAACGTGTCTGGTACATCAGCCGTCAATTAGAATGCAATAAATTAAGGTTTTAAAAGTAGTAATATTTAAATTGGGCATTAAAAAGTAGAAGCTCAGCCAAAGCACGTTTGCTGTGCATCACAGGAGTGCAGTCATTCTGCGCTTCTGTGACCAGTTTTCAGCACACAGTCCAGGCTAGGGGAAGATCATGACCATACGGTCGGGATCCACCCAGATCCCTAGACGGGTACCTGGCTCAGCCTCTCTGCAAAGAAGCAGAGAGCCTGAGCCGGCCATTCCCGCCCCCTCCACATCTCAGCGGGGGTGGCAGAGCAGAGAGGGGTGACCGATCATGACCAACTCTCTGCTAACAGAGCTCTGAGCGATCAGAGGTCTTTGATCGCTCAAGTTCTCAGCCTACATACACAGCATATACACAACTGAGAAACTCGTCGGGCGAAACATAGTTTTCCCCGTCGAGTTCGAGAAAAGTGTACACATGACCGGTTTCCTTGGCTTAATACGTCTCCCATTGAGTTTCTTGTTGAATTCTGCCGAGGAAACCGGTCGTATGTACGCGGCGTTAGAGCTTGGGGGACGGCCGATGTAGCATCTACCTAAAGATGCATGGATACTTTCCTAAATGTACAGAATATAACTGGGTACTAACATTTATAGGAAAAGTTGATCCAGGGAATATCCGATTGCCTCATGGGGGGGGGGGGGGTGGTATCAATCAGGAAGGAATTTTTTCCCCTGCAAATTGGATCATGCTTTGCTGTTTTTTTTTTGCCTTCCTCTGTATCAACTGTGGGTATAGAATTGGGTATATGTGATTGTACGATATTATTTTATTTCTTATGGTTGAACTTAATGTAAGTGTGTCTAACTATGCAACTATCTAGGAAAGTATGTTTTTTTGGAGAAAACACCCTAAACTTCTCTTTTAAAGCAAAAACTATAGGCATGCAACTAACCATGCATGGACTTAAAGCTGAACTACCGAGAAAAAGGGAAAAACGGTGTGGGGCATAAATGCTAGTTTTGGAGGGGGGCAGGAAAAAGCAGGTTTACTTACCCAATGCCCTCCTCCCTCTGCACTGCAAGACCGGTCCCCACAGCCTCTTCTACCCTGTTCTCTGGCAGATGTAGGTCCTCATCGAGGACCATGTAGACCCCATAGCCATGTTATGAATGCAAGGACCCAGAGTACCAGTCACATTGTCTGGTGTGTAGGAAAGTAGAGGGTGAGCACCAGCTACCAGGGAGCGGGGGTTCGGGGCAAGTAAAACTACCTTCTGCGGCCACTTCGATAAAGACCCTGCATAAAGTAGTATAAAAAGATGCATAAGCATATACAAGAGTAAAATTCTTCAATTCCAGTATTGCAAAATATACACGTACATTACGACACTCAAACTCTTATTTTACAGCTCTGTACTCCTTGCTCATCTTTATGCAGCCGTGTGTATGGTTTCATAGACTACAACACATCTATATCCATATTGGTACAAAAAAAAATAATAATCCACACGTTATCGTGCAAGAGACCCAATTGATCCCTACCAGCCAATCTATCCAGGACTCTGACCTAACTTTCCTTCAAACTAAAGTTAAAGCAATACAGTTTAGACAAGGGCCTGTCTACATTGTGACTAGGTCGTAAATGAGTAGCATCTGACCAGGTCACCAATACGCTCACTCTCCCGTTAGCAAGAGAATTGCAGAAGGCCAACAAAGATCAATTGCATGATGTAATAATTAACTGAGTATTTTTAATGACTAAGCCCCCACTACTGTTTTCCGATTTCATTGTGACTTGTATAGACTATTGTATGAATTTGCAAGCCACAATGAAATTGGCAGTAAAGTAACGCGATTTTAAAGCTTCACCGGTGTGAACGGAGTATAGGGTATATTTTGTAATAATAGGGTAAATTGCCACGCTAAAATGTGATAATAAGGTGACTCAATTAAAATAAAATATAACATGGAACAAATGCACGTGCATATAGAAGTAAAAAAAAAAAAAAAATCCAGATTGGGTCCTCCAAAACACCGTAGTGACAATTTGCTGAAAGGGGGTGTTCAACTCACTTTGACAATCACCACGTGAGCCTTCACCAAACACAAACAATAGACTCTTACCAGAACATGAGGACTCATCCTGCTCAGATGTGGCTAAAGTAGAGCATTACAGTAAAGCCTTGGTTTGAGAGCGTTTTGCAAGACAAGCAAACTGTTTTAATAAATTTTGCCTTGATATACAAATGAGGTCTTGATATAAGAGCAGCGTCATGTCACAACCGCGTATAAAAAAAAGAAAGAAGAGAGGAGCCTTTAAGTGTAGCAATATGGTTACATTTAATGAAGGTACAACATTTAGCAACTCATTGCTACACTTAGAGGTGCCTCTCTTCTCTTTTATACCCTGTAAAAAAAAAAAAAAAAAATGCCCACAAACCAAGATTTTACTAAATAAATAAATAAATAAATATATACACAAATACATACATACACACACACACACACATACTGTATAATATCTCTTGAATCCAATTAGTGGTGACATCGATGGCAACCAGTGGCAACTGGTGCTGAATATTTGGGGGGGGGGGGCAAACAAGACATCCCGCTGCCCCTCTCCTGGTCGGTCGGCCCCACACTTACAGTATAAATAATTATTAATGATAATAAACACACACAACACACACACTCTGGAATACATGCTTGCGGTGCCCCGCATGTAGATTTGGGAAGGGGCGAATGGATTAGGGGGGTGGCCCCCCTGCACCCCTAGATAGGCCGCCATTGATGGTGCAACGGTCACCACCGCCTACGACCTTCCATCCATCCACGACAAGCTTATCTGACACACTCCGACAATATTGCATACACGATCCATATCAATTCCCATAAACAAGACGAGACTCAAGCTCTGCACTTGCTTCAAAGATATGACAATTTATTGGTATTTTCTCAAATTCTTATACAGTCTCAAGCATAATGCAGTTAGTCACAGGACAATGTAATCTCCACCCCCCTATTCACTCACTGAGGATAATTCTTTAATTGGTAGCTAGACATGACGGCACCGTATCATCAATAGGGTTCAATTAACCTTGAATAATAACACAGACATCTAGTTGAATAAGTTATCTAGACAGCTTTATCACACAATGGCAGAGTCTTGTGAGAGTGGGTGCAATCAACACCTTCAACGGAATGTCTTTACAGTGAATAGCCAACACCTTAAGATATTTCAATAGCCTATTATACAAAAGGTATGACTCACTGTCTGGCTGACCTGGTCATGTCATCATGAACTCCTTGTGATATCTCAGTCCTGAAATATGAAGTATTAATAATGTCCCATCTGTAATATATGAATTAGGATTCTTTGTCACCCTATGGCCCTAGTGGACATAAGGTGACCCTAGACATAGGAATATCTCAGTCTGTCACAGTGCATTCCGTTACAGATGGCAACCATAAAATGCCACATAAAATTAAAATGGAAGAATCCACATAGTGTAAAACAGGTCTAAAAGATTTTATTGCACTTCAAAGTATGCATACTACTCACATGAATAAAAACAATACACACTTTGTATGCATAACAATCCCAGGATGCATGATAGACTTTCCAAACAATGCTTCACAAAAATCACCGGTCCAAGTAAGAGTGGCACGTCACATATGACGAAACACAATCTGTGTTTGCAGGGCCGGCGCTACCACTAGGCGGATCAGGCGACCGCCTAGGAGCGCACTGCCGCCTAGGAGCGCCCGGCCGCTGTTTATTGCACTCCAGCCCAGTGCCGCACTCAGAAGCGTTGCTAGGCAGGTGCGGGGGGGGGGGGGGGCGGTGGACCGTGGGTAACACCCGTGGGTAGCGGCATCACTGTGATCCTCTATGCAGTGGGTAGTCTTCTGAAGTTATGGGGCAGGGTCTTTTTCCCCGCACAGATCAGATGCCTGAGCAGGCTGAGCGGCACAACATTCTCCCATTGGTGGAAAGTTTCAGTCTGGCCCCACCTCTGTCTGCGTGCTCGGGAAAGATCTGGATTTTGGCCCCGCCCACCGTCCCGGGCTCCCGGCGTTCCCTTGGCAACAGGAGATGCTTCTTGCAAACTTCGGGCGGAGGAGCGAGGTGAGTGCGGGAAGTCCCTGTGCCTAGTGGAGCAGAACAAAGCCGCGCCCCCTCCTCTCTGTGTACATCCACAGAGGAGGAGGAGCCCGTCCTTGAGGGACACGTCGCTGCCTGTGTTTATCTGATGTTATGAGGTCTGTAAGGTAAGGGGGGCATCTATACTGATGGGGGAGGGGGTGTCTAATGCTGGGGGTGCCTGTAACTGAGGGGGCCTGTACTGTTGGGGGATCTGCAACTGAGGGGGGTGTGTCTGTAACTGAGGGTAATCTGTACTACTGTGGGATCTGCAACTGAGGGGGGGGTGTGTCTGTAACTGAGAGGGGGGGTCTGTAACTAAGGGGGTCTGCAACTGAGGGGAGTCTCTACTGCTGGGGGGTCTGCAACTGAGGGGAGTCTCTACTGCTGGGGGGTCTGCAACTGAGGGGAGTCTCTACTGCTGGGGGGTCTGCAACTGAGGGGAGTCTCTACTGCTGGGGGGTCTGCAACTGAGGGGAGTCTCTACTGCTGGGGGGTCTGCAACTGAGGGGAGTCTCTACTGCTGGGGGGTCTGCAACTGAGGGGAGTCTCTACTGCTGGGGGGTCTGCAACTGAGGGGAGTCTCTACTGCTGGGGGGTCTGCAACTGAGGGGAGTCTCTACTGCTGGGGGGTCTGCAACTGAGGGGAGTCTCTACTGCTGGGGGGTCTGCAACTGAGGGGAGTCTCTACTGCTGGGGGGTCTGCAACTGAGGGGAGTCTCTACTGCTGGGGGGTCTGCAACTGAGGGGAGTCTCTACTGCTGGGGGGGTCTGCAACTGAGGAAGGTCTGCACTGAGGGGGTGTCTAACTAATTAGGTCTGCACTGAGGGGGGAGTCTGTAACTGAGGGGGGCCTGCACTGAGGTGGGGTGTCTGTACTGATGGGGGGGTCACCTAGGGTGTCAAAGATCCTTGCACCAGCCCTGTGTGTTTGGATCACTTTATAAAGACGATTGACAAGCAGTTAGGAGGCGATGAGACACCTTCTCTCCGCCTGTTTTAACCCAAATTTTGCCAACAAACATGCCACAACCATTTTCTATGTTTTCTAGGTTATCTATGCTTTTCCTTCCTGGTCGCCTAAATGTCACGTTCAGTAGACTTACCACCCACTGGTTGCTACATGTCGGATAGTTTTTGCCACATGCTGCCTATTGCAGTGTAAAAAATGCATGGATAAGTCATGTTTTTTTGCTGCTCACTCCCGCCCCCCCATGTATGAACGAGGCCCAACTAGATTAAAGGGTCACTAAAAGGAAAACATTTTTTTTGCTGAAATGACTGTTTACAGGGTATAGAGACATAAAAGTTAACCGATTCCTTTTAAAAATGATTAAACATAGATAAAAATCAATCACATAATGTGCCTGCAGGTTAGTTTCACTTTTAAACTGGTTTCATGTTTCTGTGATGTAAAGAGACACACAGAACAAAAACAAATCCAGGGCAGTGTTTTGTTTTTAAAATTAATCTGATTGGTTCTGAGGGGTTTTAGACACACAGTAATGACAGCTTGGACCACCGTGAAAAGCTGTCATGAGATTTATCATAAGGAGACAGACAAGCAGGAAGTGTGGAGATCAGAGCAGAATTACAGCAACTTCAAAGCAAAAACGAACAATGAGGACATGAAACCAGGACTGCAGTAAGGTAAAGGAAGCTATTTAGCTAAAGAAAAAAAAAGAAAAAATCCTTTAACCACCTAAGACCCGGACACATACGCTGCTAAATGACCCAAGGTGTTTTTACAATTCGGCGCTGCGTCGCTTTAACAGACAATTGCGGTCGTGCGACGTGGCTCCCAAACAAAATTTGCGTCCTTTTCTTCCCACAAATAGAGCTTTCTTTTGGTGGTATTTGATCGCCTCTGCGATTTTTATTTTTTGCGCTATAAACTAAAATAGAGCGACAATTTTGAAAAAAAAAATCACTATTTTTTTACTTTTTGTTATAAAAAAAAAAATCAAATAAACTAAATTTTAGTAAAACATTTAGGCCAAAATTAATTCAGCCACATGTCTTTAGTAAAAAAAAAAAAAAAAGGGCAATAAAAAAAATGGCTACCTAGCGGGAACAGCGACACTAAAACAGCGATCAGAAAAATGATCGCTTAGTGATGCTGGCAATAGGGAGTGAAAGGGTTAACTAGGGCAGTGATCAGGGGGTTAAAACTTTATTAGGGGGGGTTGGGGGGCTATCCTGGACCTAACACTAACTGACTTTTACACTGCCTGTCACACTGACACTAAATGCAGTGATTAGATCACTGCATTCAGTGACACTGACAGGGGGGTGGGCGATCACAAGGGGTTAATGTGCCTATGTGTGTGTGTGTGTGTCAGTGTTGTGTTGGTGCACACTTACTATGGATGTCTTCTCTCATCAGCAGCGGTGGGAAACACCGCTGCGATGAGAGGTGACATAATTTCCTCCTTCCTGTGTAAGGAGGAGGAACTGACACGAAGGGGGAGCGCTCCCATTGGCTGGGAGCGATCGCGGGGGGGGGGGGGCGGAAAACACGGACATCCGCCCGCTCGTCGGCGATCGCTCCCAGAGCCAGGGGGACCGCCAGGGGAACCGCTGCACGCCGCGGAGGGGGTCCCGATGGGACCCCCGAACCGCACGAAGGCGAGGACGTAAATTTACGCCCTTGTGCCTGTACGAGCCATGTTGTGGCCGTAAATGTGCGTGCGGGGGTCCTTAAGTGGTTAACTACTTAAGACCCGGACCAAAATGCAGGTAAAGGACCTTGCCCCTTTTTGCAATTTTTTTAACCGACAATTGCGCGGTCGTGCGACGTGGCTCCCAAACAAAATTGGCATCCTTTTTCCCCACAAATGGAGCTTTCTTTTGGTGGTATTTGATCACCTCTGCGGTTTTTATTTTTTGCGCTATAAACAAAAATAGAGCGACAATTTTAAAAAAAATGCAATATTTTTTACTTTTTGCTATAATAAAATATCCCCCAAAAAAATATATAAAAAAATCATTTTTTCCCTCAGTTTAGGCCGATGTGTATTCTACATTTTTTTTTTTTTTTTTACAAAAAATATCGCAATAAGCGTTTATCGGTTGGTTTTCACAAAATGTATAGCGTTTACAAAAGGGATAGTTTTATTGCATTTTTATTAATTTTTTTTTTTTTTTTACTACTAATAGCGGCGATTGGGACCATTGTCATTTTCACAGCAAAAAATGCATTTAAATTGCATTGTTTACCGTGGAAATGACAGTTGCAGTTTGGGAGTTAACCACAGGGGGCGCTGTGACTTTGAGTGTTCCCTGTGTGTGTGTTTACAACTGTAGGGGGGTGTGGCTGTAGGTGTGATGTCATCGATCGCGCCCCCCTATAACAGGGATGACGCGATCGATGCTGCGGCCACAGTGAAGCACGGGGAAGCCGTGTTTACACACAGCTCTCCCCGTTCTTCAGCTCCAGGGACGGATCGCCGCACTACAGCGGCGATCAGGTCTGCGAGTCCCGCAGCTTCGGACCGGGTCACGGGAGCGTGCCGCAGGCGCCACCCGTGACCCACGGCTGGGTACTAAAATCAACGTATATATACACGTTGATGTGCCCAGCCATGCCATTCTGCCGACGTATATGTGCAGTAGGCGGTCCTTAAGTGGTTAAATGCATTTTATATTTACCTACAGTGCAAAATATATACAGTATTAATTTTTTGTTGAAAACGAATAGCAAGAATATGATTTTATGGAAACAAAATATGGCAAGAGGCTTTACCACGTCTGAAATATATGTCAACATATGTTAAGCAACTGTTGATTACGTTTAAGCAGGCTTTAAAAACAAACATAGGGGATGATAAAAGAAGAAAGAAGAGTCCATATTTAGAATGAGCAAACTGGATTAAAGTCTTGATCTCCTGTGGGTGAGGGTCTTACTTCCATCCCCCTCGCCCCAGAGGCCTAATGGTGGTATTAGTTATCCAATTAGTCAGTCTGTTCTAGGACATTAACCAAGTATGGGCATGCAGGGCTTAACCCCTTAACATGGGCTTAAGACATAACTTGCATACCTCTATGCTGGAGACAATAAAAGTCGCAAACTTCAAAATAATAGCGGCTGCGAATACTCTAGGGCAAGAAAAATAGAGAAAAATAAATAAAATACGGACAGCATAAATTGAGAAAGTAGTGTATTGTGATGTGTCCTTATGCCGTTGTGAGACTCAAGAAGCTGAAAATTAGCACCCCACACATATGCTGCTTTATGTACAGGAAAAGTTATAATCTTGTGGCTGCATCAGGGGACCCAGAGCAGTTTGATATCATCAAGTTCTATACAAAGACATCTCAGACAAAATCACAAACCCTTTTTATAACGCTCTGCCCTGCCAATTGCCTTCTGGCAATTGATGTGCAACAACTTTGCAGCTCAATCACAACTGATCACAAGGGTTGTCAAGGCTTTGCATACAAAAAAAAAAAAAAAGATAACCTTCTGATATTCCATGAGAAACAGGCCGATGCCAGGGGTGCTTTCTTGGTACATGAATATACAAAGACAGCTTAAACAATGGTGCACATTCAAAAAGATCAGTGCATCCATTGTTTTAAAATGATAAAAAAAAAAAAAATATTAAAAGAACTTTGTTTTATCGCTTATGGCTGTGTGAATAATCAGATTACAAGAATGATAACGTGATCCATGTGCATCCGCTAAAATTTTTTCAGGGAGGGGCGCTTCGGCAGCAGCGATACAGAGTTGCATTTAACCCTTTCTTCAAGCGCTAGCGGGGTTCTAACCTCCCCGCTAGCGACCAAATAGCGCAGCTAACACTATGGTAAAGTGCATTTTTTTAGCGCCGCTTTACCGATAATACGGCCAGCTTGCAGTGTGAAATGGCTCTTGAGATAATTCAGCTTCACTCCATGCCCATATAAATATAGTCTAGAGAATGTACAGACCCCCCTTTAGCACAGACCCCTCCATTCAGCACAGACCCCCCATTCTGCAAAAACCCCTCCATTAAGCACAGATGGATCCCCCTTCAGCACAGATGAACCCCCTTCAGCACAGATGAACCCCCCATTCAGCACAAACCCCCTCTTCAGCACAGATGGACCCCCTTCCCCCATTCCCATTGATTACCTCAGATCAGCCATCAGCGCTGAACAGGCACAGCAGGCTCCCTTCCCCTGTATACACATAAACACTGGAGGCGGAGGTGGCTTCACTCTGCTTGCTATGGCTGTGTGACATCCGGCCCGGGACCGCTCAGACAGCCCGTGGCCGCAAAACTCTTCAACGCCTTCTCGATTTTCCAGGGAGGGTCAATTGCCCCCCCCCTTGCCCTATGGAGCGGACGCCCATGTCCATGTGTGTTGTACTATGTTACATCCTGATTCAGAGGCGTATCTAGTGAAAATGGCGCCTATGGCAAGCACTGAAACTGCGCCCCTGTCAAAACATCTAAAACCTTTCAGATAACTAGGGACAGGGAGGAACGCAGTGCGATGAGGACAGAGAGGGACACTGGGGACCACTGGCGGCTGGTACTCGGCCCGTCATCGGCCATCATGGGGGTGCCGGTCACTCCCCTCCCCAGGCCAAGTAGCAATAGCTGTGCTGGCGCCTCCCTTTAGCAGGCTGGCCGCAATGCCGGGAGCTACATTAGTGGCGGAGACGGCCAAAGGACGACGGGTGAGGGTTTTTTCATGTGGGGGTAGCTTTTTGCCGACCCCCTCCCCATGGCACTTGCCATGGCTGCCATACCCTAGATACGCCACTGTCCTGATGGCAACGAAGACCATTCCATCACAATGGCCAAGTGTAGTCCTCTACAGACACATGTATATACAACTTTATAGTTTTTAAACTAAATGTGATTCCTAAAAGAAACAAAAATATTAAGATTAATACTCATATGTATTATAAAATGAACCTGAACTCTGGAAGTTGAACCAAAAAGCAAAGCACAAAGGACTAGTCATAAGTATTGCCCGAAGGCTTCCTGCAGCTGACTTAACCAGCCTTGTTCTGCACGGTGTCTCTGTGCGGAGGTGGCCATCTTGGTAAAAGCGCAGACTTTGCTTTATCATGTCAAGACTAATGAATTGTGATCTAATGATGGTAGGGGAATATGCAAATAGCATAAAATATATGGGGAGTAATTCTGTTTTATTTTTTATTCTGCACTGACTGTCTTTGAAATTGCCCCAGCCATGTTCAAATCCAATCTGGGGACAGTGTCTTCAATCCGGGGACTGTCACCGGGAATGTCTGGTCACCCTACGATACAGGTATTCGAGCAGCAGGAAGGGGAGCAGAGCAGCTCTGTCACAAGCTAAAGGGCAGGGAGAACAGAGGTGAGCTGCGGATGATGGAGGCACGTAAACTGACCACGATGTCAAAGCTCAGCAGCCATAGGAAAAAGTGGTCAGTTTAGAAGGGAGGGCAGAACCAGTCAGGATCGGCTAGGTATTTTAGGTTACACAGTGGGCCAAATGACACAGCACAAGCACCATGCCGTTTAATCTGCTTTAAGGGAACAGGATCCATTTATTTTTTTAGGGTTACAAACACTTTAACATATGCAGGCAATAAGCCTTTAAAGAACCCATTGGATTTGTGGGTTACAATCATTACAAATCCATTTAACTCAATTAAACTAGAGTGCAGGAAAAGAAAAAAGACCGATTGTGGCAATAACAAAAAGGCAACCCAAAAATAGACTGCACCTAAACTAGCAATAGATAAAAGTACACACAAAGTAGAAACACGCTGCACTTCAATTGTATCACGTGTTTTGAGAGCAAAAGGACAAGAAAGTGTAAATACGCAGCGTAGAGCTGCTCTTTGTTGGTTTATTTTCTGCTGTCATGGAGACTACCTGAAAGAGACTCCAGAAAAATTCCCGAAGACACAAAAGGTCAGCAATGAACTTGACACACAGCAAGGTTTGAAAGTTCTCTTCTCCAATTAGCACGAGATCAGCAACATTTTCAGAGACTTCCCATTTTATTTTAGTCCTCGACTGCAGGCCAAGCGTACAGAGACACTACAAAAAGAAATTTAGACAAACACAAAAGGAAGGAGAATCAAAAGCAAGACTGGCCACAAACATGAGAGATCATCGGCCAACATTTTTTGGCTTGATCAAGAATCGCACATAAGAGGCAGCAGGAGGCATCTCCTAGCCATTTGCTCTTGGGTTAGAAATATTCAAGATCCTTTATTCTTTTTCCAGAGATCAACTAGTTCTGTGAGGTACCCACCACACTCCTTCCTCTCATCTCACTTCATTATAACCACTTGCCGACCAGCCGCAGTATACATACTGTGGCAGGTGGGCTCTACTGCGCGAAACGACATACCTGTACGTCATTTCTTGCAATAGCCAGCGGGGGGGCACGCACGTGTGTCGATTGGTAAGAGGGGGAGCCAATCAGCGGGTCCGGCAGGCGTGATGTCTGCCAGCCACCCGTGATCACACCCGAGAGACAGGACGGCGGTCTGCCGATGTAAACAAGGGAGATATCTGTCCTGTCAGATATGAATAGAGAGATCTTGTGTTCCTACCAAGCAGGAACACGGATCTCTGTTCATGCAGGGAGTCTATCCCCCACACATTTAGCAAGCATCCCCTAGGGACACACTTAACCCTTTGATCGCCCCTGGCGTTAAGCCCTTCTCTGCCAGTGCCATTAGTACAGTAACCATGAATATTTTTATCGCTAATGACCAATGTCACTGGTTTCCAAAAAAAAAAAAGTGTCAGTTGGGTGTCTGCCGCAATGTCGCAGTCCCAAAAAAAAAAAAAAAAAGGCCGATTGCCGCCATAATTTTTAAATAAATAAATAAAATTACCATAAATATGTCCCCTAGTTTGTAGACGCTATAATATGTAGCAGAATACATGTAGCGCCCCTGTACTTCCAAGTAAGGACGCTATTGAAATTTAGCGGGGGATGAGAGACTTATCTAGCTCTCATCCATATGATTTGTGCAAATTTAGCTTCTGTGCTGTGGTTTCATTCTGTGCTCCAGAGGTGCCTTTCCACCTTGGGGCGACAGTGGAGTTCAGGTAGGAGCGCCTTCTGCCCAGCAGCCAATCAGAGGTGTTTTTTCCCCTTGCGGGGCATGCTGGGGGAGGGTACTTCTGGTTAGGCGCCATTTTGGGGCTGAGGAGTTTGTGGTGGATCCGTGTGCGGCACCCACCTTCAGGGTGTGCGCACATCATGGGCCCCGGCGATGGCCTACCGTGCCGGGGTGCACGTGCCACGCGTTGTCTTTGGTTCCGGGACCATGTTGGTCCGGAGCTACTGAAGCTGTGATGGGACCCAGTGGCTTATTGGGTCCCCAGCCATCTTAAGAGAAGATCCCAAGCGAGTTGTGCTGTTCGGTGGGGAGTCAGTCTGAGGAGAGCCCAGAGTCAGGCGATCCAATAGGGCCTAGACGAACCATCGGGGATTAAGGTGACCGGACACTGGGAGTTTGTTGATGGCACCCTGTCAGTCGGTGACCGAAATCAAGAACTACCTGAGGGAAATTCAGGCAACTATTTACATGGAGAAGGAATCGCTCCATTAAACTGTTTTCCAGAGCAAGGGCCCGTGGCAAAGGTCCCACTCCTATTTTCATTAAAGCCAAGTTTGTGGCAGAGACTTGTTTTCCTTCTCAAGGTTCCGAGTGATACCTGGTTGCCAGTTCTGTGAGAGAGACTGTCCGGGTACACTACACCCACTCCGGCTGGAGTGGCTACGAAGCAAAGGGCATCGTTGAAGCAGGACTGTTTCTGTAAAGTTAAGGCCTGAATCTGCAAATTCTCCTTTCACCAACCTTTCTCTGTCTACATCAAATTAATTGTTTGCCGTGTTGGGCAAGAGAATAAAAGCACAGAAAACAACACCTTGCTGTTTGGACGTTCCGTCATTGCTCACATCATCATACCCATAGACGCATCACAGAGGTAACACGCCAATCCCAAATCTAACCAGCAGCTCCTGGGGGGGTAGTGCTACAATACATATTGATGAAGAACGTTTTTTTTTTTGCATTTTTTATTGGGTATGTTTAATAACAGAAAGTAAAAATAGTTCTCAAAATTGTCACTTTTTTCATTTCTAGCGCAAAATATAAAACCTGCGGAGGTGATCAAATACCACCAAAACAACGCTCTATTTGTGGAGGAAAAAGGACATCAATTTTTTTGGGGTACAGCGTTGCACGACCGCTCAATTGTAAGTTAAATTAACGCAGTGCCACCACGCAAAAAATGGCCCGGTTATGAAGGGAGTAAAACCTTCCGGGGCTGAAATGGTTAAAGTTACAACCCAAACTAAATTTCAAATATTCAACATAGAAATGAATACAGGAGGAGGCTCAGCAATTTTGTTTTCATCCAAGTAGTGCTGAAACACAACTTCCCTATGCAAACCAAGCATGCAGCTAATAAACGTGGTTTTGGGGCAATCAGATCTCCCTTCTGGCCACCCATCACCATTCATTCTCTGTAGACCCGACCTGTGCCGGTACCTTCAGCCCTCATTGCTGCAGGTGTGTGTCTGCAGAATCAACCAGCTTCTCTTCAGGTCTATATATGTAGCTTCCTCTTCGCCCGTCAACTTTTACCTGCAGGTCATTTTCTACTAAATTTGTAATTGCCTGAGAAAAGACCTCATTAAATCCGAAAAAAAAAAAAAAAAAAAAAAAAAAAAAAAAAAATCGCAGTAACTGAAGTCAGGGAATAGAGTCCGTTCACGTTTCTGACGTGAGGACTCTTTCCCCCAACTGTCTCTGCTGCCCACCCCGCCCTCTGCCCATGTTTTGTAATAATCCCCATCTGCAACTTTTGCTTGTTGTGGACCACGATTTTGCCTTTCAATTCTGTACTTAGTCTTGTTTCTGCCACCTGCTACCAGTCTGGGTCTACCCTAAGATCTTAACCAGAAACTATTTTGCACCAACTTTCATCAACCTTTGTGGAGTGGGTCAGTGCATATTTGGGCTCCTCTTAGAGATTCTGTGCCTTAGCTCTTTTTAAAGGTCTGCATTCGTTTGGTGACCCAGAGGGTTCTCAACTACCATGACCGCACCCTTCTAAAGCCTCATACACGCGATCAGACAAAGCCGTGGATTTTTGTATAAAGGACATCAACTTGTTCTACATACTTTTTCAGCCAACATTCACAAAACAATTTTTCTACTCTTTAGCGCCACCCTTTGGCCAACTTCTGCCAATGTTCCATCAGACCGTTTTCAGACAAACCGATCGTGTGTAAGTGGCATTAGGGACACCTCTCTTCTCATCTATACCCAGTTGTGACATGACGCTACTCTTATATCAAGACATCACTTGGATATCAAGTCAAAATTTATTAAAAAAAAACAAAAAATTGCTCATCTTGCAAAACACTCAAACCAAGATTTTGCTGTACCAGGGATGGCAAGGATGCCAGAGTTTTTATATTACATTCTTTCTGCTCTTCCAGAAGGCAGAGAAAAGCCACACAGATACAAATAATTACTGTTGTGGGGTTTGTGTTTCAATACATTTTCTGAAGACATTTTAAATGAATACAACAGAGACCGGTACTTGCATGGTCAAGAGATTTCAGCTTTAAAAAACACCAACACGATCAAAGTTACAAGTCCCAAAGGCTTTTGATCCCGATATGATAAAAGCATTACCAAGAAAGGAAATACCGGTAAGTGTCCGCTTTTTTTCTATATTAACCACTTCCAGCCCAAGGACGTCATATGACGTCCTGGACTTTCAGTGGGGATATCTGAAAGATGCCTGCAGCCACAGGCATCATTCAGATATCCATCTCTTCAGCCGGCGAATCCCTGCACCATAAGAACGATCATAGCGGCGGTTCCGCCGCTTGATCATTCTTATAGGCGGCGGGAGGGGACACCCCCCCTCCCGCCGCCATCCGGTGCTTCTTCGGGCTCTCCTTTACCATCGGAGACGCGGAGAAACGATCCGCCGGCGTCCGATGGAAACCAATGAGTAGACTGGTGACCAGATTGTCACCAGTCATCTCTATGATCGTCGGAGGCCCGGGCGCGATGTTATGACGTCACGTCCGGGTCCTGGAATGTAAACACAGCCGCAATCGCGGCTGAAAGCATTAGATCGGTGAATTTTTTTCACGATCTAATGCTTTCCAGCCTGGAGGAGAGATGTGGGGTCTTATTGACCCCGCCTCTCTCCATAAAGAGGACCTGTCACGAACCATTCCTATTACAAGGGATGTTTACATTCCTTGTAATAGGAATAAAAGTGATCAAATTTTTTTTTTTAAAAAGGGTCAAAATAAAAGAAATTAAGTAAAATAAAAAAAATTGTTTTAAACGCCCCTATCCGCGGTAGCTCGCGCTCAGAAGCAAACATACACATAAGTCCCGCCCACATATGTAAACGCCGTTCAAACCACACATGTGAGGCATCGCCACGTGCGTTAGAGCGCCAGCAACAATTCTAGCACTAGACCTCCTCTGCAACTCTAAAGTTGTAACTTGTAAAAAAAAAAAAATGGAGATTTTTAAGTACTGATGTTTGGCGCCATTCCATGTGTGTGCGCAATTTTAAAGCGTGACATGTTAGGTATCTATTTACTCGGCGTAACATCATCTTTCACATTTTACAACAAAATTGGGCTAACTTTACTGTTTTGTTATTTTTTAATTCACAAAAAAATATCCCCCCAAAAAAAGGCGTTTGAAAAATTATTGCGCAAATACTGTGCGAGATAAAAAGTTGCAATGGCCAGCATTTTATTCCCTAGGGTGTCTGCTAAAAAAAACATATATAATGTTTGGGGGTTCTGAGTAATTTTCTAACAAAAAAATTATGATTTATGCATGTAGGAGAGAAGTGCCAAAATAGGCCCAGTATGGAAGTGGTTAAAAGAAATAAGACAGAGGTCTACACTGAACAACAAGACCAAAGCTTATTGATCTGTGGCATTAGGGGTTGAAAGTTAATTTCTGCTAATAAATACAGTTCATGGCCACACAAAACTTTGAAAAAGAGCTTAGCTAAAATGAGTGATTCTGTACATCCGCTACTGTATTACCAGGAATCGTCCCCGCTCCAATGCCAACTGACCTTGAGTTTTGTGACGGTGGCAATTAATCCGAAATGATACAGAGTATACGAGTCCTGACCAGCCACAAAAAAAAAAAAAAAAATACAACGTAATGAGCTTAAACTGCACACACAGACACACATCTTTTGCTGAAACAATGTATCCATAGAAGAAAAAAGAAAAAAAAAAGGGGAAGAAAAGAAAGAAGAGCCCATTCAACCAGCTATCGCACAAGATGCTGATGTGTCATTCGTTTTAAATGGTACCCCAACATATCCAAGCAGTGCAGCGCGGTACACATACCATGTAGCGCCAAAATTCACAAATATGAACCATTTGTGCTTTGCATAGTTATGGTGCCATTCAATTAACCACTTAAAACCCCGGACCAAAACGCAGGTAAAGGACCTGGCCAGTTTTTGCAATTCAGCACTGCGTCTATTTATGCGACAATTGCGCGGTCGTGCGACGTAGTTCCCAAAACAAGATTGGCGTCCTTTTTTTCCCCACAAATAGAGCATTCTTTTGGTGGCATTTGATCACCTCTGCGGTTTTTATTTTTTGCGCTATAAACAAAAATAGAGCGACAATTTTGAAAAAAAAAATGCAATATGTTATTTACTTTTTGCTAGAATAAATATCCCCCAAAAATATATAAAAAAATAAAAAAAAAAACGTTTCCCTTAGTTTAGGCCAATATGTATTCTCCTACCTATTTTTGTTAAAAAAATAAAAAAAAAACGCAATAAGCGTTTATCGATTGGTTTGCGCAAAATTTATAGGGTTTACAAAATAGGGGATAGTTTTATTGCATTTTTATTTTTTTACTACTAATGGCGGCGATCAGCGATTTTTTTGTGACTGCGACATTATGGTGGACACATCAGATAATTTTGACACATTTTTGGGATCATTGCAATTTTCACGGCAAAAAAAAATGCTATAAAAATGCATGGATTACTGTGAAAATGAAAAGTTAACCACTAGGGGTGCTGAAGGGGATAAGTGTGACCTCATATGTGTTTCTAACTGTAGGGGGCGAGGCTGGATGTTGATTGATCGCATTTCCCTATATCAGGGAACAGACGATCAATGACAGAGCCACAGTGAAGAATGGGGAAGCTGTGTTTACACACAGCTCTCTCAGTTCTTCAGCTCCGAGGACCGATCGTGGAACTCCGGCTGCGATCCGGCGGCCTCGGAGCTTCGGACCGGCTGAGCACTTAAAGAGGACGTACCTGTATGTGCTTGTGCCCAGCCGTGCCATTCTGCAGACATATATGTGCAGGAGGCGGTCCTTAAGTGGTTAAAAATCACTTACATTAAAGTGTTGATTAAAAAATGTAACTTCCACTTTAAGTGCAGATGACCCCCTGACATACATTTTTTTGGGGGGTGGGGGATTACTGTTTTTAGGAGGCATCCAGCTCCCACTTCCTCCCCTGGCGCTGCAGCTCCAGAAGGAAGTTCACTTCTCTCCCCTCCCTCCAATCTTCTGGGACACGTCGCAGGTACCCGCTCCCACGGCCGTTCCAGTCGACTAAGCGTCCGGAAGCAGAAGCTTTCCCTCTCGAAGTCTTCTGGGACATATGACAGATCCTAGAAGACTTTGGTGCCAGTCACAGATTGCAGCGCCACTCACGCATAGGAAGTGGGCACCCAGCTGTGAAGCCGAAAGCCGTCACTGCCTGGTGCCCATAGTAGAGATGTCGGCACCGCTTAACCAAATGACGGGAACTGCTTTAAAACACACAAAAAAAAAAAAACACAACAACAACATTTAAAGTGGTAGTAAACCGCTGGGTGTTTTTTTTTTTTTTCAAATCTGAAAAGGTAATGTCATAATGTACTAGAATGCATGACATACTAGCATATTAGGTTAAACTTGCCTTAAAATAAAGGTGACTTGATTTTTAAAATCCGGGAACTTTTTTTTTTATTGGCAAATGATAAACTATTTTATATGCATATTTTCCTCAAATTATCTATACAGTCAGTGGTGTAGCAAGGGTTGTCAGTGCCCGGAATAGGGCAAGAAACCTACCCGATTTCTACACCGACCACTACACTGACCTACCCGATTTCTACACCGACCACTACACTGACCTACCCGATTCATATACCGACCACTACACTGACCTATCCGATTCCTGCACTACTCACAACCCCCCCCCCCCCCCCCCCCCACATGAACAGTGTAGATCGGTTGATCTTGCTCACCTGTCCATGGCCTCCATAATCTATTGGAGCAGGGCTCTCCCCAGGACCAGGGACTGTTCGACACCCAGCTGCACCTTAGTATCCCCTTCCAAGAGCTTCTCCAAAAGCCACACCAGAGGGATCATGGGGGTCAGGCTGGACTACAGAGTCCCTGGGTGGGGCGACATGTGTTTTGCGCCCTCCAAAATGTTGCGCCCTGAGATAGAGTACCAGTTGCCCCCCTCCATGCCACTGCAATCCGGGGACAGTGTCCCCGATCTGGGGACCAGGGCCGTCTTAGTAGCATCAAGGGCCACTTGGCAAAGTAATGCTCTGGTTCCCCTACAATGGAGACAGCGCAAGTAAACAGACATCACGTAGGTAGGGGGCACCTTTTGGGTAAAGCTCCGCATTAACTACATGAACAATCATTCTGTATAGCAAAGAAACAGTGGGGAAAATACTACATACATAAAAGTAACAAAGCTGTCCTGTGCATACAATATATCTGCTAGATTGATGCCTCCCCAGCACTCTGACCTCTCTACAACCCCAGATATCCCCTCAGCACTCTCAGTGCCATCATGGGGCCCCCAATTCCGGGGCAGCTTCGGCTCAAGGACCAGCTGCTTTGGGGAAAGTGCAGGGGCCCCCCCATGCAGCTGGGGCCCCTGGGCAGTGCCCAGGTGTGCCTTCATTAAGACAGCCCTGCTGGAGACTTTCCTTGGAAATCAGGGATGTCTGGTCACCCTATCGTAAAACGAAGCCTTCCAGTGCCGCACAGTCACCGCTGCAGGTGTTCCCATCTCTTCCCGGTCTTCCTTCCGGATCTGCCGACTCCGGCTGTGTGAATGGCCAGAGCCGCAATGACGTTACTTCCACGCCTGTGGGCGGGAGCTGCCGTTTACGACAAAGGACTGACGGAAACGGCCTGGGTGGCCGCTACACATGCCCCGGTGACATCACCAGCTACATGTACAGTATAATATCACCTAAACTGTGCACATTGAGGTATTTAGAGTACCTATAATGAGGCTTACCTATTAGGTACAAGTCAGACGGGAGTTTACTCGCACTGTCAACAGCCAGCACTCTTTCATACTGCTATAGCCTATGTTAACCAAGTTTTTAAAGCGGAGCTTCACCCTAAAGTGGAACTCTCGCTGATCGGAACCCCGTCCCCCCCCCTCCGGTGTCACATTTTACACCTTTCGGGGGGGGGGGGGTGCACTGCAGATACCTGTCTAAAGACAGGTATTTGCACCCACTTCCGGCCACAGTCTAGGGCAGACTGCGAGCATGACGTTAAACCCCCCCCCCCCGTTGTGTCCTGGGAACACTCGGCTGCCAGTACACAGCGGGAGCCAGTAGGCAGGCGTAGCGCGACTCACGCATGCGCCCTAGGGAACCGGGCAGTGAAGCCGGAGCGCTTCACTTCCTGGTTCCCTCACCGAGGATGGCGGGGGCAGCAGAGTGACAAGCGATCGCTCATCCTCTGCTGCGGACGGCCCTGGACTCCTGGACAGCACAGGACTCAGCAGCTGCAGTATTTGTAGCTGCTAGCTTTGAAATATTTTTTTTCAGCGGACATCCACTTTAAAGATATATTCAATTTTTGACAATTCTGTTTAGTGAATAGATTCAGAGCCTGTGTCTCTACCTAAAAATCATCTGACCATACATGTCAGCAAAATCCAATGTGATGTCTGACATAATTATGGTCTCTGTGATGCACGGCTGTTAAATCGTTGTAATCAAAACCATTTTTTTTTTTGTTGCATTAACTGCTTAAAAAATGTCAATGTCTGTCCTGGTTATAAAAAAAAAAAAAAATCATAAAAAAATACACGCACTTACACTTATAGCACCACTTAAATGCCTCCAGCAGATTTGTTACTATGTGCCCATTTTAGGCCATATCAATATCTAGCCGTGCGATTGCTCTGGTATGGGAAAACCACAAGTGTTGTGCTTATTTTAGAATATTCTTGGAATTCTGTCAAGCTGAACATGAAAAATATTTGTCTAATCGACAAACCATGTACACAATACACCACGGTATGCAAATGCAAAGTTAGGTATGATGCTAAACACAAAAAAAAAAAAAAACTTGTACTAAACTAAATCATAAACCAACTTCCAACTTAAAGCCCAAGTTCACACCGAGCTGCAGGAATGAAGCCGTGCAAGTTAAGCCGAGTTCGCACCATTTCACACCCGCTATTACAGAGACATCTGTGCAGATATCAATGTAAATCACAGCCTAAAAAAAAAAAAAAAGCACAGAAACAACTGTTTAAAATCAGTGCGGCACCTGCGCCGTCACACCGATAAGGATGGTGCCATTGCCGCCGATTTGACATGTCAAATCATACCAATGTGAACCAGGGCTAAAAAGGTTGTGAACCCTCACATACACCCAGTGACATGAACAGCCTCAGATGAGACAAACAAATCTTCCTACATAAGTTGTACTTTTTTTTTCTCTGCAGTCTACCCTATATCCCCTCAAAGGGGCAGAAAAGTGTTAAAATCCTTCTCCATCTGTCAGGAGAGGCTGTAGTTAAAAAAGGGGTTGTAAAGGTAAAAGAAAAAAAAAAAAAGTTCCCTAAATAGCTTCCTTTACCTTAGTGCAGTCCTCCTTCACTTACCTCATCCTTCCATTTTGCTTTTAAATGTCCTTATTTCTTCTGAGAAATCCTCACTTCCTGTTCTTCTGTCTGTAACTCCACACAGTAATGTGAGGCTTTCTCCCTGGTGTGGAGTGTCGTGCTCGCCCCCTCCCGCAAGTGTAAACAAACTACTCCCCGTGCTTCCTAGTGAGCCTGTCACTGATCATCTGTTCCCTGTCATAGGGAACGACGATCAGTGACATCACACACCCAGCCACGCCGCTTACAGTAAGAAACACACATTAGGGAACACCTAACCCCTTCACTGCCAGTGTTTCACAGTAATCCATGCATGTTTATAGCACGGTTTGTTGTAAAAAATTACAATGGTCCCAAAATAGTGTCAAAAGTGTCCGCCATAATGTCACAGTCATGATAAACAAAACAAAAAAAAAAAAAAACGCTGATTGCTGCCATTACTAGTAAAAAATAAATTAAAAATTCCATAAAACTATCCCCTATTTTGTAGACGCCGCTATAACTTATGTGCAAACCAATCAATAAACGCTTATTGCAATTTTTACCAAAAATATGAATACATATCGGCCCAAACTGCAAAAAAAATTGTTTAATATATTATACATACATACATACATACATACATACACATATATATATATATATATATATACACACATTTTGTTAGGGAGCCACGGCAACGCAATTGTCAGTTAAAGCGACGCAGTGCCGAATCGCAAAAAGGGTCTGGTCCTTTAGCTGCATAATGGTCCAGGGTTTAAGTGGTTAAAGTATCATTTTAAAGTGGATGTAAAGCCACTCTCATCCTTTCTAAACTACTGCCATAGTGCTGATCTATAAGGATATGGATGCCTCCTGCATGTACCCTTACCTGTCAAATGTCTCCCCTCTGTCTGTTATAACAACTGAAAAACTGCAGATTCTGTGGGTGGAGTGGTGATGTCAGTAGACTCCCCGCCCTCCTCTACACTCCCCTTACATTAAATTCTGCTATGATTACCAACATCCAGTCAAAATACAGAAAAGTAACCACATGACTTCAGAAAAGGAGTGGGGTGGGAATTAAAAAATAATGCCTGTCTGAAGCTAGTGCATGAGATATGTAAATAACCCGTCACTCACAGCAAGGGGGCGGAGCGGACTAAGGTTTTTCTCTGCAAGTCCGTTTTATTTCACTGAACAATAAAAAAAATAAAAAGATAAAACAGGATTGCTTAGAGCTGGATTAATGCTGTGTGGCAACACTGGGCACAGAGAAGAAATCTTATACTATACATTGCGACAGCAAAGACTTTTTTTTTTCCGGTTTACATCCACTTTAAGGCTCGGTTTACACTAGTGCAGCCCGTGCTTTCCAGTTGCGGCAATCACATTCATTCTGAATGGCACCTTCACGCATCTCAGCCTCCAGTGCAATCCTGGGCGCAGGAACGGAAGGGAAAGTGCATTGTTCAAAAAGTCCATGCGGTTTCCCTGTGGCTGCATTTAAAAAAAAGGCATATGCACCTTGTTTGCGCATTTCATGCGCCACAGCAGCCCATACAAATGAAGCTAGCGTGAACTGAAAAAAAAAAAAAAAAAAAAAACACACACTCATGAAGCCATCACATCTAAACAATTACAAACTATAATGTAATAGATGTTTGTTTTGGGTTAAATACCGATTTAACTGAACAACAAGAATAAGTAGAAATAGAAGATCCTATGAAATAAGTAGGAAATGAGGTAGAGCAGCAGGAAACCAAATTAATGTAGCATTCAATACCCAGTCTTTCCAATCTAGAAGATATTTTAAAAACTAGAAAAAAAAAAAAAGAAGGGAAAAAAAAAAAAAGCACAAGTTTGACATTTCAGGTGTGCTGGTTAATGAGCTTTGAGAATTTTGTCCAGCCTTGCCCTGCAGCTACAAGAACCCCCAGTGAGAATCTTCATTACACAGCAAACAACTTGCTATACAGACTGTCCAATATCACAGTACAGCAGGTTTGTCATACCTTGGAGGAAGAAGGTATGAAATATTTGTTATGCGTATTAAAGACATAAAAATAAATTCTGCAGCATATGGGCAAAAAGCCAAAACAAGGGGTGAAAACTAAAAAAAAACAGCAAGCCTGTTTAGCTGTCCTCTCCAAGATTTACAATGCTAGCTTGAGCTTGGTAAACCATATCGCTAGCCTAGACTTGCTGGCCATAAAAAAAAAAAAAAAACCCGAAGAAGCCAGGCAAAAAACAGTTGGCCAAAAACCGACTGCATCCAATCATTCACTGCAGCCCCACCGGCTGCCATAATACAATAGGCACAGCAGGAGATTTGTCTATCTTTGCAGAAAATTAAGGAATTAAAAGTAAAAAATAAAAAAATAAAAATGTAAAAAAAGCAAAAAATAAATAAAAACACACATGGGCCCTTTCACACCACTTTTTTTACATTTAAAAAAGTGGACAAAACACCCTTTAGGCTCCATGCACACTGAAGCTAATAAAAGGCAGTTTGGCGTTTTGCCTTTTTTTTTTTTTTTAGCCCATAAACTGAACTGTTAGCCTATGTGCCCATCCACACCTGGGCGTTTAGTGTTCATGAGCTTTGGCGTTTAGTGGCTTTTTTCTGAACGCCAGAAATTTGCATTCAAAGTGCAGTTTTTTGGTGAAAAAAAAAAACAACGCGAAACGCTGAAAAAACATTTTATCCATTGGAAAAAAAAGCTACACTGAAAAACGCTGATTAAAGCTATTGCAAAAACGCTAAAAACGTTGAAAGGCTCCCCGAAAAGCTACTGGAGTTTTTGTTATAGCTTTTTCTAGCTTCAGTGTGCATGGAGCCTAATGCCGCGTACACACGGTCGTTTTTTGCGATGAAAAAAAAACGACGTTTTTTAAAACGTCATTTAAATTGATCGTGTGTGGGCAAAACGTTGTTTTTTGTCTTAAAAAAAATGACCAAAAAAAAATTCCAACATGCTTGAATTTTTTGTGTCATTTTTCAAAACGTTGTTTTTTTGTTTCACAAAAAGTCACCGTGTGTAGCAAAAACGTTGTTTAAAAAGACGTTTTTCAACCCGCGCATGCCCAGAAGCTAGTTATGAAGCGAGCTTCAATGGAAAAGAGTGGTGAACGTAACCTCACTTTTTGTGAAAAAAACGATGGTGTGTATGCAATATCGTCTTTGAAAAGTGACGTTTCAAAAACGTCGTTTTTTACTTCACAGAAAACGTCGTTTTTTTCCATCACAAAAAATGATCGTGTGTACGCGGCATTAGAGCCGGTTCACACTGGGGCGACTCGTCAGGCAGCTCAGCCACCTAACGAGTCGCGTCCCATTTTAGGCAATAGAACCGTTCCAATAGGAGCGACGCAAGTCGCTCCGACTTAGAAAAAGGTTCTTGTACGACTTCGGGGGCGACTTGCATTGACTTCTATACAGAAGTCATTTTGCTAATCGCCTCTGAAGTCGTCTTCAGGACGCCTTGCCGAGTCGCCCCCGAAGTCGTGCCGCCGCAGTGTGAACCGGCTCTTAGGGCCATTTCACACTGGTGCATTTTTCCCGCGTTTTCGCGCTAAAAATAGCGCTATTAAAAACGCCCCCATGCCCCCCTCCATTGAAATGAATTAAAAACGCGTTAAAAACGCGGCAAAATCGCGGTGTTTTTTCGCGATTGAAATCGCGGCAAAACACTGCGATATTACTGCATTTTTACAGCGTTAAATTCATTTCAATGGAGAGGGGCATGGGGGGGCATTTTAATAGCGCTATTTTTAGCGCGAAAATGCGGCGAAAATGCTGGGCGAAAAAGGGCCCTAAGGCTGCATTCACACCTGAGCGTAGCGATTTGCGACAAATTGCGCCTTTTTTATCGCGATTTTGTACAGGTCTATGGTCACCAACGAAAAAAACGCCCAAGCCACCCGATTCGCGTGACAAAAAAGGGTCCGGAACTTGTTTGAGCTTCAGGCGTTCGGCGTCAAGCATTTTGGAGTGGAGATGTGAACCATCTCCATAGAGAAGAATGTATTTTTTCCCCTCTAGCGTTTTTGAGCCTTAGGCTGCAACAGTTATCTGATGTTGTTTTCCTTCTTTACAGTGTAAATTTACTGCCTGTTGCCTTTTTCATTCCAAAATAAAGAATTTGCAAAACAATTAATAAATAAAAATAAATACAGACATATGAAAAATGCATCACTTTAAATCCTATGGAAAGCCTTGCACCAATCAGTTGCGTTTCAGTTGTGTTTTTGGCTGCTTTCACACTGCTCCATTGAAAAAAACATGATAAAAAAACCTGCATATGTTTGATTTGTCCGTGTCTTTGATGGGTTTGCCTCTTAAACAGCATGCACCTGTGAAATATGCGGCTGCATCTTTGATGTGTTTCCCATTCATTTCAATGGGAAGGTGTGTTTTTTGACTTGCACCAAAAATGCAGCATGTAGGACTTTTAAAAATGCAAAAACTCATGCGAAGAGTTCTACAGGATTTAAAAAAAGGATTTTTTCCCCCCACTTTTTATTTTTTTTAACTAAAAATCTGATCAGTGTGAAAGGGCCCTAAGGCATACAAGCCTAGATTGTAAGCTCTAAGGAGCAGGGCCCCCGGATTCCTACTGTATTAAAGTGTATTGTATTTGTACTGTCTACCCTCAAGTTGGAAAGTGCTGCGTAAACTGTTGGCGCTATATAAATCCAGTATAATATAATTATTATTAATAATGCCCGGTTCACACCTATACAGGTCGCAGTTTGCATATCTCAGGTGCATTTTGCATTTTTCAATACATGTTTGAAGTCTATGGAACCAAAAAAACAGAAATAAGTCCCTGGCCCTTTCCAGAAAATGCAGAGATGTGAACGTGACCCATAGGAAACCATGTCAAATGGACTCTAGTGTAATTCTGCAAAACTGAAAAAGGCACAAAAAAAATGCATAGGTGTGATCCAGGCCTAAGGCCGGGTTCACACTTGTCCGACAAACGCACCTACATTGGGAGCTCATGTCGCATGGACGTGTGAAAATCAATGTTTCCCTATGAGAGCCGTCTTAACTGGTCCAACACAAGTCTGTCCGACTTTGAAAATGCTCCCTGTACTACTTTGATTCTACTTTAGCCCATTGAATATCATCATTGAAGTCGGACCAAAGAAGGATCCTTGTCCTTACCATCTGACTTTTGACATGTGATTACAGCAGCAGTAAAAGGAATTTATCTCACTCTGGGATTGTTTTGATTGGTCAAAGAACAAGTCAGACTACCACAAAGTCGGATCAAAGTAGTATCCTGTTCATTCAAGTTGGATGGATGTAGGACCAATGGTGTAGTATAGTGTGAACCCAGCCTCAAAGAGTGTGGAACTATAAAAATAGGGAAATAATATGCAATAGTTGGATTTAAAAAGCATGCATAACCAGCAACTTCTGAAAACACACAATAGGCTTTTATAGGAGTTCCATTACCCCATATAAAAAGGGGTCATTCTGGTTCCCATCAAAACAGTAGACCACTCCCAAATTTAGGATAGGGGTGCCACCTTATCCCTTTAAAACCAAACACATCAATTACACAGATTCTGGGGCTAATTTAATGCAGGTAAGGCACTAAGTGAGTGTAATTACTACCTTAATCAGCCACAGAACCTGTGTAATTAATATCTGTTTGGTTTTAAAGCGATAAGATGGCAACCCTACAATAGATTTATCATCATCAACTGCAGGCAAATCAATAAAGCTCATTACAGTGACAACTTGATTGAGCATTTCATGCTACTTCTATACCTATTTTGATGCAACTCATGGCAAACATGACATACATTCCAGGACCAACCTTTATAGTAATAGAAAACCGTTATCTCATTCTTATGACCTTAATTAAACGGATCTACAATAACAGAAGATGCAAGCAATGCATGCTTATTAGGTCAAAGGGGCATCATTCCCAGACATAATTTATTGCAATTTGCCATTTCCTTTAGAAAAAAAATAAACCCAAGAATAAGGAACCGACAAAAAAATAAAATAAAACAAATGAAAAGCAAACCCAGCAGTGTCTTATTTTTCTATTCTATGGAGAATTATTTTTCAAGAGGCTGCTTTGGCTCCTAGTCATAGGGCCAAAATACCTTTTTACAGCCAGCCCTAGATGTGAGATATTTAGGGTAGGGTTTTTATTTCTAGGCTTACCAGGTATTAAACCCCTAAACCATTTCATGAAGGCCCAAAAGAAAAAAAAATAACTGTTAAAAACCTTCACTCTCCAATTAAAGGGGTTGTAAAGGGAGAAAAAAAAAAAATCATAAGAATCCTTTACCTGCAGACATTCCTCTTTTCACTTCCTCATTGTTCGTTTTTGCTCAGAAGTTGCTCTATTTCTTCTCTGTTCTGTTCACTTCCTGCTTGTCTGATTGTTACTCACCACCGTGAAGGGAGGCTTTACTGCGGTGGTCAGTAACATGCTCGCCCCCTCCTGGGAACTACATCTGTGCGGCAGGACGCTCTCTACGTGTTAGAGCAGGGATCATCAAACTACGGCCCTCCAGCTGTTGTAGAACTACACATCCTATGAGGCATTGTAACACACTGACATTCACAGACATGACCAGGCGTGATGGGAATTGTAGTTCCTGAACAACTGGAGGGCCGTAGTTTGAAGACCCCTGTGTTAGAGACTTCAAGGAGGTGTGAATTACTGGGCGTGCCGCAATGCATACTGGGAAATGTAGTTCTTACATGAACGAGAGCCGCAAACCAGGAAGTGAATGAGAGAACAGAAACTAGAACGCCGGAGGTGATATAGATGAAGGAATTTAATAGGTATTTACTTGTTTTTTTAACAGAATTATTACACTATTCTGTCTGTCTACCTTGCAGACATTAATTTTAGCCAAAACATTTTTTTCCTTTACAACTCCTTTAAACAAACACTTGTACGGTATTCTTAGTCGAGTCTCCTCTTTTAGTCCCCATTAACAGCGGGATGATTTGACCCATCAGATCACGTGCCAAAAATCGGAGCCTATTTACAGCAACGGCACAGTCCAAATCAGTGCAACGTCAAATTTGTGGCGCCACACCAATTCCCAAAAGTAGATCCTGCTACCAATTCCTGTAGATCCTACTACTTTTGGTGACTTCAGGGGCGCTTTCAATAGACATCGGTGTATGAACCTGCAACATTACTCGAAGTATGTGCCCATTTAAAATACATAACACGGTCTCGTTAAAAACAATCTTTTCCACTATACCTAACATATTAGAGCAGAACTAAAGTTGTTCTGCCATTACATACGGTGTCAGGAGCCAGAATTTTTACTGCAGAAGGGCCATGCAATGTCTCTTCTGTAATAAAGCTACACCTACCTACCTGCTTGCTCACAGCGATCCCAGAATGTAAACTGAGCTTTGCATATAGAGCTTAGCTTACAGCGGCCAGCCCCATTGTGCCAGAATGGCCTCCTGCACATGCCAGCCATCCAATGAAGATGGACAAAAACTGGCACACAGGAATAGATGCCGGCGCCATTGAGGAACCTTTGGAAAGCGGAGTATTGCTTCCTTTAGTTCCACCTTAAAAGTGGTTCTAAAAAGTCAGAAGGTTGTTTTTTTTTATCTTAATGTATAGAATGCATTAAGATAAAGAACCTTCCGTGTGCAGCAGCCCCCTCAGCCCCCCTAATACTTATCTGAGAACCATCTCCAACCAGTGATGTTGCACAAGAGAGTCTTGGCTGTCCAGAAGTCTTCCTCCTCATTGCCTGAGACAGCAGTGAGGCGCCATTGGCTCCTGCTGCTGTCAAAGTCAGTGAGCCAATGATGAGAGACAGGGGTGGGACTGAGCCACAGCTCCATGTCTGAATGGACACAGAGCAGCGGCTTGGTTCTGGTGCCCCCATAGCAAGCCGCTAGCTCTCTTACGAAGCTACCATTGGGTCTGGTATCTAACACTTCCAGGTAGATCAGATTGCCACTTCATCTGATGTAGTTCAGTCCACCCACTGCTTGGTCACTATTGTGTCCTGTTGCAGCTGGAGGCGGAGCCACAGGGTTAATTGTGGTTCTGGAGGCGGAGCCACAAGGTTAATTGTGGTTCTGGAGGCGGAGCCACAAGGTTAATTGTGGTTCTGGAGGCGGAGCCACAAAAGTGGGGGGGGATATGGAGCTGCATGCTCAAATCAGAACAGTAGCAAATCTGACAGTGCTACCACCCTGTAATCTTGTTTCAAATTAAGTTATATACCTTATTTGTGCTCTACTCAAAGCTTCTGCAAGCCATAGGTACACAATAGTCAAAAGAGCCGGCAACTCGAAAGGTTCAAATCCAATTTTAAAAATGATTTTGGGGTAAAACTCCAGGAGCAAGACAGTTGACATGTGTAGGCTGAAACGCGTCCTCTGTCTTGCTCCTGGATTTTTACCGCAACATCATTTTCAAGAAAGATTGGATTGCAATTTTTGGAGATGCCGGGTTTCTTTTAGGCGACAGCATAGCTCTAAAAGAGAAATTATAATTTAAAATTAGCAAATATGTTTACTTATTATGGCTCCTTTTTCTATTTTTTCCATGGCATTTACATCTTCTAAAGCTTGCGCTTTCATATTTTTGTTAGTGTAAATGAGAGATTTGTAGATTAGCCATCAGAGAGCTTTGCATATGACTCAGCCTTATTTCACCTGCTTAACAACTGCTGAAATAAAATATCAGCCATGTACACAGTGTATCACTTTTAAGTAATTTAGTTAATAAATCTGCATTATCTAGGTAGCCATTGCATAGCACTGCAAATCAGGAAGCAGAGCCAAGATCAAAAATGTGACTACACCAGGTCCATGTACAATGCCGACATACTGAAAAATGTTTTTGATATTAAACAATGTAATACCAATAGGAGAAGGAAAAAAAAAAAAGAGGAAAAAAAAAAAAAAGAGGAAAAAAAAAAAAGAAGAGGAAAACCACTAAATTCGCACATGAATTACAAATTTATGGACTGTTAAATTTATCAGAAGATTGGTAACACCCAGTTCTGTGATCCAGACCCCACTGCCAGCAACTTGACATCTCATCTTTACTGCAGTTTAGTCAATGTCATTGACCCATCCCAACCTACAATTGGGCAATAGGGGGGGGGGGGGCAGCAACCTACCAAGGAGGTCATCCCTTGTGTTCTCTCACTCTGTATCAGACTCTGTTTAGCCATTCTGCGATTTAGTACTACCGACGGGCTCTGTCGACAAACGTTCAACATCTATAATCATACAAGTTACCGCCAGTGGCAGGTGCGCCATTAGGGGCGTCGCCCCCTAATCTACATGCAGGGCGCATTGGTTTCTATGTTTTTTTTTTTTTTGGAAGCACATGATTAGAGCCTAAAACTATTTGACTTCACAAAAGGGTGGGCTCGGGGCACAGAGCACAAAATAGTCGCTATTGTGTTCCCGATTCTCCTCCCGGTCAGTCAGGAAGCAGTTTGTGAGACTCGATTGGCCGAGAGGAGAAGCCAAAGTCAGTTAGACAATTATGGGAGAGAGGGTGTGGGTCGAACGGCATCCCCATGTCTGAATTGACACATGGAGCTGCAGCTCAGCTCAGGTGCCCCTATAGCAAGCAGCTGCTTGCTGTGGGGGCACTCAACAGAAGGGAGGGGCCAGGAGCAGCAAAGATTGACCTGAGAAGAGGAAGATCCAGGCTGCCCTGTGCAAAATGAACTGCATAGAGCAGGCAAGTATTACATGTGAGAGATAGATAGATAGATAGATAGATAGATAGATAGATAGATAGATAGATAGATAGAGAGAGAAATAGATAGAAAGAAAGAGAGAGAAATAGATAGAAAGAGATAGAGAGAAATAGATAGAAAGAGATATAGATAGAGAGAAAGAGAGAAATAGATAGAAATAGATAGAGAGAGAAAGAGAGAGAAAGAGAGAGAAATAGATAGAGAGAGAAAGAGAGAGAAATAGATAGAAAGAAAGAAAGAGAGAGAAATAGATAGAGAGAAAGAGAGAGAGAGAAATAGATAGAGAGAAAGAGAGAAATAGATAGAAAGAAAGAGAAATAGATAGAAAGAGAGAAAGAGAGAGAAATAGATAGAAAGAAAGAGAAATAGATAGAAAGAAAGAGAGAGAAATAGATAGAAAGAAAGAGAAATAGATAGAAAGAAAGAGAAATAGATAGAAAGAAAGAGAAATAGATAGAAAGAAAGAGAAATAGATAGAAAGAAAGAGAAATAGATAGAAAGAAAGAGAAATAGATAGAAAGAAAGAGAAATAGATAGAAAGAAAGAGAAATAGATAGAGAGAGAAATAGAAAGAGAGAGAAATAGAAAGAGAGAGAAATAGAAAGAGAGAGAAATAGAAAGAGAGAGAAATAGAAAGAGAGAGAAATAGAAAGAGAGAGAAATAGAAAGAGAGAGAAATAGAAAGAGAGAGAAATAGAAAGAAATAGATAGAGAGATAGGGTTATGTTTAAAAAAAAATATATATATTCTAACAATCATTTTAAGGTTTATTGTGTCAGCTTTAATCTTTAAATAACTTCTTCTGAACTAAGGGTCTGGAGTAAAGCCTGGTACACACTGTTAGTTTCGCCCCCCCCCCCCCCATTCAACCCGGTGGGTTGAATAAAAAAATAAAGACTAAGGAGTTGAGGAGGAGCAACTGTACCAACTATGTAATGTTAGTACAGTGATCTCCCCCTCTGAGCTACTGTGTTCTGACAGGGGGCAGCCCCCCTGCCAGAGCACACTGGTCAGTGCTTTTATGATCATGTCCCTTTAACAGAAGCAGGCTGTAAGGCCAGCTTCTGTCAGATCGACTGCTGTACAAACGGGCCACATGTCAACCAGTTTCTATGGTGTGTGGCGCAAGAAGAAGTCACAGACTGCTGTGACCAAAAAACCAACCAATGTTTCTCCACACACCAACAAACTATCTTTATAATGAAATAACACTTCCCATTTCACAATGTTCTGGCAGCAGTCAGCACAAGTTAGTTCAGCAAGGACCAAACAAACTTCAGTCCTCGTGTAGTGTCCCTGGTTTGACAGAGATTGATTACTACATGGACTTCTGTTGAATGGCAATGGTGGAAAACTTTCTTCGATCAGCGGCTGCATCCACTGATCAGTGTATTCTGACAAGGAGACCGCTCACACGATGAGGAGATAGAGATATCGGAAGCAAATTTTCTCTTGTAAGATACCAGAACTACCGATTTTCGTGTAATTACATGGGCGTCCGCTGAAATTTTTTCAGATGGGGGCGCTTCGGCAGTGGCGATACACAGTCGCATTTTACCCTTTCTTCAACCGCAGGCAGGGGTTAAAAGCGCCCCCCACTTTAAAATGTAAAAACACCCCACTGTGCCCCCTGCATCTTTCAATATCTTTGTCTCTACTGTGTACCCCCTCTCCACAACTGCACCTCTGGACCCCTTTACATTACACAGCACCCCACAGCTCTGGACCCCTTTACATTACACAGCACCCCACAGCTCTGGACCCCTTTACATTACACAGCACCCCACAGCTCTGGACCCCTTTACATTACACAGCACCCCACAGCTCTGGACCCCTTTACATTACACAGCACCCCACAGCTCTGGACCCCTTTACATTACACAGCACTCCACAGCTCTGGACCCCTTTACATTACACAGCACCCCACAGCTCTGGACCCCTTTACATTACACAGCACCCTGCATCTCTGGACCCATTTACATTACACAGCACCCTACACCTCTGGACCCCTTTACATTACACAGCACCCTGCATCACTGGCCCTCTTTACATTACACAGCACCCCTTTCCCTTGACTGAAAAAAACACTACACTATATTGACAGTATATTTATTTCAGGTCTAAAAGAGGAACCTTTGGGAATGACGGACACATGGATTGGATTCCAGAAGTAGGACAGGCACTCTAAATAAGGGACAACTAGAGGGGAGGGAGCGCTGCAGTCATCGCTTAAATCGGCCCAGGCCCTTTTCGGCTCTGCTCCTGGCTCTCCCTGGCGATTCCAGGGGGGGGGGGGGGCAAACGACCCCCCTTGCCCTATGGAGCGAACGCCCATGTGTAATTAGCATAGTATTTGTACAAAAAGAATTGTGTGACCAAGACCACACATGCTCAAAAATGAAAGAATACAATATAAGTGTATGCATTTGGGGGGCTAAGAATATGCATGCATCTTATATACTAGGGGGAGTACAACTGGGGGGAAATGGTGAAGGATCTGGGGGTTTGATAGACTATAATAAGAATAGCATGCAATGCCAAGCTGCGGTTTTCAAAGTGAGAAAAGTATTTTCTTGTATTAGGAGAGGTATGGACTCCAGAGACATATAATTTTGCCCCTGTACAAATATTAGTAAGACCTCATCTGGAATATGCAGTTCAGTTTTGGACACCAGTTCTCAAAAAGGATATCTGGGAACTGGAGAAAGTGCAGAGAATGGCAACCAAATTAAGAGGCATGGAGGAGCTCAGCTATGAGGAAAGATTAGAGGAATTGAATGTATTCTCTCTGGAGAAGAGGAGATTAAGGGGGGGGGGGATATGATCAACATATACAAATATATATAATTTGTACATATAATGAACTTATGTAGAGTTATTCACTTTAAGGTCATCACAGAGGACAAGGGGGAACTCTTTATGTCTGGAGGAAAAAAAAAGAGATTTAATCTCCAAATGCAGAAAGGATTCTTCACAGTAAGAGCTGTGAAAATGTGGAATAGACTACCTCAAGAGGTGGTTCTGGCCAGTTCAGTAGATTTTTAATTATTTTTTTAAAGCAAAGGTCTGGATTATTTCCTAAATGTACATAATATAACTGGATTATCTCATTTATAGGCAAGGTGGATTCAGGGAATATCTCATTGCCTCTTGGGGGATCAGGACGGAATTTTCTTGGGGGATCAGGCAGAAATTTTCCCCACTCTGTACTAGAAAATTGGATCATGCTTTGCCATTTTTTTTTGCCTTCCTCTGGATGAACTGTGGGTATAAGATTTTTCTTTTTTCACTTATTGGTTGAGCTAGATGGATTTTTTTTTAACCTGACTATGTAAAAAATACAATACTTCCAAAGTTGTTTTCAGTCTTACAAGAATTTTCATTACTTTAGTAACCTATAGGTTTTCGATACCAGACTAGCATTAAAAAAAAAAAAAATACATGATAATGATAAATCGTACAATATTCTCATTGTGTGTACTAGGCTTTAAGTGGTTGTAAACCCTTAAAAAACAAAAACAAAAAAACTGCAAGACAAAGGCATAATAAGCTAGCATGCATAGCAACTCATTATGTATTACTTACCTTATATCTAAGCCCTCGCAGCCATCCTCAACCCCCCCCCCCCCCCCTCTGGCCACGGATATCTCTCCCAAAGCTTACTTCCAGGTATCACGGTTCTGGCGCTGTGATTGGCCGGAGCCGCGATGACGTTACTCCCGCTCAAGCGCCCGGGAGCCGCCGGTAACAGCACATCTAACTGAAGCAACGGCACGATGTGCCATTGCTTCAGTGCGCATGTGCTGATCACTTTGGCACATGCAGACACAGGGAGATATCAGGGTAGCTACAGGTAAGCCTTAAAGGGGTTGTTGAAACGGTACTTTTTTTTTTCACTAAATAGCTTCCTTTACTTTACTGCAGTCCTACTTCACTTACCTCATCATTCCATTTTGCTTTTAAAATGTCCTTATTACTTCTGAGAAATCCTCACTTCCTATTTCTGTCTGTAACTCCACACAGTAATGCAAGGCTTTCTCCCTGGTGTGGAGTGTCGTGCTCGCCCCCTCCCTTGGACTACAGGAGAGTCAGGACACCCTCTAACACATAGCTCCTTTCTTTATCTGCAATGTAGAGAGCATCCTGACTCTCCTGTAGTCCAAAGGGAGGGTGCAAGCACGACACTCCACACCAGGGAGAAAGCCTTGCATTACTGTGTGGAGTTACAGACATAAGAATAGGAAGTGAGGATTTCTCAGAAGAAAGAAGGACATTTAAAAGCAAAATTGAAGGATGAGGTAAGTGAAAGAGGACTGCACTAAGGTAAAGGAAGCTATTTAGGGAAAAAAATAATAATAAAAAAAAAATAAAAAATAAAACAAAAAACACTTTCCAGCCCCTCACCTGCTCTTCTGCACAATCTCCAATGAACAGGCACACAACAATTACAAGGTAACCCAGCCAGTACATAACCAACCAATCAGGCACAATAGAAGAGGAAGTGAACAAATAGATGAGTAAACTTCCAAAGAAAGACAAACAAAAGTATGCGGTCAGAGGAAAATAAAGCAGCAATCATAAACTAAAGAGCAATGGTAGAAATAAGACCAAGTGATCCATAGTGACAATTTCTTTTCTTTATCTTTATTTTTTGTTTAAGGCGGCGTTCTACTGCCCCACTGCACTTCTGCTAAAGCGCAGCTAACCTGCATTTTTTGTGAGGGTTAACTACACTTTCCCATAGACTTCTAGGAGGTCCTGCGGCTCCAGAAAGCACACCAAAATGCTACATTTTCAGTGTACTTTCTGAAACCACAGGAACGCATTGAAGTCTATGGGAAAGAGTAGCTAACCTTCATAAAACCCACGGGTTAGTTGCACTTTGCTCAAAGCGCAGTGGGACTGCACTGGGCAGGCCCAGACTGGGACAAAAAATAGGCCCGGGCATTTTAGCCTGACAGCGGCTAATGATTGCATGTGGGGTTCCAGCACCTTGTACCTCTGGACCCCTTTACATTACATAGCACCACACCTCTGGACCCCTTTACATTACACAGCACCCTGCACCTCTGGACCCCTTTACATTACACAGCACCCTGCACCCCGTTTACATCACACAAAAAATAGGCCCGGGCATTTTAGCCTGACAGCGGCTAATGATTGCATGTGGGGTTCCAGCACCTTGTACCTCTGGACCCCTTTACATTACATAGCACCACACCTCTGGACCCCTTTACATTACACAGCACCCTGCACCTCTGGACCCCTTTACATTACACAGCACCCTGCACCCCGTTTACATCACACAGCGCCCCACAGTTTGTTACACAAACACCCCCTAACAGTTCTGGACCCCCTGCATGTTACACAGACCCCCCTACAGTACAAACGCCCTCTCTATAGTACCAACACCCTCCCTACAGTACAGCCCATACAAACCTCCCCTACATTACAGAGACGTGACCTGCAGCCCACGGGCGGACCACCGGGCATATTCCTGGCATGCCCTATGGCCAGTCCAGACCTGGCACTGGGGCAGAGAGAAGCCGCCCTTATACTCTTGTCTAATGCTGGCCATACACTATTCGTGAGCACAAACGATAATGCCACCATGTACTGACCGATAAATCGTTCAGTGGACATAAAAAAGAAAACATTTTTTATTTTTTTTACATATACCTAGTGCAGACAGTTCGGACGGGAAACACATGAACCTTTTAATTTATCGTTCGTTAAAAAAATTCCAAACTTGTCCTTTTTTCGGCTCAAAAATGTCCCAACGATTATAGATTTTGTGCCCATTAACTGTTCGAAAAAAACTGTCTAAACGACTGAATTTGGGCCAATTTTTCATATAGTGTATGGCCAGCATAAGTATATAGAAGTTTGAATCCACTTACTGTTAACTTTGCCTCTGCTGGAACTCTGCACCAAGTCTTAAAGGGTCACTAATGGAAACATTTTTTTTTTAGCTAAAAAGCTTCTTTGACTTTAATGCAGTGCTGTTTTCATGTCCTCATTGTTCGTTTTTGCTTTGATGCTTGTAATGCCTCTCTGATCTCCACACTTCCTGGGTGTCTGTTTCCTGATAACCACAGTGCTGGGAGATTTCTCACTGTGGTCACTAATCAAGGAGGTGCGTGTAAAACCCCTCAGCACCAATCCAGTTTGGTTTTACAAACCATCACTGCCCTCTATTGGCTCTCTGGCTCTGTACATCAGAGAGACAGGAAACAGCAATAAAGAAACTGAAACTGCAGGCACATTATGATTGATTTTTATCTGTTTTTAATCATTTTTAAAAGGAATCAGTTAACTATTATGTCTCTATACCCTGTAAACCGTCATTTCATAAAAAATAAATTCCTTTACAACTCCTTTAACTACTCTTAACAACAAAAATGACAGGCGTCACTTAAAGCTCCATCAGGTCCTCTTGCATGACAAACATCTAGGAGTGCCGACAGGGACAGAGCTCATCCCAGCGCAAAAGATCCAGAAGGAGAAGGAAGTCCTAAAAATCGCATATCACAGCCTAGGCTCCAAGCAGGTCATGTCGCCCCCAGGACATACTACCCTTACCAAAATACATTCCATGCTTATAGTTGAACGTTCCTTCTACTAGTTGGAGGTCACGCCCCCGTGTTCTTGATCTCAACTACATATTGCAAATACTGCCCTTATGTGTGTATTAAAGTGGAGTTCCACACATTTTTTTAGGTTTGTCTGTGCTGCATGCCCTAATCTCATAGTGTTCAGAATGGACAATTTTTATTTATTTTGTTGCTTGTAAATACCTTTATTTTGTAGTCCTTCATTACTTCCTCCTCCTCCTAGTCACATGGCTATTCGCAAGGGTTTCTGGGATAGGCATCATGTTTCCCAGTAGTCTTTGCAAACCTGACTGAAACCTATTACATTGCTTGTGCAGCACTGAGCATGTGCGAGATATGCAAAGCTGAAATCCAGGAAGTCATACAGTCTGGCTTCATGATGCCCACACTTAAGATGGCCACGGTCTATTTCTAGATTATAAACTAAAAAAATCTAAATGCAGTAACAACCTATGAAAAACGGACCTTAGTTTACAGACTAACTTTACTAGAATACATTAAGCTTGTGTATTACAGAGGTATTTATATTTAAAAAGTGAAATTGTGGGTGGAACTCCCCTTTATAAAGGTTTCAATCACTTCTCCCCTTTCCCTTCTTTCCTCAAGACTGTACAAAAATTAAGCCCCCCGATAGGCTTTATCCCCACCGGACCCCACCAGTTTTGTTGCCCGGCTCTGGACTTGTCAGATCTCAATATCTTTTTATAAGTGAGGTCCTCAGATCTGGCCACAAAGGACTCGCATAGCCTGCTAGACAGAAGAATAAATAACAAAACACAGACTGGAAACAAATACACACACTGTATCTATTTAGCTCTAATAACATCAATCCTTGTATCCTGCTAGATGGGGATTTAAAAATAAACACAGAGGCTGAAAACACAGATACAACGTATCTATTCCACCCAATAACAGTGGAAAATACAGCTACAGTGAGGGGCGATGTACTAGAACAGACAGAATTTGTAAGCCAATCAGCTTCTAGCTTCTGCTTGCCTGCGTTTTGTCGCCTGAAGTGTGACGCTTCAATACGCTAGAGGGGAAAAAATACATTATTCTCTATGGAGATGGTTCACATCTACACTACAAAATGCGTGACGCCGAAAGCTCAAACAAGTTCCGGACCCTTATTTGTCGCACGAATCGGGCGGTTTGGGCGTACTTGAGCGATTGTATTTCCCATAGAAAGTAATGGAAACGCTCGATTCAAGCGTCTAGCGCGACAACGAGCGTTTCTATGGGCGTTTTGTCGCTTTAGTCCCATAGAAAGTAATGGAAACGCTCGATTCAAGCGTCTAGCGCAACAACGAGCGTTTCTATGGGCGTTTTGTCGCTTTAGTCAATAGAACATTTCACCCAGGCAGAAGATAAAAAAAAAAAAAAAAAATCTACAAAACATAGCAACAAGTGATGAAAGAGATGATCATTTTTCCTATTGGCTAAAATAAAAAACGTGGAAGTTCAAAATCGTCGGACGACGCTGTATGCAAACACTCGAATACGCAGCCTTAGATCCCTTTCACACTGAAGCGTTTTTACAGCGTTTTAGCATTAAAAATAGCGATATTAAAACACTCATAAAATGCTCTCCATGCATCCCAATGGACCCTTTCACACCGAGTCCTGCAAGCAGCATCTTTGGAGCAGCTTTTAGGCGCTGAAAAAAAAAACGCTCCAAAAAACGCCCCTCTCCATTAAAATTAGAAAGTGATTGGTTCCATATACATCTGCTCCCAGTCTTATGACGGCCATACACGCTTTGATAAATGATTAAGTTCTTTTTGGATCAATCTCTTCCAATAGGAATAGTCAAATCATTTAATCACTATGCCACACACAGGGAAGTGGATTTCGAGTGATAAGATACAATGGATATACCATAATCTGAACAACCAAAATAGGATTGTATTTGTGAAAAAAAAAAAAAAGTTTTGCAGTGGTGACAATTGATATGAACTGATTAATAATTTCCCACCCTAACCAATCAACTCAGTTTAACCAACTGATCTAAATTGATTAATTAAAAAATTATAAATATTGTTTATTTTTTTCCATCAAAATGATGGCAGATTATATATATATATATATATATAGAGAGAGAGAGAGAATATATAGAGAGAGAATATATAGAGAGAGAATATATAGAGAGAGAATATATAGAGAGAGAATATATAGAGAGATATATATATATATAGATATATATATATATATATATATATATATATATATATATATGTATATATATTCACACACATATGTATTTATTAATTAAAGTCCCATCAACGACATATCTGTCCAGCCCTGATTACAACAGTTTATAACACAGATACAATGGGACTGGATCAGACAGAATCTGAACCAACTCTACATAGTAACCAATCAGCTTATATCTTCGGCTTGTTCAGACAAGCTTAAAAAAATGAAAACTAGAACTTGATTGGCTGCCATATACAACTAGTCCTAATCTTGACAAAACTAAAAAAACACACTGCAAAACGCACAGGTGTGAAACTAGCCTAATACAGTACATACATCTACCATGTGGGGGGGGGGGGTTACTAAAATTGGAGCAGAGAATCTGGGGGGGGGGGGGGGAGGGAATGTTCATAGTAACCAATCAGCCTGTAGCTTTAGCTTGTTTGGTTAAGCTGGCCATACACCTATAGATTATCTGCAGATTTTGGTCAAATGCAAAAAGTGCAACAGATTTCTCCATAAACACTAAACTGTGTGGATGGAGAAATTTCCCACTTTTTCCATCTGACCATAGAAAATCTGCAGATAATCTTATAGGTGTATGGCCAGTCGTACACTTTGAAAATGAAAGCTAGAAGATGATTGGTTACCATATACAACTGTTCTCGGTCTTAAGCTTAGCATACATGGATAGACAAAAATCGTTTGAAAAAGGGTTCAATAAGCCTGATCTTTTAGAAACGTCAGTGGGCACGTTTCAAAATTATCGAAACGCAAAGTTTTATGCCAAAAGAAAGGTCCGTCATGACGGAATTTTGGTGCGTAATTGAATGATTCTCTAAACAGGGAAATTGATCGCTAGTCGTAAAATATATATATATATATATATATATATATATATATATATATATATATATATATATATATATATTGTGTGTGTATTTTCTAAACAGGGAAATAAATCGCTAGTCGTAAAAAATATATATATATATATATATATATATATATATATATATATATATATATATATATATATATATATTGTGTGTGTATTTTCTAAACAGGGAAATAAATCGCTAGTCGTTAAAATATATATATATATATATATATATTGTGTGTGTATTTTCTAAACAGGGAAATAAATCGCTACTTGTAAAAAAAAAAAAAAAAAAAAAAAAAAAAAAGAGAAAAAAGTGTGTACATACATACACACACACCTACCTTTTTTTTTTTTTATTAATAATAGAAAAAAAAAATATATAATATATATATATTACACACACACACACTTAATAATAATAATTGACAAAAAAATAAATAAAAATAAAAAAGTTTACCATTTATGTTATTAGCAATCAATAATATGTTGACAAGTGTGGGAAACAATTTGATACAAATGATGGCGTAAACACACGGTCGTTTATCAGATCTTTATCAAACATGAAAGTTTTTTCCCAAAGAATTTTCTATCCATGTACGGCAAGTTTCTGTAAAGTCTCTTCATTGCTGAGAAGACTGTTAGAATGTATAAATAAATAATAGCCAACTCTGATCACAACAGTTGATTGTATACAGAACTAACAATGTATCTCTCCAGTCCTGGTGACAGCAATTGAGAATACAGATACAATGTGTAAAAATTAACTCTAAAAATATTTGGATTGTCCTACATGGAATGGATCTATCAAACTCTGATCACAACAGTTGATAATAAGGATATAATGTATCCAACTCTGACCACAACAGTTGTTAATATGAATATAATGCATCTAACTGACAACAGTTAATAATATAGATACAATGTATCTAACTGACAACAGTTAATAATATAGATACAATGTATCTAACTGACAACAACAGTTGTTAATAAGGATAAAATGCATCTGACAACAGTTGATAATATGGATATAATGTATCTGACTGATCACAATAAGGATATAATGTATCCAACTCTGACCACAACAGTTGTTAATATGAATTAAATGCATCTAACTGACAACAGTTGTTAATATGAATTAAATGCATCTAACTGACAACAGTTGATAATAAGGATATAATGTATCTGACTCTGATCACAACAGTTGATTGTTAGTTGTACATACAATGTATCTCTCCAGCTCTGATCACAGCAGTCGATCACACAGATAAATGTATCGATCACTAGGTGATCAGTAATCCACGTACAAAGCAATCTAAAGCCAAGACATTCCCAGACTGACACATTGAACCGATGATCGCACCTTTCCCAGGTACATACGATGAGATCGCTGCGTTTAGGGCACCATATAGAAGAGAACACAGCAGTGCAGTGATCGATAGCTAGACATGTGATCGATAGTGATCCGATATAGGCAGATCTATGACTATTGTAGACAAGGTGAGCTGCAGCCCCCTCCTTGGAGAAGTCAGCACACTAATGCTCTTTGCCCCCAAGCATTCCGACTCACCGTGTGTGTGGGGTAGGTGCTCCTGTGTCGGGCGGTAGGTGCTCCTGTGTCCCCCTGTGTAGTGCTGGGTCCCGGTCAGACGTGTCCGGTGTACCGGCCGAGGCTCGGCATTATTATGAAGTCTCCGCACCAGAACTTTTCTCTCCTCCTGCCAGTTCCAGACTGTCCGCCTCCCCCCGTCCTCCCTCCTCCGATCTTCTTTATGTGGGACGCCCGGGGCAGCGTCATCTCCCGTCAAACCTCGTCCAATCCCCCGCCCCCTCCACACACCCGGCCGGGGGAGGAGAAGAAGGACTGACAATTACAGATCACCGATCACTCCCCGGCGGCGGCGGCTCCCTCCGAGACTAGTCTCTCTCCGGCTGGGATCCCCTCCGGTCACCCCCAATCCCTCCCTCCCCCCCGGCACGCGCCCGCCGCCCGCTGGCAGTGATAAAGGGGCCGCCGATCCGGTAACAGATACGAGGAAAAGAAGCTGAAGATCCGGATGCCGCGTCACCGCCAGAGCAGCAACGAGCGCTGGAGAGGGGGGACCCCGGAGCTCTCCTTCCTCCCGATCCTCCTCCTCTTCCAGGCGGCGCACACACACCCAGGCCTCCCGCGACTCATGCGCAGCCCGAGCTCCGCTCACCGCCCTCCATCACCGGGGATCTACCGCTCTCTGCCCTCCGCCACCAGGGATCTACCGCTCTCTGCCCCCATGGGATCTACTGCTCCGTGTCCGCTCACTGCCGTCCGGAGATCTACCGCTCCGTGTCCGCTCAGTGCCCCCCGGGGATCTACCGCTCCGTGTTCGCTCAGTGCCCCCCGGGGATCTACCGCTCCGTGTTCGCTCAGTGCCCTCCGGGGGTCTAGCGCTCCGTGTTCGCTCAGTGCCCTCCGGGGGTCTAGCGCTCCGTGTTCGCTCAGTGCCCTCCGGGGGTCTAGCGCTCCGTGTTCGCTCAGTGCCCTCCGGGGGTCTAGCGCTCCGTGTTCGCTCAGTGCCCTCCGGGGGTCTAGCGCTCCGTGTTCGCTCAGTGCCCTCCGGGGGTCTAGCGCTCCGTGTTCGCTCAGTGCCCTCCGGGGGTCTAGCGCTCCGTGTTCGCTCAGTGCCCTCCGGGGGTCTAGCGCTCCGTGTTCGCTCAGTGCCCTCCGGGGGTCTAGCGCTCCGTGTTCGCTCAGTGCCCTCCGGGGGTCTAGCGCTCCGTGTTCGCTCAGTGCCCTCCGGGGGTCTAGCGCTCCGTGTTCGCTCAGTGCCCTCCGGGGGTCTAGCGCTCCGTGTTCGCTCAGTGCCCTCCGGGGGTCTAGCGCTCCGTGTTCGCTCAGTGCCCTCCGGGGGTCTAGCGCTCCGTGTTCGCTCAGTGCCCTCCGGGGGTCTAGCGCTCCGTGTTCGCTCAGTGCCCTCCGGGGGTCTAGCGCTCCGTGTTCGCTCAGTGCCCTCCGGGGGTCTAGCGCTCCGTGTTCGCTCAGTGCCCTCCGGGGGTCTAGCGCTCCGTGTTCGCTCAGTGCCCTCCGGGGGTCTAGCGCTCCGTGTTCGCTCAGTGCCCTCCGGGGGTCTAGCGCTCCGTGTTCGCTCAGTGCCCTCCGGGGGTCTAGCGCTCTGTGTTCGCTCAGTGCCCTCCGGGGGTCTAGCGCTCTGGTCGCTAGTGCCCTCCGGGGGTCTAGCGCTCTGTGTTCGCTCAGTGCCCTCCGGGGGTCTAGCGCTCTGTGTTCGCTCAGTGCCCTCCGGGGGTCTAGCGCTCTGTGTTCGCTCAGTGCCCTCCGGGGGTCTAGGCTCCGTGTTCGCTCAGTGCCCTCCGGGGGTCTAGCGCTCCGTGTTCGCTCAGTGCCCTCCGGGGGTCTAGCGCTCCGTGTTCGCTCAGTGCCCTCCGGGGGTCTAGCGCTCCGTGTTCGCTCAGTGCCCTCCGGGGGTCTAGGCTCTGGTTCGCTAGTGCCCTCCGGGGGCTAGCGCCGTGTTCGCTCAGTGCCCTCCGGGGGTCTAGCGCTCCTGTGTTCGCTCAGTGCCCTCCGGGGGTCTAGCGCTCTGTGTTCGCTCAGTGCCCTCCGGGGGTCTAGCGCTCTGTGTTCGCTCAGTGCCCTCCGGGGGTCTAGCGCTCCGTGTTCGCTCAGTGCCCTCCGGGGGTCTAGCGCTCCGTGTTCGCTCAGTGCCCTCCGGGGGTCTAGCGCTCTGTGTTCGCTCAGTGCCCTCCGGGGGTCTAGCGCTCTGTGTTCGCTCAGTGCCCTCCGGGGGTCTAGCGCTCTGTGTTCGCTCAGTGCCCTCCGGGGGTCTAGCGCTCTGTGTTCGCTCAGTGCCCTCCGGGGGTCTAGCGCTCTGTGTTCGCTCAGTGCCCTCCGGGGGTCTAGCGCTCTGTGTTCGCTCAGTGCCCTCCGGGGGTCTAGCGCTAGCGCTCCGTGTTCGCTCAGTGCCCTCCGGGGGTCTAGCGCTCCGTGTTCGCTCAGTGCCCTCCGGGGGTCTAGCGCTCCGTGTTCGCTCAGTGCCCTCCGGGGGTCTAGGCTCCGGTCGCTAGTGCCCTCCGGGGGCTAGCGCTCCGTGTTCGCTCAGTGCCCTCCGGGGGTCTAGCGCTCCGTGTTCGCTCAGTGCCCTCCTCTAGCGTGTGTTCGCTCAGTGCCCTCCGGGGGTCTAGGCTCCGGTCGCTAGTGCCCTCCGGGGGCTAGCGCTCCGTGTTCGCTCAGTGCCCTCCGGGGGTCTAGGCTCCGGTCGCTAGTGCCCTCCGGGGGCTAGCGCTCCGTGTTCGCTCAGTGCCCTCCGGGGGTCTAGCGCTCTGTGTTCGCTCAGTGCCCTCCGGGGGTCTAGCGCTCCGTGTTCGCTCAGTGCCCTCCGGGGGTCTAGCGTGTGTTCGCTCAGTGCCCTCCGGGGGTCTAGCGCTCCGTGTTCGCTCAGTGCCCTCCGGGGGTCTAGGCTCTGGTCGCTAGTGCCCTCCGGGGGCTAGCGCTCTGTGTTCGCTCAGTGCCCTCCGGGGGTCTAGCGCTCTGTGTTCGCTCAGTGCCCTCCGGGGGTCTAGCGCTCTGTGTTCGCTCAGTGCCCTCCGGGGGTCTAGCGCTCTGTGTTCGCTCAGTGCCCTCCGGGGGTCTAGCGCTCTGTGTTCGCTCAGTGCCCTCCGGGGGTCTAGCGCTCTGTGTTCGCTCAGTGCCCTCCGGGGGGGGGTCTAGCGCTCTGTGTTCGCTCAGTGCCCTCCGGGGGTCTAGCGCTCTGTGTTCGCTCAGTGCCCTCCGGGGGTCTAGCGCTCTGTGTTCGCTCAGTGCCCTCCGGGGGTCTAGCGCTCTGTGTTCGCTCAGTGCCCTCCGGGGGTCTAGCGCTCTGTGTTCGCTCAGTGCCCTCCGGGGGTCTAGCGCTCTGTGTTCGCTCAGTGCCCTCCGGGGGTCTAGCGCTCTGTGTTCGCTCAGTGCCCTCCGGGGGTCTAGCGCTCTGTGTTCGCTCAGTGCCCTCCGGGGGTCTAGCGCTCTGTGTTCGCTCAGTGCCCTCCGGGGGTCTAGCGCTCTGTGTTCGCTCAGTGCCCTCCGGGGGTCTAGCGCTCTGTGTTCGCTCAGTGCCCTCCGGGGGTCTAGCGCTCTGTGTTCGCTCAGTGCCCTCCGGGGGTCTAGCGCTCTGTGTTCGCTCAGTGCCCTCCGGGGGTCTAGCGCTCTGTGTTCGCTCAGTGCCCTCCGGGGGTCTAGCGCTCTGTGTTCGCTCAGTGCCCTCCGGGGGTCTAGCGCTCCGTGTTCGCTCAGTGCCCTCCAGGGAGCTTCTACCCAGACCCCCCTCCGGTGTCACATCTGGCACCTTTCAGGGGAAAGGGGGGTGGAGATACCTGCACCCACTTAAGGGAATAGACTCGCGCCCCTTCACGTCACCCCCCGCTGTCTTCTGGGAAACACACTAGTCCCAGGAGAGAGCGGAGACCAGTGAGGACACGCCACTCGATTCACGCATGCGCAGTAGGGAACCGGGCAGTGAAGCCACAGCGATTCACTTCCTGATTCCCTCACCGAGGATGCCGGCGGGGGCAGCCGAAAGACGAGCGATTTGCTCTGCTTCGGCTGCCGACATCGCGGGTACCCTGGACAGGTAAGAGTCCATTTATTAAAAGTCAGCAGCGGCATTTTTGTAGCTGTCGGCTTTTTTTTTTTTTGGGACCTCCGTTTTAAAACTGCTTGCGGCTAGAATGTATCCCAGCAACAGGGCCGCCATCAGGAATTATGGGGCCCCTTACACTGCTTCAGGCATGGGCCCCCTGGAGCAAAGAACCGGGGGGGGGGGTGCTGTACACTGAAATTGAGAGGCGAGGAGGGGGGCTGCCGTGAGTTGAGAAGCGGGGGGGGGGGTCTTTACAAAAAAAAGACGAAATAAAGAAAAATATATATAAAAAAAGAGAGGGGGTAACCATCCGGGGCCCTCTGGGCCCTTTAATAAAAAGAAAAAAATATATATATATTTAAATGTATTTATTTTTTAAAAATGGGTTGCCAATCCCAATCTGGGGACCTCTGGACCCCTAAAAAAAAAATAAAAAAAATGGTCCTTTAATAAATAATACAAATATATTATAAAAAATATATATATATTTTTTTATAAAAAATAAATAAAAAAAGGGGGGTTGCCATCCGGGGCCCTGTGGGCCCCTGGGAACCTCCGGACCCTAAAAAAAAAAATGACCCTTTAATAAAAAATAAATAAATATATATATTAAAAATATATATATATATTTTTTAATTAAAATAAATAAAAAAAGGGGGGTTGCCATCTGTGGCCCTGTGGACCTCCGGGACCCTTACAGGTGTACTGCTTGTACCCCCCTGATGGCGGCCCTGCCCAGCAATATACATGAAAATCATTGAGAAAAACGGTATGCCCCCCCCCCCCCAGTCCATTACCAGGCTCTTTGGGTCTGGTATGGATATTATGGGTAAGTGCACTCCTGTGACCCACAAGAGAAGTATGGCCAAACAAGCCTTGGCCATACTTCTGTTTTAACAATAGTTGAATGACGGGAGTGAGTCAAAGAGTCTGTGTCAATGGGCAAATGCAACATGTCTTCACATACATTTCTGATGCTTATGAGGCCATTCAAAAGGTATTGCTCAGATATAGCCTGGGAGAACAGTTGATAGGTCCTAAAAAAAAATGTCTTTTGACCCTACAGATCTTGGGGCCCCATAGCAAGGTTTTGATTGGGCCCCTGGGCATCCTTTCTCTGTGGCATCCAGCAATGTCAAATGTGCAGATACTGTCACTAGTCCTAAAGTGACACTAAATGATATGCCTATTCTCCAAAATATATTCTAGACCTGAAGTCTAGCTGAGTTATTTGGAACTTTAAAGCTGAATGTGAGACTAAACCAGACTTTTTCAAACAGGGTGCCTCCATGGTTCTTCAGCGTTGCCTCTGCAAAATTCCTAAAAATTTACCAAGAAATGTTTTCAAGCCAGGAGGTGGGCCAGGTCTGCCTTTTACTTACACAATGCCATAGGTTTTCATTATGCACCATTACAGACTTCTAGCCACTGTGCACACTTAAGCTCAAACACACATGCATGTGTCTACAAATATATGACCCTGGCACATTGATCTCCCTAGTGAAAGAGAGGAGCATAAACACTTCTCTTATAGCAGAGCCGGTAAGAGGGAGATCTTCCCCATGTTCCTGCTGCTATACAGATCTATAACACTAATGTGCATGGGGTGATTAGGGTGTGCCTGCGCCCAGTGTACAAAGGTGTATTTGCTTTGAAAGAATAAATCAACACCAACGTTGGATGTCCTACGGGTCTTTATGTTGCTTCTCGGCTTTTTGGCTAAGATCAAGTGTGGTATCTGTTCTTATCAGTTGCCAGTAGGTGGTGCTATGCTGACCGTCCCTAGTACTCGGCGAGGGGGAAAGGGATGGTGGTCGGCGGACGCTAAACCTGCTGGCGTGGAGGTGGAAGCCTTATGATTTGGACAGAGAGGCATGAGGTCGAAGCAGGAGGGCTAGGCCTCTGGCCTGGATTTGGTGGTGCCTGCACAGTCAGTTCGGGAGAGAACCCTTGCTCCTCTTTTCGTCGGGAGGAGCGGTTAGTATTTCCCGAATGTGATTAGGTAGGAGGGATGGGGGTTGTGGGTAATAGCCTGCTGAGGTGGGCTCTTTCCAATCTCTTCTCCTACCTTCCTGGCTGGGAAGGGTGCTGCTGGTCAGGGTCCGTTGAAAAGCCTGTGGAGGTAGTGCCCCTGGAGTGGTGAGGGGCACTCATCGTGTGACACCTTAGGTCACGATCTCCACATACACCTTTTTGACACCTGCCACACTTTTGGCTAGGACCAGGGGAATTTTTGTTCCTGGCCAGAGGGCCGGCCATCGTATTGCACGGTGGCCACTTTCCACTCACCTCTCCCACCTTCCTTTCCCCCCACTTTCTTTTTTATTTTACACCTGTTTGTCACTTTTATGTCTTTTTCTGTTGGTGCACTTTTGTACACCTTGTGTGTGATGAGTAGGGTGCTGGTCCTCGGCCTGCTCTGAAAGTCTTGGGAGTGGGCGGACATGGCCTTCTGGCTTAGTTCATCTGCTCTCATGGGGTCTCCCTTTGGGGGAGCCTCACCGAGGAGGGTTCTGTTTCGGCAGACCCTCCAAGGATGTTGGGTCCATGTGGCTTTGGCTGCATTGACCACAGATTACTCGAGTCCCTGCCAGGAGCCTAACACCCCGGGGATCAGAGTTGGGTCCTTTTCGGAGGACCAATTGACGATGCACCCGTCACAGTTTTTTGTGTCACTCTTTATGTGTGTGCACATTTTTCCTGCACCGGGTGAAGTTTTTGGGTTGTGTTATGCACGCCACAGGCTTTTCAATATATATATATAAAAAAAAGGGTCTTTATGTTGCTGCATTATATACAAATATTTGTTTAGTTTTATATATTTTGGAATGGGCTGCTTTGAGATTGTGCAGAATTTTAAAGGGTGCCTTGACTGGAAAAAGGTTGAGAGCAGGGGAGGGCTGGCAGCCTTAGGCCTGGGGGGCAAGTCCAGTTAAGTGGCCCATAGAGCATGGAAAAGTGATGGATCGAGGAAAACGGTCTAAGATTTTTCATGATCACAAGAGTCCGCACAGAGGCCCCCCTTACCGCAGAGGCGCCCCTTACCTCAGAGTCCACGCAGAGGCGCCCCTTACCTCAGAGTCCACGAAGAGGCGCCCCTTACATCAGAGTTGGTGCAGGGCAGACTCAGAAGGAGGAGCAGATGAGATCTATCTCTCCTCGTGTCTGTGCAGAGAGAGAAGGGGATGTCTGAGCTGAGGCTGAGCTATGTTTTAGATGAGACATAGCTCAGCTCTGCAGCCACCTACCTCGGAGCTGACACAGGCAGCTCCGAGGTAGGTTAACAGAGCTCTAGCAGGCATATTCCTGCTCTGCAAAAATGGCATTTGGTAGTGGTGGCTGTGCATAGTGTCACCAGCCCGGGGGAAGATTTCCACCCTGTCCCCCCTGCCAGCCCTCCACTGGTTGAGAGACGCTGTGCTAAACAATATCCTTATTCTACAATCTATTTTTCATTGAATTGTTATTGCTGTGTTTTTCTGGCTCCTCATAATCTTTCTTTTTCCACCTCACTTCCCTTTGGAACAAACAGTGCATGTTAGCTGTGGTCATGTGCACTGTTCTATGTAGACTACAAATCCCATAGGCCAGGGGTAGGCAACACTTGAGTGGTGGAGATCTACCTGGAAAACATGGAGAAGATCAAAGATCACCGGGGTGCAGTGTCCTTTATTTTTATTTTTTAAAGAAATTAACTAGCAAGGTCCCAATAAAAAGTAATTATGGCATGATAAATTTAAATAAACGAATGCCACTATAAAAGGATAAACTTGGCCCATCTTAAAAGTTCACTTCAGTGACAAAACTCGGCATTCACTTTCATTCACAATTTGTTTCATGTCTGAAGAGTAATTGGTCACCTCAAGGCTGAGTCCATCAGGAATGCAGAAGATCTAGTACCGCAGGCTGACTTGTTCAACTAGTTTCTGGCCAGTGTATATAGTACATAGGGTAGTGTACAGAGGTCAGTAGGATGTGTAGGGTAATGTATCGTGATCAGCAGAATTCAGTGGTGGGACAAGAACATCCAGTGCCCAGGGCAAAGATACCAAACTGCACCCCCTCAGGTGATAGAGTAGGGTGTGAGGTTGGGTTAATAGCGATGCACACAGCATGCCGCATCGGGTGTTGCTTTTTACAGGATGTTTGATAGGTAGGTGGCGAACAGGCAAAATGTCACCTGTGTCCTTTTGTTTTAATGTTATCAGTTGGTAGTATCTGGGCAGTGACAATGTACACGAGTTATTAGTATGTTGAGCTGTGTATCAGGGACAGTAGAGCAGTGTACAGAAGTCAGTAGTATGTAGGCCAGTGCACAGAGGTCAGTAGCGTGTAGGCCAGTGCACAGAGGTCAGTTGCGTGTAGACCAGTGCACAGAAGTCAGTAGCGTGTAGGCCAGTGCACAGAGGTCAGTAGCATGTAGGCCAGTGCACAGAGGTCAGTAGCATGTAGGCCAGTGCACAGAGGTCAGTAGCATGTAGGCCAGTGCACAGAGGTCAGTAGCATGTAGGCCAGTGCACAGAGGTCAGTAGCATGTAGGCCAGTGCACAGAGGTCAGTAGCATGTAGGCCAGTGCACAGAGGTCAGTAGCATGTAGGCCAGTGCACAGAGGTCAGTAGCATGTAGGCCAGTGCACAGAGGTCAGTAGCATGTAGAAGCAGTGTACAGAGGTCAGTAGTATGTAGCGCAAAGTACATAGATCAGTAGGATGTAAGGCAAAGTACAGAAGTCAGTAGGATGTATGGCAGCTTATATAGGGCTGTAGGGCAGAGTACTGAGGTCAGTAGGATGTAGGGCAGTGTACAGAGGTTATTAGTATATAGAGCAGTGTACAGGGGTCAGTTGTATGTAGAGCAGTGTACAGGGGTCATTAATATGTAGAGCAGTGGCGGAATTATAGGGGTCGCTGAGGTCGCCATGGCGACTGGGCCCCTTGCTGAGGGGGGCCCTGTATATAGTACTTCGATAGGAGGAGCAGAGACGAGCTCCCTGATCCCAAGCCGAACTGTAATCAGCACTGTGTGGGAGCTCGTCACATTGATTACAAAGTGAAACCTCTTTGTCTCCCCCTACAGTGCAGTACCCGGCAGGAAGTGCTGCTAAGGTAGAAGACTGACGTTTTTTATCTACTGTGTGTGTGATTGTATGTGTGTGTTGCTACGTTTGATGGCACAGTGGCTGCGTTTGATGGCACAGTGGCTGCGTTTGATGGCACAGTGGCTGCGTTTGATGGGCATAGTGGCTATGTTTGAGGGCACAGTGGCTATGTTTGAGGGCACAGTGGCTGCGTTTGAGGGCACAGTGGCTGCGTTTGAGGGCACAGTGGCTGCGTTTGAGGGCACAGTGGCTGCGTTTGAGGGCACAGTGGCTGCGTTTGATGGGCACAGTGGCTGGGTTTGGCACAGTGGCTGCGTTTGATGGGCACATGAGACTGGGTGAGACTGCAATTGTTTTTCAGTTTCAGAATTTTTCTTGCACCCCCCAAAAAAAATATTTGAGCACCAGCCACCACTGGTATATATGTGTGTGTGCATTTATATATATATATATATATATATATATATATATATATATATATTAGTGTGTGTGTTTACATGACCCCCTATATGTGTACAATCAGAGACGATTTTACATTTTTTATTTATTTTTTGCTTGTTCATAGTACCAGCAAAAAATGCTGTTCCACTGAAAAGCGATCCATGCTCAGATCGCTTTTCATAGGCATTTTACAGACGGTAAAGAGGCAATATGTTGCCTCCTGACCGCTTGTTGTAACCCCTTAAATGCATCATCGCATGGCACACAGTTGCAGGGTGGTTGCAGTGCAGCCCCATTCACCTAGGGCAGTGATGAAAAACCTTGGCACCCCAGATGTTACATCTGGGGTGCCAAGGTTAACCATCATTGATTTAGGAGTATACTTCAAGGATGCCCTGGCTTGAAAATTATTGAGAAACACTGGCATAGAGGAACCGATCTCTCCATTTTCCTCCTGCAGCAGCTGAATGTCTGCAGGAGGGAAAGGGGGAGAAGCAGGGGGAATGGAGAAATCGGTTCCTTTATATGCAGCCACCAACTTGCGACCGGGTCCTGTTGTTCCACCACCGAGCTCAGAGAAAAGAGCCCTGTCAGGGGGGCCCCTCGTGGTTTCTTGCATCGGGGCCCTGAAGGTTCTAGTTACGCCACTGATGTAGAGCTGTGTACAGAGGCCAGAAGGATTCAGAGCAGTGTACAGGGGTCAGCAGTTTCTAGGGCTGATTACAGAGATAATAAGTATGTAGGCCAGTGTGCAGGGGTCATTTGTATGTAGAGCAATGTACAGGGGTCAGTAGTATGTAGGACAGAGTACAGAGGTCATGAGTATGTGGGGCAGTGTACAGGGGTTGGTAATTTGTAGGGCCGAGGACAGGGGTCAGGGGGGCAATGTACAGGGCTGCACCTATTCCTCCCAGGCACACTGCACTTACAGTAAGGGGCCTGTAATGTCAAGATTTTAGAAACAGTAACCAAAACATGTACTGTATTTCAAATACATGAACATATCTAGATTTTCTCATAAAATACAGTTCACTTGGCAACTATGCAACAAAAGGGGCTGTGTTGGGTCTGGTGAATAAAAGTGATCAATGGAGAATTTTACATCATGCAGGGTGGAAAAGAAAAAAAAATGCAGTGACTCCCTAGAATTTAGGGTGAGTCGACATGGCTGCAAGATTCCACAGCTTTTGTGTTCCAATAGTCTTGTTTGGGGAGAGAAGCATTTTTAAAGCTCACAATAGCCCATTGACACGGCTGCATGCGCCATTTTACAAATGGTATTTAGATGTGTTTAACCATTTATTTTTGAGAAAAACAGAGTGCTCATATATATATATATATATATATATATATATATATACATGGGCGTCCACTCTATAGGGCAAGGGGCTCGTTTACCCCCCCTGGAATCGCCAGTGAGAGCCAGGAGCAGGGCCAAACTGGCCCTGTGGCCGCTTTAAGCGGCGACTGCAGCGCTCCTCTCCTTCTGTCTTCCGGCGCTCGTATCGTATGTCACGGAGCTGGGTCTGTGTGCAAGGTCCCGCCCCCTTAGTTTGGCTCGTCTGATAGTCTTCTATTGTTCCGCCTATCACACAAGCCGAACTAGGGGGGGGGGCGCGACCTTGAACACAGACCCAGCTCAGTGACATACGTTACGAGCGCCAGAAGATAGAGGGAGGGGAGCGCAGTTTTCTATCGTTTACCAGGCCTGTGCTTTGTTTGTGCCAACATCTGTTGCCACAGGTAATACTAGACTATTTTCTGATGTGTTTTTAGCAAGTCTGGAAATGCAGAGCAAACGCAACACAGAGTTGTAGCCTACGGCATAGTTTCTAGTTGTCCTTTATTTAGAGTGCCTGTCCCTCTTCTGGAATCAAATCCATTTGTCCCTCATTCCAAAAGGTTCCTCTTTTGGACCTGAAATAAATATACTGTCAATATAGTGTAGTGTTTCAGTCAAGGGAAAGGGGTGCTGTGTAATGTAAAGGGGTCCAGTGATGCAGGGTGCTGTGTAATGTAAAGGGGTGCAGTTGTGAAGAGGGGGTACACAGTAGTGACAAAGAGATATTGAAAGATGCAGGGGGGCATAGTGGAGTGTTTTTACATTTTAACGTTACATTTTAAACCCCCACTAGCGGTCGAGGAAAGAGTAAATTGCGACTGCGACTGTGTATCGCCGCTGCCGAAGCGCGCCCGGACGCCAATGTGTGTATATGAGTATGTGTGTATATATATATATATATATATATATATATATATATATATATATATATATATATATATATATATAGAGATAGAAAAAGGGGAGTATGTATGTATGTATATATATATATATATATATATATATATATATATATATATAGATAGATAGAAAAAGGGGAGATGAAAGGTACCAACATCCCAAAAATATTAAATAAATAAGAGGATTGGGGGGCAAGTAGGATTTTTCCGGTACCGGCACGAGAAATTACAGCATCATCATTTTTATAATGAAGTTTATTCACATAACATTGACATACATATTAAATAAATATTGAAGGACACTTTCACTCTGAGCAGTTAGCCCAGCCTTTCTCAACCTTTTTACCGCTGGGGAACCCTAAAAATAATTTTCAGGTCTCAGGGAACCCCTAATAAAACCCATTCATTGGGGGTCAGTGGGAACAATGCCCCTTACTTTGGTGGTCTGGTCAGTAAGAAGAATGCCCTTTTTTAAAGTAGTGGTAAGAATTGCCCCCCTTACAGAGAAAACTATGAAGATCATTGGTGTAATACCACTGGCTCCTCCAAGTGGAATTGGCTCAGAACTATGTAGGCACCATCAAACAGGAGGTAAATCAGCCACAGCTCAAGGAACCCCTAGCCACCTCTGGGGGAACCCTAGGGTTCCATGGAACCCTGGTTGAGAATGGCTGAGTTAGCCCCTCTGCTACGTATCCACCGACAATACGAATGTCCCCAATTTACATGATATAAAATCAATCTTCCATAGACCATATAGGGTCATGCTCCCAACATATTTCACGGATTGCTCGCTTCTTCAGGAGAGCGCAGATGGAAGAACAAAAAGAATAAATAATGAGGAAAAAATAAAAATTAGAAAAATGCTAGTTAACAATAAGCATCATTGAAAAACAATGGTAAGTATTCCATATCTACCATGGGCATTGACATGCTTTGAAAATAGAATAACTACCTTATAGGTTGGGCCATTAAACTAGAAAGGGCAGCTGTGGTCCTATACAACCCTGGCCGAGCATGGGCACACAACAAAGAATTCCTATAGAAACAAAGTCATAGGGCCAGATTCACGAACAGTTAGGCTGGCGGATCGAGTGATCCGCCAGCCTAACTGTGACTTTGAGCCGGCGTTTCTGTTTTCTGTAACCAAAAAACAAGAAACGCCGGGTTTAAGTTCCGATGCGAGCAGCGTAACTGAGTTTCGCCATCGCATCGTTACTTCAACTTAAAAATGGCGCCGGGGGCGTTCCCGCCGATTTACGCTCAAAAAATATGTTAATGAGCGGAAATCGGCAATTCACGATCGAATTCCGGCGCGACGCAATGACGATACGATGTTTCCGGACGGGATACGCGGCGCATAGATATACCTACATGGGGTTGGAGTATCCTATGTTAGGTATAGGCGTCGTCATCGCGTCGGGAAAAAAAAAAAAACGTCGCTTGCGTAAAACGGTCATGAATGGGAATGTGACGTCATTGACGTTCATTCACAGATTTTGGAGCATGCGCACGGGGATGTTTTGACACTCGACGCATGCGCAGTACGTTGGCGACGGGATCGCGCTTAGCATACTACACGCCCCGTACCCGCCAAATTTGAATTCCGCCGGCTCATTTGCGATGCGCTGCCGCAACTTTAGGAGCAAGTGCTTCGTGAATGACAGCACTTGCTCCTAAAATTTCTGCAGCGCAACGCAAATGAGAAGCGTTACTCCAGAGCAAAGATGCTCTGGAATACGTGAATCTGGCCCATAGTATATATCAGCAACAACTTTAAATCAAAAAGCCATGATGAATACAAGGTTGTTGAAAGCAAAAATACATACCCAAATAGATCTCCAATAACTAAAGAGTAGCCCTTTAACCACTTCAGCCCCGGAAGATTTTACCCCCTTCCTGACCAGATCACTTTTTGCGATTTGGCACTGCGTCGCTTTAACTGACAATTGCACGGTTGTGCGACGTTGCACGCAAACAAAATAGAGCTTTCTTTTGGTGGTATTTGATCACCTCTGCGTTTTTATTTGTCGTGCTATAAACAGAAAAAGAGCAACAATTTTGAAAAAAAAGTAATTTTTTTTATTTTTTGCTATAATAAATATTCCCCCCCCCTCCCAAAAAAAAAAGAATTTCTTTCTCAGTTTAGGCTGATATGTATTCTTCTACATATTTTTGGTAATAAGCGTATATTAATTGGTTTGTGCAAAAGTTATAGCTTCTACAAAATAGGGGATAGTTTTTTTAGTAACGGTGGCGATCAGCGATTTTTATCGGGACTGCGACATTATGGCAGACACATCGGACACTGACACTATTTTGGGATCATTGTAATTTATACAGCGATCAGTGCTATAAAAATGCACTGATTACTGTGTAAAGGACACTGGTAGGGAAGGGGTTAAACACTAGAGGGCGATGAAGGGGGTAAGTGTGTCCTAGGGAGTGATTCTAACTGTGGGGGGGGGCTGGGCTACAAGTGGCACGACAGTGACGGTCGCGCAAGCGTATATCGGCAAGTGGTTAAAAGTAGTACCAATGACAGACAAAAATCTCTGGTTGATGGATCAACTTCAGTATAACCAGCCTGCTCATAGATGGACCAGTCCCTGCTTTAGACTAATTCCACTGATTGATTTTCTAGTGATCTTCATTTAATATGATCTGTGAGACTGACAGACTTTCCCTGTGTTTTTATTAAAGTACATAATCACTGTTCAAATAAAGATCCGATGCTCATCTGTTCAATATGTTTAAAAAGTTAATCCATGTCTTTTGGGTGCACTTACTTTTTCATATCACTGTATAATAGTGTCCTCATTACGTAGCCTAAAGCGAGCCTGTTAGCATAATCGTAGCATTTGGACCTAGTTGCTATACTTATAATACTTATAAAACTTAGACTCTAAATTGGTAAAAGTTTGCAGGACAGCCAACACCAAATAGAGAATAGTGCCAGAGAACAGAGGTCTCCCAATAGCTTGAAATTGTGTCCTGTGGGCAACATTCAGGAAGGTAAGTTAAAACCCGACCTGGATTGTTTTTCCTGTTTGGATTTGGCTGTTTTCTTTTACCCCTATCAGCTCCTTATGCCCTTGAGAGTCCAAATTGAGAAGAGAAATTGCAACCAAGTACTGGATCTCCTTACATTAAAACATTTCCATCCCGCAGGTTGTAGATCCAAAATGCCACCTTTCGCGAAACAACAGTCCTTGTCTCCACTCAATTTTTTGCTTAACAACCTGTTCCTCCAATAAAGGCCTCTCTCCATCTTTACAATTTTTGGTTTTTGACTTTAACAACTTAAGGACCCCTTCACACTGATTTACGTCGGCAGAAGGGCACAGCTGGGTACAGGCACCTCCCTGTACGTTGCCTTTAAGAGCCCAGCCATGGGGTCGCGAGCGCCCTGCTGGCGGCACACTCGTGACCTGGTCCGAAGCTCCGCGCACGCAGGACCCGATCGCCGTCGGTGTCCCACGATCAGTCACAGGAGCTGAAGAATGGGGAGAGGTGTAAACACACCTTCCCCGTTCTTCTGTGTGGCAGTGACACTGATCGTCTGATATAGGGAACGACGTTCAGTGACGTCACGCCTACAGCCACGCCCCTACAGTAAGAATCACTCCCTTAGGGCACACTTAACCCCTTAGCGCCCCCTAGTGGTTAACCCCTTCACTGCCATTGCGATTTTCAGTCCGCGTACACACCACTAAATAAATCCGATCAAATCGGTTTGACAGACCGTTTTGATCGGATTGGTCTGCTGGGATATATTGGTTTGATCGTGTACACACGATCAAACCAAAATCCCTGCCGGCAGACATCGCGGTGACGTTGACGCCGCCACGTCACCGAACCAGGAAGTAAAATACTTCCACGAATGCGTCGAATCCATTCGACGCATGTGCGGGAAGATATGTCCGCTGGTTAGTGTACTAACCAGCGGACATGTCGGACGGACGGGTTCCCAGCAGACAGATTTTAAAGCATGCTTTAAAATTTGTCTGCTGGAAAAACCTGTCTGCTCGCCCGTACACACGATCGAGTTTGTCTGCTGAAACGGTCCGTCGGACCGTTTTCAGCAGATAAATTCGATTGTGTGTACGCGGCCTCACATTAATCGGTGCATTTTTATAGCACTGTTCGCTGTGAAAATGACAATGGTCCCAAAAATGTGTCAAAAGTGTCCGATGTGTCCACCATAATGTCGCAGTCACAAAAAAAAACAAAAAAACGCTGATTGCCGCCATTACTAGTAAAAAAAAATATTAATAAAAAATGCCATAAAACTATCCCCTATTTTGTAAACGCTATACATTTTGCGCAAAGCAATCGATAAATGCTTAATGCTATTTTATTTACCAAAAATATGTAGAAGAATATGTATCGGCCTAAACTGAGGGAAAAAAAATTATATTTTTTGGGGATATTTATTATAGCAAAAAGTAAAAAATATTATTTTTTTTTTCAAAAGTGTGGTTAACTCCCAAACTGCAACTGTCATTTCCACAGTAAACAATGCATTTTAAATGCATTTTTTGCTGTGAAAATTACAATGGTCCCAAAAATGTGTCAAAATTGTCCGAAGTGTCCGCCATAATGTCGCAGTCACAAAAAAAATCGCTGATCGCCGCCATTAGTAGTAAAAAAAATAAAAACAATAAAAATGCAATAAAACTATCCCCTATTTTGTAAATGCTATAAATTTTGCGCAAACCAACCGATAAACGCTTATTGCGTTTTTTTTTTTTTACCAAAAATAGGTAGAAGAATACGTATCGGCCTAAACTGAGGAAAAAAAATGTTTCTATATATGTATATGTCTAGTGCAGTGCCATTCTAAAATGTCAAACCAATGCACATATACAGTACAGGGAAATGCACCTGCACAATAGTGAATCACAATGTACAGTATATACAGTGCCTTGCGAAAGTATTCGGCCCCTTTGAACTTTGCGACCTTTTGCCACATTTCAGGCTTCAAACATAAAGATATATAACTGTCATTTTTTGTGAAGAATCAAAAGTGGGATACAATCATGAAGTGGAACAAAATTTATTGGAGATTTCAAACTTTAACAAATAAAAAACTGAAAAATTGGGCGTGCAAAATTATTCAGCCCCCTTAAGTTAATACTTTGTAGCGCCACCTCTTGCTGCGATTACAGCTGTAAGTCGCTTGGGGTATGTCTCTATCAGTTTTGCACAGCGAGCATGTTAGGCAGACTATTAAGAAGAGAGAGTTTTTGTTCTAATGTCACACATAAAGAGTACCCAATTAAGCAACTGATCACATGTGATACAGAAGGTGTAGTTTACATGCTTGAGTGCGATTGTGGTCTGCAATACGTTGGACGTACTTCTCGCGCATTGCATGTGCATATTGGTGAACACGTTAGTAACAAAAAAAGAGGAATTCGAAGCCATAGTGTCTCCAAACATTTTAGACAATGTCACCATAAGGACCCCCGTGCGCTTAAATTCTGGGGTATTGAAAAAGTGGATAAACACTGGAGGGGTGGGCATTATATCCGTCGCATAAGTCAACATGAATCTTTCTGGATATATGAGACCAAGGTTTCCTCACCCTCTGGTCTCAACGTTGAGTTTGACCTTAATTGTTTTATATCCAATAGGTAGCATTAATTTTTAGTATTAGTTTTAATATCTATTTGATTTATGCGGTTATTTCTATATTCTATATTTTATATATATATTTTTTATATTTTTTATATTTTGTGTCTAGTATCTGTATATATCTTTATTATTGTATTTTTCAATTACTGTATTATCTGCAATTTTTATTAATTATGATAACTGCTATATACATTTGTGAGTGTGCGGTGTGTGCAATCGTGGATGACGTCTTTGATACTTAGATCATATTTTGAGGTTCTCTCTATTGAGACCTCTTATGGGTCTCTTGAGTTTTAAATATGTTTTTAGTTTTTATTTTTATATTCCTTTCTCCTTGTCATGATTCTTTTTGCCTGTTGTTCCGTTGACCTTGGCTGTGCGGTTGCGCTTGCTGTGCTTGAAGCTATGTTAGCTCTGCACTGATTCAATGGGAGGCGTGTTTATCATGACTAGGCGTGGAGTCTATTATGCTTTCGGTTGCTCTGACAACCGACAGCTTTATAATGCAATCAGCGGGACGTCTGCGTTGTTCCTTCCTACCCCACGCTGATGAAGTCCTGCCCAGAGGACGTAACAACGTACGAGGGGGGAGTTACACACGTGACGTCATCCGCGACTGCACACTGCACACCGTGTGTCCTAACAACCTGTTGGTGGATCCCGGTTTTTTGGCTATTTACCTAGCACTCAGGAACAAGTGCTTTTTATGTGAGTGTAATATTTCTATGCAATAAATTTTAAGTATGCTTTAGAGAGCACTAGATTTCTTTAAATTTTTTTGCATAATCGCAACTGGCGTTTGAGTCCACTGATGCCGCAATGAGTGATCCGTTGTTGGATTGATCAGATGAATCAGGAGGTCCTTGTTACTACATGCTGTTTGACCTTTTTGGTCTAGGCAACAAGGTGAGAGGCCATTCTTACCTTTCTCGGTGGAGGTTTTCTTCTGTTTTCATCATTCACACTTTGGATTTGGTTCCTCGTATTCACTTTGGATTATCAGTGCACCTATGGACATTTTGTTTTTCTTATGTTTACCTTATATTTTATATTAATTTTTTTGCGCTGCACTATCTTTTTATCTATTGCACAGCGAGAGACTGAAATTTTTGCCCATTCCTCCTTGCAAAACAGTTCGAGCTCAGTGAGGTTGGATGGAGAGCGTTTGTGAACAGCAGTTTTCAGTTCTTTCCACAGATTCTTGCTTGGATTTAGGTCTGGACTTTGACTTGGCCATTCTAACACCTGGATATGTTTATTTGTGAACCATTCCATTGTAGATTTTGCTTTATGTTTTGGATCATTGTCTTGTTGGAAGACAAATCTCCGTCCCAGTCTCAGGTCTTTTGGAGACTCCATCAGGTTTTCTTCCAGAATGGTCCTGTATTTGGCTCCATCCATCTTCCCATCAATTTTAACCATCTAACCTGTCCCTGCTGAAGAAAAGCAGGCCCAAACCATGATGCTGCCACCACCATGTTTCACAGTGGGGATCAGGGTGTGTTCAGGGTGATGGGCTGTGTTGCTTTTACGCCAAACATAACATTTTTTATTGTTGCCAAAAAGTTTGATTTTGGTTTCATCTGACCAGAGCACCTTCTTCCACATGTTTGGTGTGTCTCCCAAGTGACTTGTGGCAAACTTAAGGCCGCGTACACACGATCGAATATATCTGCTGAAACTGGTCCGCAGACCAGTTTCAGCGGACAGATTTGATCGTCTGTACGGGCTAGCAGACAGGTTTCCAGCCGACAAAAGTTTTAAAGCATGCTTTAAAACTTGTCTGCTGGAAACCCGTCTGTCCGACATGTCCGCTGGTTGGTACGCCTAACCAGCGGACAAAAATCCCCTGCATGCGTCGAATGGATTCGACGAATGCACGGAATTTTTTACTTCCTGGTTCGGTGACGTGGCGCGTCAATGTCACCGCCACGTCACCGCGCTGTCTGTCCGCGGGGATTTTGGTTTGATCGTGTGTACACAGATCAAACCAAAATAGCCCAGCAGACATGTCCGATGAAAACGGTCTGTCAGACCGTTTTCATCGGATAAATCTCCTCGTGTGTACGCGGCCTTAAACGACACTTTTTATGGATATCTTTAAGAAATGTCTTTCTTCTTGCCACTCTTCCATAAAGGCCAGATTTGTGTAGTATACGACTGATTGTTGTCCTATGGACAGAGTCTCCCACCTCAGCTGTAGATCTCTGCAGTTCATCCAGAGTGATCATGGGCCTCTTGGCTGCACCTCTGATCAGTCTTCTCCTTGTATGAGCTGAAAGTTTAGAGGGACGGCCAGGTCTTCGTAAAGTTGCAGTGGTCTGATACTCCTTCCATTTCAATATTATCACTTGCACAGGTCTCCTTGGGATGTTTAAAGCTTGGGAAATCTTTTTGTATCCAAATCCAGCTTTAAACTTCTCCACAACAGTATCTCGGACCTGCCTGGTGTGTTCCTTGTTCTTCATGATACTCTCTGCACTTTAAACGGACCTCTGAGACTATCACAGTGCAGGTGCATTTATACGGAGACTTGATTACACACAGTCATTTAGGTCAACATTGGATCATTCAGAGATCCTCACTGAACTTCTGGAGAGAGTTTGCTGCACTGAAAGTAAAGGGGCTGAATAATTTTGCACGCCCAATTTTTCAGTTTTTTATTTGTTAAAAAAGTTTGAAATATCCAATAAATTTCGTTCCACTTCATGATTGTGTCCCACTTGTTGTTGATTCTTCACAACAAATTACAGTTTTATATCTTTATGTTTGAAGCCTGAAATGTGGCAAAAGGTCGCAAAGTTCAAGGGGGCTGAATACTTTTGCAAGGCACTGTATTAATAATGTCCTTTAAATGGCGCAGGCATGTTCTTTTGGAGTGCACTGCCGGAACTATTTAATATAAATGAGTTGCCCTAACTCCGCATACCCCCACGCATGAAACTGAATACATTATTCCAATGCATAGTGTGAATAGGCCCTAAGGATAACACCACTTTTTCTCACCACATATGTGCAGCACACAAACCCATTTCAATACAACACAGAAACAGATTAATGGATTGCTGTAAGGTAGGCTTAGAGAAGCTAAAGTACGAATGGAAGCTTATCAGCAACTTAGCAAATAAAATACTGATTAAATTATTTGTAAATGTTCCTGAAAGTAACCAACATTATTAACAGTTAAAGCCTAACCCCACCTCTCTTAGTATGGTTCATGTAACACCCATCTTTACAGTACCGAGCTACTCCCAACTCCAGACCAAATCCCCCCACCCCCCGGGCAAGATCTCTGAATTAATAAATGACAAGTCTATGCTGTTACTGCAATAGAGGGAGTTGTGGTTATCAATGGAACACACAACTGGATCACCGCATTTGTAGTCCATTGTCACCTCCTGCAGCCCTGTAACAGACAGAGTTAGCAGGAGCCTTGCATTTCACCTTTGATCATGGTTGCAATTAGGGTTGTCCCGATGCCACTTTTTTAGGACCGAGTACAAGTACCGATACTTTTTTTCAAGTACTCGCCGATACCCAATACCGATACTTTTTTTTAAATGTCCCCCACATATGCAGCCATGTCCCCCACATATGCAGCCATGTCCCCCCAGCCATGTCCCCCACATATGCAGCCATGTCCCCCCAGCCATGTCCCCCACATATGCAGCCATGTCCCCCACATATGCAGCCAAGTCCCCCCAGCCATGTCCCCCACATATGTAGCCATGTCCCCCACATATGCAGCCATGTCCCCCCAGCCATGTCCCCCCAGCCATGTCCCCCACATATGCAGCCATGTCCCCCACATATGCAGCCATGTCCCCCCAGCCATGTCCCCCACATATGCAGCCATGTCCCCCAAGCCATGTCCACCACATATGCAGCCATGTCCCCCCCAGCCATGTCCCCTCAGCCATGTCCCCCACATATGCAGCCATGCCCCTCCAGCCATGTCCCCCACATATGCAGCCATGTCCCTCCAGCCATGTCCCCCACATATGCAGCCATTTCCCCCATACCTAGCCGCCGCCGCAACGAAAGCCGCCGCCGCCGCAACGAAAGCCGCCGCCGCCGCATGGTTAAACAGCGTGCGGGGAACATCACAGCTTTCATTTGAATAGCTGTTTTCCCCACCGCGCATTGACACTCTCCCTTGCTCAGGATTGGACTGATCACAATCACCCATCCAATCCCGAGCAAGGGGGAGTGTCTATGCGCGGCGGGGAAAACAGCTATTCAAATGAAAGCTGTGATGTTCCCCACACGCTGTTTAACCATGCGGCGGCGGCTTTCGTTGCGGCGGCGGGGGGGGGGGCAATTATTCTATTGAGGCATCGGGGGCATTTGCGGGAGTACAAGTACTCCCGCAAATACTCGGTATCGGTCCCGATACTGGTATCGGGACAACCCTAGTTGCAATGCTTTGCAGGCTTCTATGCAAAAAAATAATAAATGCACATTATTTTCTTGCAAATTTAGGTGCCTTCATGACGAGAACATTTTTTTTTTTTTTTAATTGATCGTGAAAAACGGTCGTGTGTGGGGTCCAGAGCATTTTACTCGATGAGAAAAATGCCCAATTTTTTTTTAGAACCTGCTCTATTTTTTCTTGTCGTTTTTCACGTCATGAAAAACAGTCGTGTGTACGTTTTAACGAGGGGAGAAAAAACACTCCTGTTCAGAAGCAAGTTATGAGACGGGGAATTAGCAAAAGCAGCCCAAAGGGTGGCGCTATTTGAATGGAACTTCCCCTTTATAGTGCCGTTGTACATGTTGTACGTCACTGCGCTCTGCTCGAGCATTTTTTTTTCATGAACGTGTGTATGCAAGGCAGGCTTGATAGCAATCACGACAAATCACATCGAGAAAAACATCGTTTTTAATGACATGAATAACGGTCGTGTGTACGCGGCATAAGCCTTTAAAAAGGGACAGATGGCCATACTTCTGTTCTGGGTCACAGGAGTGCCCTTACTTTTGCTCTCCTGTGACCCAGAATCAGGCAACAGCAGGCTTTAGCTAATGTCACAGAGCCACTCCAGGCTCAGAAATTGTCAGGATGCACCCAGATGCCTGATTGGCAGTTGGCTCACCTCAGCGCCGGTGCTGAGACTCAAAGCCAGCTACTCCCACTCCCTCTCCAGCCTGGTGCTCCAGTGAGCACTGGAGGGGCAAAGCAGGGAGCGGTGACTGGCAGTCACCATTCTCTGCTGAGAGCAGACTGAGAAATGAGTGATCGACTGTTATGTGGTCACTCAGTTCTCATGCTTAGAGCCAGTGAGGGACAGCTGCAGCATCAGAGGCGATTCAGTTCGCATGTGCCGCGCTATATAAGTTTTCATTCATTCATTCATTCATTCATTCATTCATTCATCACACCGATGCTGTAGCATGAAGGTGATTATGGATGTTTGTTTTGGTCTAATTACCATACTTCTCCTTTTAAAGTGATTGTAAAGGATCATTTTTTTTCTAATAACAAACATACCATACGTACCTCCACTGTGCAGCTCAATTTGCATCCATTTCTGGTGTCCCCTGGCGGCTCAGGTGGCTCCTTCCCGCATCAGATAACCCCCTATGAGGAGCGCTCTCCCGGGGGGTTACCCTGGAGGCGCACTTCCAAATGTATAACTCTGCCCCACTGCCCAGCTCCAGCATCATTAGATTTGATTGACAGCACTGGGAGCCAATGGCTGCGTTGCTATCAATCTATCCCATCAAATGTTTACAACCCTTTTAAAGGGGTGGTAAAGGTACAATTTTTTTATTTTTTTTAAATAGCTTCCTTTACCTTAGTGCAGTCCTCCTTCACTTACCTCATCCTTCCATTTTGTTTTTAAATGTCCTTATTTCTTCTGAGAAATCCTCACTTCCTGTTCTTCTGTCTGTAACTCCATGCAGTAATGCGAGGCTTTCTCCCTGGTGTTGAGTGTTGTGCTCGCCCTCTCCCTTGAGGGGGCGAGCAGGAGAGTCATGACGCTCTCTACATTGCAGATAGAGAAAGGAGCCGTGTGTTAGTGGGCGTCCTGACTCTCCTGTGATCTGCGATTTTTATTGTGACCAGACCGTGACATTGCAACGGACACATTGGACACTTTTGACACGTTTTTGGGACCATTCACATTTATACAGTGATTAGTGCTATAAAACTGCACCAATTACTGTGTAAATGTTACTGGCAGGGGGGGGATTAATATGTTCCCTAGTGTGTGATTCTAACTGTAGGGGAAGGGGACTCACAAGGGGAGGAGACCGATGTGTGTTTCTCTGTACTGGGAAAACATCGGTCTCCTCACCGCTGACAGGACATGGATCTGTGTTTACACACACAGATCTATGGTCATGCCGTGATTGCGGCCAATCGTAGGTGCCCAGCGGACATCGCGGCCACCGGCAATGCGCACCGGGTCCCAAGCACTGCGGCGTCACACGCGTGCCCCCTAGCCACCTGGGAAGCCCAGGACGTCATATGACGTCCACCCGGAGAGAGAAAAGGTTCCTGCCAACAATGACTTGTCACTTTCACAATGACTCGGTAGGGAAGTGGTTAAAACCAGCAGTAATTGGAGTTTTTGACGAATTGGTGGTTGGACACAACACTGGAAACCGAATACAGTCCGTGCAGGATATTATGAGCGGAGATTCTTACTACGCTCCGATACTAGCCAACAAAATGGCCACCTCCAAGGTGGTGACAACTTTGTCCTTGTTGTTAGCAGCTGTGCTGTCAAAACAGCTCAGTCTTCCTGTACCGGACTCTATTCGGTTGTCGGTGTTGTGTCCAACCACCAATTCGTCAAAAATCTCTGGTTACTAAGGTTTTAAATAAACCGAAAGTGACGTGGTTTGAGTTTCTGATGGGTTGGAGATATTGACAGAATACCACATGTATACCGGGGGCATATTGTATGTGCGTGTACAGGGTTTGGAATGCCTCCACCGCCTATGACTGCCTGTTGGCTTTGATGGGATAGCTCAGGTGGGTTTGAACTTGTGTCTGAAGATGCCTTAGCTCATCCCTGGTGGTCACCAGGACAAACAGAGAGTAAATCTCTCCAGAAGATATACAGACCGCAGTAAAAACACGACAGTTTCTAATCCCTTACGACTATTCAAAACTACAAAAAAAGTGCTAAAAAGTCTGCTAACCCAGTAAATGACTAATTTTATCAATGGTACTAATTTAAACACTCACATGAAAAATGAACATATCTATCACTTTAAACCCACATGCTGTACTATTTCCACAATTATAAGGCGCTAGACACTGCTGCTTTATAAATAAACATTATTAATGTCCTCTTGGGGAAAAATAAGTGTAAGTAATATTTAAAAGTCACAATTCATTGCTCCTCTCCCCAAGAGGCTAGATGCAGCTTATTATATCTGTAAGTATTCATTTGTCATATTAATACATTGACTAAGTAAAGTACATGACTCAAGTAATGTGTTTAAAAGTTGGATTTCTGTTTATTAGGGGCTTAAAAAGCAAGTATATATACCATATATTTCTATGCTCATTTTCATATTGGTCTGGCAGTACAAGTAAATTATTGTTGTATTAAAGTAGACCTATACTTAAATGCAAACAGTTCTTCTAAGATTAGTGAATAAACAATGATAGAAGAGCTTTTCCTGGAGAAAAGGCCTTTCTGAATTCATGCACACCTACGCGTTTAAACACGTGAATGCATACGTGCAGGTTTACCATTTATTTTATTGGCACTAGTTCATATTTGTCATGTGCATTGGCTGAAAAAGTTCATTTCTGTTTTCCGGTCTTGCATTATATGGGCTTTCGCATGGGAATGGCATTGCGCTTACCAACTCAACGCAATAAAACAAAAGAAAGTAAATGGAGGAGCAGTGGTTTATCCAAGCTTTTTTTCTCAGAAAAGAGGTGCAACAACTTAACCACGACCCCCCCCCCCCCCAAAAAAAAACAACAACCCCCCACACACACACCTTTCAATGTGGGGGGTTACAGAGAGAGTGGCGAGTTCAGGGGTGCGCTACACACAAAGTGCAGAGTTCAGTCTTCTTACACAACTGCTTACCTCTACATAGGTTGACCACATTTCCAAACTACCATTCAGGGACACCCTCCCTTCCCAAAAATCATATTGTGCTGTAACGAATCAAAGCACAGTGATTGGACACATGAGGCGGTATTTATGATTTCTCCAATCACAAGCAGGGGGCGGGATTGTGCTCCTTCTGGCAATCCCAGCCAGGACAAGTACTGTCAGTGAGTAAAGCGGTGATGTGGCAGCCTTTTTTGGGGGCATCAGATTGGCCCTGGGGGGTGGCTGTGTCAGTTTCATTCCGGGACATTGTAGTGTCCTGGAATGAATGTGCCCGGGACAGACCTGCAAAATGCGGGACTGTCCCAGGCAATCAGGGACACGTGGTCACCCTACCTCTACATCCCCATCCACATATCACTTTCACTCCTCTTCTGCTGACCTCGGCATGCAATCCTCCCACTGCCCCCACCCTATCTACTCCCCCCTCTTTAACCACTTCTGACCGGCCCCACGTCCAAAGACGTCATTTTTTTGAAGATGGATATCTCGGTAACGGCAGCAGCTGCTGCCACAACCAAGATATCCATCTCTTCGTGGGGCGGTCCTGTTAACGATTACCGGCGGCGGGAGAGGGTTCCCCCCCCCCCTCCCGCCGCTCTCCCGCGCCCTCCGCCGCTTACCGTAGCCGTCGGTAGCGGCGGAGGCGATCGGGTCCTGTTGCTGGCTGTCCGGGGATGCGACTGAGGGAAAAAATGTCCCTCAGCCGTCCCCATACCTCTGCTGGGCGGAAGTGACGTCAAAACGTCATTTCCGCCCAGCCTCTTAAAGAGACATTTAATTTGTTTACATTTTGACTTTTTTTTTTTTTTTCTTTTTTTTTTTTGCATTTAAGCCTGAATATGAGATCTGAGGTCTTTTTGACCCCAGATCTCATATATAAGAGGACCTGTCATGCTTTTTTCTATTACAAGGGATGTTTACATTCCTTGTAATAGGAATAAAAGTGATAATTTTTTTTTTTTTTTTAGTGTTAAACATTATAAAATAAATAGAAATAAAAACGAAAACCAAAAAAAAATGTTTTTAAAGTGCCCCGTCCCGACGAGCTCGCGCGCAGAAGCAAACGCATACGCGAGTAGCGCCCGCATATGAAAACAATTTTTTAAACGTCGCCTATCGAGATTTTTAAGGGTAAAAGTTTGACGCCATGCCACGAGCGGGCGCAATTTTTAAGCGTGACATGTTGGGTATCATTTTACTCGCCGTAACATTATCTTTCACAATATATAAAAAAATTGGGCCAAATTTATTGTTGTCTTATTTTTTAATTCAAGAAAGTGAATTTTTTCCAAAAAAAGTGCGCTTGTAAGACCGCTGCGCAAATACGGTGTGAGAAAAAGTATTGCAATGACCGCCATTTTATTCTCTAGGGTGTTAGAAAAAAATATATATATAATGTTTGGGGGTTTTAAATAATTTTCTAGCAAAAAAAACTGTTTTAGTCTCGTAAGCACCGAATCTGAAAAACAGGCTCGGGGCTGAAGTGGTTAAATACTCCATCATCTTCCACATGTCTTACTTCTGTTGCTGTATTCAGCTGGGGTGTTGGGATCTGCACTGCACCCCAGGCTCTTGCATCCCCCTTGTCCACATCCTGCACTCAGTGGGAGCCACTCAGGAGATCAGATCTGTAGGAGCTATTGGGAGACAAGTGGTCACTTGTAAACACAGAAGCTGAACTTCTGTGTTTACAAGTGACAGTGGTGAGCAGGGAGCGGAGGACCTGAGCGACAGGTGGTGGAACTGAGTTCCACCAAGTTCCAACTAAAAAAAGCCCTGGGGTTACTAGTCTTGTGACCTCTAGTGCACTGGGAAGTGGTGACCTGAGTTTAGATTGGGATGTGGAGGAGGTTCTGGTTAGTTGACCGGAGGGGGCAACTTGGGATGTAGTGCTTTATTTTGTCGCAGAGGTATTGCGGAGCGTTACTTTCTGTACATTTGTGATCGAGGCAGAGGGTCTTAAATGTAACCGATCCTTCACGGCTAGCCAATGGAGGGTCCTCAGGGACCGGGTGATTCCCAGGGTTTTTTCCCAGTTACAAGTCTGGCTGCTGTTTTCTGGATGACTCGTAGACGTTGAATTTGGTATTTGGAAAGTCCTAGGTAGAGGGAGTTTGCGTAGTTGAGTCGAGAATTGATGATTGTTCCAACCAGTGGCGGCCCGCCCATATGGGCGCACGGGCACCGCCCCCCCTCCCGCAGTCACAAAAAAAAAAAAAAATGGGCCCTTTAAGAACTTTTATTCAGCTAAAATTTTGACATTTTAGCCGAAGTTCTGGCGGACGTCTATAGAGGGCGCTGCAGCGCCACCCTCTCTCGCAAATAACTCACATTCAATGCAATGCATTGAATGTGAGTTATCATTGTTGCCAGCTGCCTGGTCTATTCCTATAACCGGACATGGGTCGCCGGTTACCCGAATAGCGGCAGCTGGTTGGCTGAGGGGAACTGCCTATCAAAGCCAGCGGCTCTGATAGGCTTTTCCAGTACCGCCCTCCCGCTCTCGGAAGTCTATGCTCGGAGCGCAGGCAATCTGCGGTCCTTGCATGAGACTGACGGCCGTTTCGGGCCAATCAGGTTCCCAGATTCTGGTTATCAGGAACCTGATTGGCTGAAGCTTCTCCACGGCGGCAGAAGACATCGAGGGAGGACATGGAAGCGTCAGGTAAGTGATTTTTACAGGGAAAGGGGCATCATGGGGCACAGTGGCATCATGGGGCACAGTGGCATTATGGGGCACAGTGGCATCATGGGGCACAGTGGTGACAAATGGCACAGAGGCGACAATGAGCACAGTGGCATGGGGCACAGTGGTGACAATTGATGGCACAGTGACTGCATTTGATGGCATGGCACAGTGGTGACAATTGATGGCACAGTGGTGGCGTTTGATGGCATGGCACAGTGGTGACAATTGATGGCACAGTGGTGGCGTTTGATGGCATGGCACAGTGGTGACAATTGATGGCACAGTGACTGCATTTGATGGCATGGCACAGTGGTGACAATTGATGGCACAGTTGCTGTGTTGCATGGCACAGTGGTGACAATTGATGGCGCAGTGGCTGCATTTGGTGGCATGGGGCACAGTGGTGACAATTGATGGCACAGTGGCTGCATTTGATGGCATGGCACAGTGGTGACAATTGATGGCACAGTTGGGCCGTTTGATGGCATGGCACAGTGGTGACAATTGATGGCACAGTCGTGCCGTTTGATGGCATGGCACAGTAGTGACAATTGATGGCACAGTGGTGGCGTTTGATGGCATGGCACAGTGGCGACAATTGATGGCACAGTTGCTGTGTTGCATGGCACACACAGTGGTGACAATTGATGGCACAGTGGCTGCGTTTGATGGCATGGCACAGTGGTGACAATTGATGGCACAGTGACTGCATTTGATGGCATGGCACAGTGGTGACAATTGATGGCACAGTTGCTGTGTTGCATGGCACACACAGTGGTGACAATTGATGGCACAGCGGCTGCATTTGATGGCATGGCACAGTGGTGACAATTGATGGCACAGTGGTGACGCTTGATGGCATTGCACAGTGGTGACAATTGATGGCACAGTGGCTGCATTTGTTGGCATGGCACAGTGGTGACAATTGATGGCACAGTTGCTGTGTTGCATGGCACAGTGGTGACAATTAATGGAACAGTTTCTGTGTTTGATGGCATGGCACAGTGGCTGCATTTGATGGCATGGCACAGTGGTGACAATTGATGGCACAGTTGCTGTGTTGCATGGCACAGTGGTGACAATTGATGGAACAGTTTCTGTGTTTGATGGCATGGCACAGTCGTGACAATTGATGGCACAGTGGCTGCATTTGGTGGCATGGCACAGTGGTGACAATTGATGGCACAGTGGCTGCATTTGGTGGCATGGCACAGTGGTGACAATTGATGGCACAGTGGCTGCATTTGGTGGCATGGCACAGTGGCTGCATGTGATGGTTACAGTGAGGCTGCAATATTTTTTTCTTCCGTTTGCGCCCCCCCCAAAAATGTTGAGCACCAGCCGCCACTGGTTCCAACTACTACTGCTGTGTCTCCTTCCGGGATGTGTGCAGTGCATATGGGCTCCAAGAGGAAAAGGGACCCACTGTGTTCTCCTCTCATTTACACAACATTATCTGCTTAAGAACCAGTGCATGACGATATACGTCTGCACAATGGCACGGCTGGGCAAATGGATGTACCTGTACGTCCTCTTTAAGATGCGACAGCTCCTTGTCGTGTCACACGTAGCCCATCCCCCCACAGGTAGAACACATCCCTAGGACACACTTAACCCCTTTAGCACCCCTGCTGGTTAACCCCTTCACTGCCAGTGTCATTTCTACAGTAGGTGCATTTTTATAGCACTGATCGCTGTATCAATGGCAATGGTCCCAAAATGGAGTCAAAAGTGTCTGATGTGTCCTCCATAATGTCGCAATCACGATAAAAATCGCTGATTGCCGCCATTACTAGTAAAAAAAAAAATATTAATAAAAATGCCATAAAACTATCCCCTATTTTGTAGACTCTATAACTTTTGCGCAAACGTCAATTTTGTTTGGGAGTTACGTCGAACTACGAGGGCGCAATTGTCAGTTAAAGCAACGCAGCGCCGAATCGCAAAAAGTGCTCTGGGCTTTGGCCAGCCAAATTGTCCGGGCTTAAGTGGTTAAGATCACTTCACTTTACAGCCACCATCAGTCCATCAGTCCATCAGTCCACCAGTAACGTAACGTGTATGCTGCTACTGCAACTGCACTTTCCATGATACTGTATGCTGATCACGAGAGGCAAGGACATCTAGCCTTGCAATGAACAGCTCAACTTCAATGCTATCTGGGTGAGTTCCTGGGCTGCCCTCCACCTGCCCTCCACCTGCTGCATGGCATGCACCTGTCTGGCAGGGAATCTGAAGCATTTTGTAAAATGGCATGCTGTTGACTAAGGCTGCAAAAAAAAGTACCTTCATAAGGCATAGGCTGAGAAATCTGTTATATGTATCATAAATCAATATACAGCAAAATATAAATGCTGGTGTGATTTTATTGCTTTAAAGGCAGTGCTACTATTATTCAAGCTGCTATCTCACCAGCAAGCATGCAATAAATATTGTTTTTATGAGACACTCAATAGCCATATTTATATAAGTAGTCAGCGATAAAAAAATTATTGTGTATGTGTGTGTGTGCAGTGTACAGTATGTGTGTGTATACAGTGTGTGTTTGGGGGTGCTGCTGTGCTATGCATAAGGGGATTGTGCTGAAATGAATCATAAGAGGTGCTGTGTGTTGGGCTGTAAATACTTCTGACCCCTGCACTGTGTACACTACATACACCTGACAACTGCATTATATACAATGCCTTGTAAAAGTATTCACCCCCATTGGCATTTTTTCGTGTTTTGTTGCCTCACAACCTGCAATTAACATAGATTGTTTGAGGATTTGCATCATATAATTTACAGAACATGACCACAACTTTGAAGATTTTTTTTTATTGAGACACAAACAACAAATAGGACTTAATATCAGAAAAAGTCAATGTGCATAACTATTCACCCCCTAAAGTCAATACTTTGTAGAGCCACCTTTTGCGGCTAGCACAGCTCCAAGTCACTTTGGATAAGTCTCTATGAGCTTGCCACATCTTACCACTGGAATTTTTGCCCATTCCTCCTTGCAAAACTGCTCCAGCTCCTTCATCTTGAATGGTTTGCGCCTGTGAACAGCAATCTTTAAGTCTGACCACAGATTTTCTATTGGATTGAGGTCTGGGCTTTGACTAGGCCTTCCCAACACATTTACATCTAACCCCTTAAACCACTCAAGTGTTGCTTTAGCAGTGTGTTTGGGGTCATTGTCCTGCTGGAAGGTGAACCTCCGTCCTAGCCTCAAATCACACACAGGTTACAGGTTTTGCTGAAGAATATCAATGTATTTAGCACCATCCATCTTTCCCTCAACTCTGACCAGTTTCCCAGTCCCGACTGCTTAAAAACTTTCCTACAGCATGATGCTGTCACCAACATGTTTCACTGTGGGGATGGTGTTCTTTGGTGATGTGTTGTGTTGGGTTTGCCCCAGACATAGCGTTTTTTTTTGATGGCCAAAAACTTACATTTAGATTAGTCTCGTCAGACCAGAGCACCTTCCTCCATACAATTTGCGAGTCTCCCGCATGCCTTTTCGCAAACTCATAACGTGCCAGTTTGTTTTTTGCTGAAAGTAATGGCTTTCTTCTGGCCACTCTGCCATAAAGCCCAACTCTATGGAGCGTGCAACTTATTGTTGTCCTATGTACAGATACTCCAGTCTCTGCTGTGGAACTCTGCAGCTCCTCCAGTGTTATCTTAGGTCTCTGTGCTGCCTCTCTGATTAATGCCCTCCTTGCCCGGTCCGTGAGTTTTGGTGTGCGGCCGTCTTTTGGCAGGTTTGCGGTTGTGTCATGTTCTTTCCATTTGGTTATGATAGATTTGATGGTGCTCCTAGGGATCATCAAAGATTTGGATATTTTTTTTATAACCTAACCCTGACTTGTACTTCTCAACAACATTGTCCTTTCCTTGTTTGGAGAGTTCCTTGGTCTTCATGGCAGTGTTTGGTTAGTGGTGCCTCTTGCTTAGGTGTTGTAGCCTCTGGGGCCTTTCAAAAAGGTGTGTATATGTGATGACAGATCATGTGACACTTAGATTGCACACAGGTGGACATAATTTCACTAATTATGTGACTTATGAAGGTAATTGGTTGCACCAGTGCTTTTTATGGGCTTCATAACAAAGGGGTGAATACAGCACACGCCAATTATCAGTTATTTTATTTCTGAAAAATCGTTTTATGTATCTATTTTTCTAATTTTATTTCACCAACTTAAACTATTGTGTTTTGATCCATCACATATAAATCTGATAAAAAAAAACATTGAATTAAAGGCTGTAATGTAAAAAAAATAGGTAAAAAGCCAAGGGGGTGAATACTTTTGCAAGGCAATGTAATTTGGGAATATTCAGTAATATCCAAATTAACGAAAAAACGCTTAACAAATAATTCCAAATATTTGTAAATTTGAATATTGGAAAATATGAAATTTGGGAAATACGGTTATTTTAAAATCCAAAAATTGGAAAAACCGAAAATAAGAATGAAAATTCAAAAGAACGAAAACCCGAAAATTTGAAAATCTGAAATAATAACTAACTAATAATAACTTAACTATTACTAAGTATTAAATTATAAGTATTGGAATTTCCTTTCAAATTTGCATAACGAAAACATATTAATAAATAACAATAATAATAATAATGAAAACTTGTTATTATTATTATTATTAATAATTAATTACGTTCCATTTGTTTAGATGTGGCATTTGTTATTTCAGATAATTCGTACCTTCAGATAAATTTGTATTTGTTACATTGAATAACAGCCAAATTGGAAAGGAAATGCCAATGCCTATAAATTAATTAATTTGAACAAATCTGTCTGCTGGGATTTTGGTTTGCTCGCGTGTACACACGAGCAAACCAAAATCCCCGCCAGCAGACAGCGCGCTGACGTGTCGGTGACGTGGCGGTGACGTTGACGCCGCCACGTCACCGCACCAGGAAGTAAAACACTTCCGCGCATGCGTCGAAACCATTCGGCGCGTGTGCGAGAAGACATGTCTGCTGGTTAGCATACTAACCAGCAGACATGTCGGGCGGACGGGTTCCCAGCCGACAGATTTCAAAGCATGCTTTGAAATCTGTCGGGTGGCCAAATCCGTCTGTTTGCCCGTACACACGATCGAATCTGTCTGCTGAAACGGTCTAGCAGACTGTTTCCAGCAGACAGATTTGATCGTGTGTATGAGGCCTTACAGTAAAGAACCCTCTATGTAGTTTAAGTAAAGTGACTCTTAAACCTCCCCCACCTCCACCACCTCTGCCTCCTACTGATCCTATCCCCCCACCACCACTGTAGATCTCATCCCTATCCCCCAATCACCCCTACAACAGAGTTGATGGGGGGATAGGGATGAGATAGGGGGTGGGGGATGGGATCATTAAGAGGCAGAGGTGGTGGTGGGAGTGGATGGCACCACCGCTGCCACTGATACCACCCCCCTCAAGTACCACCGCAGCCACCCCCTTCAAGTACCACCACAGCCACCCCCCTCAAATACCACCGCAACCAACCCCCCTCATGTACCACCACAGCCAACCCCCTCAAGTACCACCACTGCCAACCCCCTCAAGTACCATCGCAGCTACCCCCCTCAAGTTCCACCACTGCCACCCCCTGAAGTAACAACACAGCCACCCCGCTCAAGTACCATCACAGCCACCCCCCTCAAGTACCACCACTGCCACCCCCCCCAAGTACCACCACTTCCAACCCCCTCAAGTACCATTGCAGCCACCCCCCTCAAGAACCACCACAGCCACCCACCCTGAAGTACCACCACTGCCACCCTCTCCAAGTACCACCACCGCAGTCCCCCTCAAGCATTACTGCTGCCACCCCCCTCAAGTACCACCGCTTCAACCCCCTCTCAACATCACCACTTCCACCCCTTCAACACCAAAATTATGCTCTTCTGGGGGGGCCTTCATGATTTCCTGCACAGGCCCTAAAGTTTCTAGTTACGCCTGTGAAGACGTTATCCATACGAAACGTACGTCGGTCGGCGCAGCCTGGTCACATGCACACCTTGTGTCCTTTCTCCCGACGTCTGTCACAGAGACGTACCGAGAGTTGTCATAACACGTATCCTCGAGTTACAGAGTTTATTTATACAGCCACGGTCCTCTGAGGAACTACTGCTCTTTAACGCAACACAGCGAGGCCGCCACACGTGAGTGCGCCATCTGACCCCCAGCTTGTTGATTGCCTGCAGCCTCAGTGCCGGGATAGGGCACTGTTTTTTGTAAGTAGCCATTTGGCTTGTTTTTGTTTTTATTCCATTTTTAAATTAAATTGATCGCGCTATGGGAGCTATTTCTCTGTTCATTTATTCCATGTACATCTCTATGGAGTGAAAACCCCCTTTTTTTGCTTGGTGGTGAAGAATTTCTTCCAAATGAATGCAGGCATAATCCTGCATAAAGCGAGATTGACCTTCTTTTTGGTAAGAGGTCATGACCATCTGGTAAGCGGATTCTTTTTTATGAGCACGATTGGGGTGATTCAATCTGCCTGGTGAAGGAATTGTGGATTTTCTTTGAAGAAGTTCTCCTTTTTATGTTTCACCTCTCCTCCCTTTGGATTTTAAGGACTGCACTGTTTGGTCATTATCAGAACACGTTATATGACGCACTAGTTACCTTTATTGGTTCCAACATTGTATAGCACAATTTGATTTCATCGCTTCACCTTATTTATACATTTTTGGGTTATATATTACTTATCTTATATCATCGTTTATAGACTTATTCTCAGTGTGTTTGTAGTATAATCACCCATTTACCCCAGCGCCCTCTATTTTTTCTTTATCACTTTGTCTATTAGATTACACTAATTGTCACTTGAGGAGCAGCTTGACATATATATATGTGTGTTTTTCTCACTATATTTATCTTTATTAATTGTAACCAGTCCACTACTTATCGAGCTATTGGCGCGGAAAATTTTTTCCTTTTTTTTTCACGCCTGTGATGATGTCAGCACAGATGTGCTCTAACAAAAACTACAAGTCCCTTTGTTATGATAGAGCATGGGATTCATCGTTTTTTCTTCCAGAGGTCTTTGTGAATGGATGATATGGTTGTGCGGGTAGATCCATGATATGGCTGTGCGGGGAAAAGAATCCCCAGTTTCTGTAAATAGGTAGGGGATGTTGAGGGAGGGGGCTGTGGACTCTGATGTGTGTCATGTTACACCCTAAATAATAGTGTGCCATGAAACCTGGTCATAAAGATGGATTTAGCTTTTCGGCAAAACCCTCCAAGACGAGACACAAGAAGAATCTCTCACCTCAGTTTAAATGGCAGACCTGGCAGATGTGGCTTGTTCTGCATGTTTTTGTTTCAAAGGTTAAAAAATCCTTCTCTACTAGCTAAAAAAGCCTAATTTTTGGTAACGGAACAAGACGACATCAACTCCCATTTCAATAATAATAAGCCAAGATTATCCATCCAAAAATGGATAGAAATCAGTTAAAACAGCCCAGGTTGTATTGCCTAGATATGTTACTACATGGCGTGACAGCAGAGAACCGTCATTATAATCATGCCCTCTAACTGTCATAACCAAACACCCCAATCTTGTCAGAATCCAAAATCAGATCTTTAATTGGTAATAAAATAGACGTTGTCACCTTAGATATACTTTGTTCTCGCATGTAGAGTTCTTAGGCTGCACAGGATGTGTCATGTCATTAGTTCTTACTGTCTCTGCACTATTTCATATTGGAAAGCCTATTTGTATAAACTCACAGTATAACTCTAATTCAATATTACGGACTTATTATATTCTTTGCAAAATACCCTTTTGCTGAATTTCGATCATATTCCGCATACAGACGATCGGAAATTCCGACAAGAAAACCGTGGATTTTTTCTGATGGAATGTTGGTTCAAACTTGGGTTGCATACACACGATTACACAAACCGTGTCGGAAATTCCAACCGTCAAGAACGCGGTGACGTACAAGACGTACGACGAGCCGAGATCAATGAAGTTCAATAGGCAGTTTGGCTCTTCTAGAATCAATCTTTTGTTGTTGGAAATGCCGACAGCAAAAGTCCAATGGAGCATACACAAGGTCGGAATATCCGACCAAAATCTCAAATCAGACTTTTCTTGTCGAAATTTCCGAACATGTGTACGCCTCATAACTGTTTAACTGTTGTACAAAAATAACTTGTGTGCTGAATGAGTGCATTTTGTAGTGTACACTCCGTACTTCTTGATTCCTATTTGTGCTCTTGTACTGTATTTTATTGTAATTGTAGTTTATGTTGATTGAGAGAATTAACTACTTTACCCCTGGAAGAATTTACCCGCTTCCTGACCTGAGCATTTTTTTTCTTTTTAGCACTTCTTCGCTTTAGCTGACAATTGCGTGCGATGTTGTACCCAAACAAAATTGACATCCTTTTCTTCGCACAAATAGAGCTTTCTTTTGGTGGTATTTGACCACCTCTGCATTTTTTATTTTTTTGCGCTATAAACAAAAAAGGAGCAACAATTTTGAAAAAAAAGCAATATTTTTGCTATAAGAAATATGCCCCAAAAAAAATATAAGCATTTATTGATTAGTTTGAGCAAAAGTTATAGCGTCTACAAAATAGGGGATAGATTTATGGCATTTTTTTTTACTAGTAATGGCTGCGATCTGCAATTTTTATTGGGACTGCGACATTTTAGCAGACACATCGGACACTTTTGACGCTATTTTGGGACCATTATTATTTTTACAGCGATCAGTGCTATAAATAGCCACTGATTACTGTATAAATGACACTGGCAGGGAGGCATTCTAACTGTGGGGGGGGGGCTACCACTGACATGACAGACATCACTGCTCCTGATCACTGGGAGCAGTAGATCCCTGTCATGTCACTAGGCAGAACAGGGAAATGCCTTGTTTACATCTCCCCATTCTGCCTCCTAGCAAACGATAGGTGGCAAATTCAAAGCGACATACATGTACACTCATTTGCCTGCCCGTTCCATTCTGCGTGCGGTGGTCAGGAAGCGGTTAAGTTGCCCTTCGTAAAAATTCTGTTTATGTAAAAGCAAACTGACCTATTTTTGTTTAGTGTCTGTAATGGTACCCGTAGATACAAAACGTCTGCCTAATTACCATACATAGATTGCACAATAATATATATTTTTTTGCACTTTTGAGACCTCAGTAGACATAAAATAACAAAAAACAGAGGATACAAATCTGGGGCATCAGATCACTTTATTAGAAGTAATCAATGGATTACATGTATTGCTCTCTGGGTCTTTGCGGGGTCAAAGAGAGCAGACACCCTTACTCAATTTATCTTTGGTAAAATGCCAGTTTAGACATTGGCATGCATGTCTGATAAAATAATTACTTGGCAGTCAGATCCATGTCCTGTCTGCATTTTATGGCCTGCTCAAAGTGTTGTTGAACATATTGAAAAACAGGTATATACTGTAAAGCAATAATAATTTTCCAAATAGAAATGATAGGTAGGAATACTCTAAGGCCTCGTACACACGATCGGACATATCCGATGAAAACGGTCCGCGGACCATTTCCATCGGATATGTCCGATCTGGAGTTTGATCCGATGGCGTGTACACACCATCGGATCAAATTCCCCGCCGGCGGACGGCGCGGTGACGTTGACGCCGCCATGTCACCGCACCAGGAAGTAAAACACTTCCGCGCATGCGCCGAATCCATTCGGCGGCGGCGCGGCGGCGGTGCGGGACGACATGTCTGCTGGTAAGTGTACTAACCAGCAGACATGTCGGGCGGACACATTCCCACCCGATAGATTTCAAAGCATGCTTTGAAATCTGTCAGGTGGACAAATCTGTCCGCTAGCCCATACACACGAGCGGAGATGTCTGCTGAAACGGTCCATCGGACCGTTTTCAGCGGACATATCCCCTCGTGTGTACGAGGCCTAAAACAAATATTCTAGATGATGCTACCTTGTCTGTTATGAATATTTCTTTTTCCACTTATTGCATTAAATTATTCACAGTGAAATCAAATATTCTGGTTTTACAGCTCCATTAGAAATGTAATAGTATATTGTCTTGAAAAAACGCAATGTATTGACAATGTAATATGTACATCAATGGCTGTTATCTGTAGAGGAGTGAGTGATAACTGGGATTTTACAATTTCCAGGCATTTTTTTATATGGTATACTGTATATGCCAATCTTTCCTGATCTGCCTGATGAACTACCATATGTTTTGCCGCATAACACGCACCTGACCATAAGAGGCACCTAGGTTTTAGAGGAGCAGAAAAAGAAAAAAAATATTCTGAACCAAATGTGTACTAAAATATTTACCAGGTCCCATGAAATGCAACCTTACCAGTGGAAATTAAATGAAGCCTTACCAGTGCCAATTAAATGCAGCCTTACTAGTGCCAATGAAATGAAGCCTGACCTGTGCCAATAGAATGCAGCCTGACCCGTGCCCATAAAATACAGCTTGACCTATGCCCATAAAATGCATCCTGACCTGTGCCAAAAAAACTCAGCCTGACCTGTGCCCATAAAATGCAGCTTGACCTGTGCCCATAAAATGCAGCCTGGCCTATGCCAATCAAATTCAGCCTGGCCTGTGTCAATAAAATGCAACCTGACCTGTGCCCATAAAATGCAGCCTGACCTATGCCCATAAAATGCAGCCTGACCTGTGCCAATAAAATGCAGCCTGACCTGTGCCAATAAAATGCAGCCTGACCTATGCTTATAAAATGCAGCCTGACCTATGCCCATAAAATGCAGCCTGACATGTGCCCAGGGCCGTCTTAATAGCATTATGGGTCCCTGGGCAAAGTCATGCTCTGGGGCCCCTACAATGATGACAGTGCAGGTAAACAGACATCAAGTAGGTAGGAGGCAGACTGCCTCCCCAGTGTATCTATCACTCTCAGTGCCATCATGGGGCCCCCAATTACGGGGCAGAATGGGCTCAAGGAACAGCTGCTTTGGGGAAAGTGCAGGGCCCCCACATGCAGCTAGGGCCCCTGGGCAGTGCCCAGGTGTGCCCTCTCATTAAGACAGCCCTGCATGTGCCCATAAAATGCAGCCTGACCTGTGCCAATAAAATGTAGCCTGACCTGTGTCCATAAAATGCAGCCTGACTTATGCCCCTAAAATGCAGCCTGACCTGTTCCTATAAAATGCCACCTGACCTATGCCTATAAAATGCAGCCTGACCTGTTCCTATAAAATGCAGCCTGACCTATGCCTATAAAATGCAGCCTGACCTGTTCCTATAAAATTCAGCCTGACCTATGCCAATAAAATTTAGCCTGACCTGTGCCCATAAAATGCAGCCTGACTTGTGCTATAAAATTCAAGCTGATCAGTGCCATGAAATGCAGCCTTACCTGTGCCACCTCCACCTCGCACCGACTGGCATTCCTGTATGCATCTGCCTGTCATTTAGATAGAAGACAGAGCAGCCCTAGCGGCCGCCACGGCCGTACTCCATTTGGCCATTCAGGCTGCTCTGTCTTCTCTCTGTGGCTGAGTCACAGGCCCTAGCGGGAGATAGCCTGGCGCTTGCGAGAGACGGCCATGTTGCCGCTGACCCAGTATTGTAACATGGTGGCAGGGTGGTCTGGTCTGTATTGGCTCCATAAGACGCAGAGACATTTCCCCCCATTTATTGGGGGGGGAAAGTACGTCTTATGGAGCGAAAAATATGGTAGTTCAATCATCTATGGACTAAACTAATACAAGAGGCCTTCAGATGACTTAGTCACTTATACTGGGCAAGCAGGTGGGACCTTGTCGTTTTGTGTCCCACTTTTGGCGTAAGAATATGGAAGCCAACAGGACCTTCTATTCTAAATAGAGAAAATTATAAGGCAAGAGTTCCATGAAGACATACTGTACATAATTACATCACTTTCTCACTTAGGAATATTATAATGCTCCTTTGGACAATCATGGCGCTCAGTCTCCCAGACACACCCATTGTATCACAACCACTCTCCTAAATGGTGCCTATCGCTACAGGTCAGAACCCTGTTTATGTAATATACGGGATAGATGTGGAGGGAATTAAATGATCTTTTAATCCACAGAGAAGCTGACTTGCTGATTGTCATTCCCTGAAAGCGTTCTTTCATTATATGAACCACATTTTTTGTATGTTGTGACAGTAGCCATTACTGTGTATGAATACATATTTTTGTATTACCTTCTTCTTATGAATAGCCACAGTTGATTATTTTCTGCTCCTGCACATGCATATATGCATACGTATGAATGCTAATGCAATGAGTATGTATTTTTAGAACACAATAACCTATACTGCTAACAAAGCAGAGCGTAGTTGACAAATGCAGGTGCTGTACGAGGCCATTAAAAAATCCAACGCTCTCATTCACAGAGCAACGATGCGTCTTTTTCATCTGTCATGAAGTATCAGTTTTGTCACTTACTTGTATTAAAGTTTCAAAGATTCATAGACTTTATATTTGGAAAGCCATTTTTTTTCCTCTTTTGATATGAAACTTTTTATGTGAGACAGGAGATCCGCTGACTTAATAGTCTCAAAATCAATAGAAGAATATGCTTCAGTCTGTAAATTGCTGTATTTAAACTCTCACTGTCAACAGTTTTAAAATGTGTTTTATATCTTCAAGTCCATTTTTTACTTTCATTTCCCTGGAAAGCATTTTTCAAGATCCATCTTATTACAATGGTGTTAAAATTCTACTTTTAAAAGATTAAAATGCCTACATCTTGTATAAGGGATACCTGGGGTTTCTTTTTAATTACATAGTTACATAGTAAATAAATAGGTTAATAAAACCTGACAACAACACCTCTCCCACCCTCCTCATTTATTTTTTAAATCTAATTAGGAAATGGGGCTCATTCACAGGGCCGGTGCTACTACTTGTCACCCAGCCGTCCCCAAACACCTGATACTGTCTGACAGCACAGCATACATATGATATCACTGACCTGACCAGGCAGTGCCACGCCTGTGACTGTCACCACTGGGCGGGCCGGCTATACCCAGGAGTCAGGACACAACACAGAGCAGACAGACCCCGTTCTGAAACCGCCGACTCACTGTGGGAGGAGCCTGCTGCCTGCGTGAGGGGAGCGACACTACAAGCGCCCGGCGGCGGCCGCACATACGCACGGCAGTCAAAAGGAGAAGAGAGTCAGAGTCTGACCGGAGTCTGGACCGCAGCAAGAGTCCGGACCACAGCAACAGAGACCCGCCTCATCCCGGTATAATATAGACACACCGGCGCCCCCGGTTGTTACGCCACTGCTGCAGCCCATTGTTTGAATGAAAAATTTCCAACATTTCCATTCAAGAGAAGCTGATCGCTAAATTGCCATAGATTGATCCCCGCTGAACCAGCCAGAATTTTGATCCATCTATGGTCGTCTCCTATGTAAGCAGTCTCCATTGGCCATCACTGGCTGCTCGGTAGTTTCTGGGACTAAAATGACTTCTCCACTTGTATCCTAGCAATCGTGGACTACAATCCTGCCACCATTGCCAATACACAAGCAGGCAGTACCTCATCAGCTCTGCTTTGATGGCTGATAAGAAACTGCCATTTCTGCCTGTGTATAATTTGATTGACTGATGGGGAACTGCAACACTTTAAATCCATTTGCTTTAGCCCCCCCCCCCACACACACACACACATACACACACACGCATCCCATCAGGTGAGCTTTTACAGAGTTGTTTTTGCATGTGCTGAATTTGATTGCCCATCAGATCTGATGGAGAAATTAGGACCATATGTTATACATATAAGGAGCACTGTCACCTAACTTGGTTAGAGGTTAGGTTGATAAGATGGCTTCCCTTGCAGCTCTGGTCCAGGCCTGATGATGACAGAGGTACAAGGCACACCAAAAGCATGGGTGCCAGTAGCTCTGTAACAGGTGATTGCCACAAACAGAGTCGTATTCAAGGTGAGCCAGGTAAGTGTCATACATAGTAAAGGCAGCAGTGTGGGCAGGGAGCAGGCAGAGAAAGGTCCAGTAGCAAGCCAAGGTCAGTACCAGACAATCAGGCAGAGCAAAGTCCAGGAGCAGACCGAGGTCAGTACCAGGCAATCAGAAAGAAAATAGTCAGAGGCAAGCCAAAGTCAGTATACAGAATCCATAGAGCAAGGTCAGGAACAAGCTGGGTCAGCAACAGACGATCAGTCAACAAGCATGAACACAAGAACACCGGTCAAAAAAGATGAAGACCATCCAGCGATTAGCACACACCAGGGTCTCCTATAAATAAGCAGTTGGCACCAATGCGCGTGGACATGTGCGCCGGTGCACAGAAATGCACTTACGTGGTCTCAGTACATGCTGGATATTAGCCCTAGCTTGTCTGTGTATTGGTACAAATGCACAAGTATTAGCTCATGAGAATTAGCAGTAGCTGCATGGGAATGAGCATTAGCTGCACGAGGATAAGCACTAGTTATATTACCTTCCTGACAAGCACTCTGTCACAAACTACGGTGAACGGGGGTGAACCACAACTGCATGAGAGAAAGATTTCAATGCAGCCCTCTATGTTATGTGAAATTTCAGTACTGGACCCCAGGCGTCACTCCAATCAGAGAACAGGAGTTTGGGGGTTCTCTACATCATATCACTTTCACATATACTGTAGGAATGCGTTGAGCTACTAAGGCTGGAGATATACAATATGCCTCTAAGCCCTAGCATTGAAAGATTACAATAATGAGCACAACTGCTTTAAAGATTCCAATGCACTTATCTATGCAAGTGAAATTTCAGTACTGGACCCCAGGCGTCACTCCAATCAGAGAACAGAAGTTTGGGGGTTCTCTACATTATCTCTTTCACACACAAGAATGTGTTGAACTACTAAGGGTGGAGGTATTAGCACATACCTTCAACCTTAGTAAAAAAAAAAGGTACAATGAACATGCTCAGTAATTAAGGGCGGAAGCCCGTATACAAGTACAACGAATGTCAAGCACGTAGCATATAAAAATACTGTATGAAATTGGAAATACCAGTACTTGAGAGAGGCAACTATAGCTCAGATGGTTCCAGAGTGTATGTCCCTTTAAGATATTGCACAGCAGTCAGCTATAGCATATCAAGTTATCCAAAGCAGTACTGTAGTATAAAGTAGAGTCATATTCAAATACAGTACTTAGAAAAGGTTTAATTCTAAAGCAGCAAATGCAACATAGTATTGGTACTTATCCGTTTGCAGAGAATGAGAGTAAGCAGAGTATTATCGCAGCAATTGGAATCTGTTCTGGAGGGTCTCATAGGATGTCCCCAGCCACTGCAGTAAGATGGGCAGCGTGGATGGAGGCAATGGATAACTAAACAGGCATCATGGGTCCAGATTGTGCTGCTCGTTTAGTAGAGGGGCTATTGCCAGTAGTGGGTATGTAGCGTGGTCCGGCTACGGCCGACAATAATAGGACAGCGTGTATTATCCACGCTGTCCTCTTTATAGGAGGGAGGCATGTGTAGTGCATAAAGCACTAATCCGACCCTCACTTCCGTGTTCCACGCTGGAACGCACGCAGCGCCGGGCGATGACGTCATCGCGCGGAACGCAATACGGCGACAAGAGAGCGCCTTTTACACACTCATTCATTTGGCCAACATGTGAAATCAATAATGTTTAATTAGTCAGTTCTACCACCAATGTCAATACTCAAACAGTCAGTTCCCCATCAGGTCCACTCTGACAGAGGGTGGGAGGTGCTTTTTCTGCCTGTGCATCATTTGACAGTGGGAGGAGTCATTTCTGCATATGTAGGATTTTATTGGTTGAGCCATAAGAGTGGACTTAATGGGAAACTGAGGCCCATATGTCATATTTACACTAGGTTCCTTCCATTCCATGCCCATAGAGAGAACGACCCGGAACAGCGGCAGCATACATTGTTAATTACAACTGAATATACAGCTCTGAACACAGTTGTGTCCTACTTTTTTTGTATGCTGCTAAACACAGTGCACAAGTGTGTGATTGGGTCCATACATTTGCTCAGTGCTGCATTCAGATGCATACAAAACTATGCGCCTGCGCACAGAATTTTTTAAGTCCTTGTGAATAAGCCTTTAATCTTCCTCCTGGTAAAATGTCTACCTGTAGCAGCGTTCTTATAAAATGTTGCAAATGTTCCTGGCACCTCCATAAAGAGCAATGGCCCATTTGGGCGCATCAGTCAAACAAGAGACAGACAGAAGCATAGGGCCAGATTCAGAAAGATCAGCGGATCTTTCTGCTGGCGTAACGTATCACCGATAAGCATTACGCCGCTGTAACTTTGGGCGCTAGTTCTGTATTCAGAAAGAACTTGCGCCCTTATTTACGGTGGCGTAACTTATGAGTTGGGGTGTAAGGCCGCGTAATTCAAATGGGGATGGTGTGGGCGTGGTATTTCCAGATAAATGATAACGAAGAAAGTGCTCCAGGAATAGTTTGGGAAGCCCATAAAACAGTAATCCGAGGGGTTCTAATAAAACATGGCTCCAGAGTTAAGAAAGCAAGAGAAAAACAAATAAAAGAAATATTAGAAAGGATACAGAGACTGGAGATACAACATAAAAAGAAGACAGAAACGGGTATAGGAATTGAATTAACACATTTAAGAAGACAGGTAGCAGATCTCCTTAGATATAAAGCTGAAGCAGTTTTACAATATGCAGAGAAGATGACGTATGACTCAGGTGAAAAAATGTGGGAAGTTACTAGCAAAAAAATTAAAAAAACTACAATCACGGTCATATATTCCATTTATTAAAACAAAAGTAGATCAAAAACTCTACCTTTCAAAAGAAATAGCGCAAGAATTCAAGAAATATTATGCCTCTTTATATAATCTTCAAGGAATGGTGAACCCCTCTGGGTCTGTGGAGAAATACATATCGTCAGCAGGTCTGTCCAGATTAACATCTCCAGAACGAAGAGATTTAGAAAAACCAATTACTCTGGAGGAAGTGCAATCAACAATGAAAACAATAAAACATGGTAAAGCCCCGGGCCCAGATGGGTTTACAATACAATACTATAAAAGCTTTAGTACACTACTGGGGACTTATATGACCAAATTATTTAATACAGTCGGACAAACAAGATCTCTACCTCAGGAGGCGCTATTGGCACATATTACGGTTATACCGAAAGAAGGGAAGGATCCAGGGTTATGCTCTAGTTATAGACCAATATCATTAATAAATGTAGATATTAAAATACTGACAAAGATTCTGGCATCCCGCATACAGCCCTACCTTTCAAAATTGGTTCATTTAGACCAAGTTGGGTTTATACCAACTAGAGAAGCGAGAGATAGTACTATTAAAGTGTTAAATTTAATACACCAAGCAAATAAAAAAAAGATATCGAGTGTTTTCCTGAATACAGATGCAGAGAAAGCATTCGATAGAGTGAATTGGGAGTTTATGCTTGGAACAGTAAAACAAATGGGTCTGGGAGAGCGGATGTTACAGTGGATAGCAGGGGTGTATGCGGGACCCAGAGCTTTAGTAAAGGTAAATGGGGTATATTCTGAACCCCTAGCAATTACAAACGGTACCAGGCAGGGCTGCCCATTGTCGCCCTTATTATTTGCATTGACATTAGAACCATTATTAAATAAGATCCGACAAAATAGAGACATAGTGGGTATTCAACTAGGGGGAATGGAATATAAAGTATCAGCTTACGCAGATGATATGCTTTTTTCCTTAATCAAACCACAGATATCCTTACCAAATTTAATGAAAGAAGTAGAAATCTATGGGAAGATGTCAAATTTTAAAATAAATTACAGTAAATCAGAGGCGATGGGAGTCGCTCTCCCGGAGTTGATTAAAACCGGTTTAGAACATAGCTTTAAATTTAAATGGACGACCAGGGCACTGAATTATTTGGGAACACAAATGCCACCAGACTTAAAGGATACTTTTGAGTTAAATTTTAAACCATTACTGAGTACAGTTAGAACAATGCTGGATGGATGGAGTAGAGGGATGCACTCTTGGTTCGGGAGATCCAATATTTTAAAAATGAGTGTAGTGCCAAAATTCCTCTATCTTTTCCAAGCGCTACCAATTCAGATCCCCATGGCATACTTCAATCAAGTCAGGGTTTATTTATGAAATTTATATGGGGGAGTAAAAGGCCTAGGATTGGTAGGAAACTATTGATCCTACCCAAGAAGGCTGGTGGAATAGCAGCACCGATATGCTAAAGTACTATCAAGCAGTCCAGCTGGGAAGGATAGCCGATTGGAGCAGACATGGGGATTATAAACTATGGATTACTTTAGAGCAACAAATGAGCCCAGTACCGTTAAATAGGGCAATATGGTGTTATTCAGCATTACCCCTTATAGTTAAAACCCACCCTACGATAGGTCCAACATTATGGACTGGAAATAAAGTATGTTATAATTCAAAATTTTCGACTAAAAACTCCCCCCTCTATCCAATAATAGGAAATCCAGAATTTCAGCCAGGCATGGAGTCTCAAATATTCAAGAAATTAAGAGATAATGGAAGATTTCAAGCCTCTCACTTTCTAGGAGAAAGGGGATGGAAAACAATAGGAGAGATTTCACAAGGGGGATATGAAATCCCGATATGGCAAGCGCGACAATTACGACATTTTTTGGAGACTCTAGGTGGTGCAGAAAAGTACAGACGCCCACTTACAAAGTTTGAGGAGTATTGTGGAGGAGCGGAACCATTGGCTCTCATATGGTCTCGAAAATGTATACACTGTTGACTGCACCACCGGAAGATTTTAGAATGCCAAGCCTCGCCAAATGGGAGAGAGATTTAGGCCAAACCTTTTCCCCAATACAATACCAAAATATCATAAATTTAGCGTTAAACTCCTCAAGATGTACGAAAATACAAGAATTAAATTATAAAATATTAACAAGGTGGTACTATACGCCAGCACGTCTAAATATATTCTTTTCTGAAATTTCAGAGAGATGCTGGAGAGGGTGTGGGGAGAAAGGGACAATGTTGCATATATTTTGGGGGTGTCCAATAATACAACAATTTTGGGAAACAGTACGGAGAATTACCCAATCACTTACAGAACACCAGATTCCAGATGACCCCTCATTCTTCCTATTACATCATACAGAAATTTCTTTGAAAAGATATACAGGATCAATGATAGGTCATCTGATAAATGCGGCTAAAAGTTGCATTGCAATAAAATGGAAAGACCCGGAAGCACCTCCAATATCTATGTGGCTTAAAAAAGTAAGGAAAATAGGAATAATGGAGAAACTCTTACCGAGGCCAATAGATAAGAAAGAGCAAAATAAAATAATATGGGCACCCTGGGAATTATTTGTACAATCGGAAGAAGGTAAAAAGTTACTAGGGGAGTAAGAATAAAGATTAGAGGTCGAGGAAAGAAGGGAAAGGGAGGAGGGAAGGAAAGATGAAATTTCTCGCCGAGGGGGGGACAGCGGAGGGGGGAGGGTTGCTGTGTTATGGGGTTATGTCTGTGGTATTTTTTTTTTTTTGTCTCCTTCTTCCTCTCCTCTTCCCTCCATGTCCGTGGGTGTACGCGGATGGAGGAGGAGAAGAGGTGGAGATGGGGGTCTTGAGGAGGGGATAAGGGGGGAGGGATTGAGGGGATAAAATAGGGAAGGCAACGTGATGGAGATAAAAGAGGGAATTTGTCGAATACATAGAGAATATATGGACAATCAGGGAGGAGATGGAACATTTGGGGAAGTTTGAAATTTAGTTAAAAGTTGAAATAGTATTTTGGTTTCTATATCTCCCCTGGGGGGAATGGAAATTGCTTGTGATATAAAATATTATAATTTCCCTCTGCTATAGACCAGGAATAGTAAAAGAGTTTAAGATAGAGATGTATTATAATGTCCATATATAAATAAGCTGTTGTATTGGATTCTGCATATCCCGTTTTCTTGTGTTTTTCGTGTTGCTTTCTTGTTTATAAAAATAAATAAAAGATAATTATAAAAAAAAAAAAAAAAAAAAAAAAGAATTTGACGCTGTCCCGACGTCCATACTTAACATTGGCTACGCCTCCTATAGCAGGGGTAACCTTACGCCGCTATAACGCTAACGCAAACGACGTAAACTACGACGGCCGGCTGCAACTACTACGTTCAGGAATCGGCGTAAATAGCTCATTTGCATAATTTACGCGTAAAATGCCGTAAGCGCCACCTAGCGGCCAGCGTAAATATGCAACTAAGATACGACGGTGTAAGTGACTTACGCCGCTCGTATCTTAGTAGAAATCCGGCGTATCTTGTTTTATGAATACAGAAAAAAGATACGCCGGCTATTCTTAGTATTTACGCAGCGTATCTCTTGATTTGCCGACGTAAATACTTTCTGAATCGGGCCCATAATCTCTTAATAGAATTTATGGAGCTTGTGCAGCCTATTAGAAGACATTAGGACCAGTGCTGAATGTGAATACCGCTTCATTGTGGACAATAGTCAGAAGACCGCCAGTTCTACATCTTAGGCCGCGTACACACGTAAGAGAACCTCGACGGGCCAAACACATCGTTCCGCCCGTCGAGGTTCTCGCCCGGCCGTCAAAATCGTCGACCAAGCCGTCGGGACAACGGGACGAAAACGTACACACGACCGAGTATCTCGGCAGAATATGGATCCCAGCGAGCTTCTCGCTGGATTCTGCCGAGGTTCTCGGTCGTGTGTACGGGGCCTGAGACCTGTAATCATATTATAACTTAAAGGGGTTGTAAAGGTAAAACATTTTTTTTCCTAAATGGCTTCCTTTACCTTAGTGCAGTCCTCCTTCACTTGCCTCATTCTTCCATTTTGCTTTTAAATGTCCTTATTTCCTCTGAGAAATCCTCACTTCCTGTTCTTCTGTCTGTAACTCCACACAGTAATGGGAGGCTTTCTCCCTGTTGTGGAGTGTCGTGCTCGCCCCCTCCCTTGGACTACAGGAGAATCAGGACGCCCACTAACACACAGCTCCTTTCTCTATCTGCAACATAGGGAGCTTCCTGACTCTCCAGTAGTCCAAGGGATGGGGCAAGCAGGACTCTCCACACCAGGGAGAAAGCATTGCATTACTGTGTGGAGTTACAGACAGAAGAACAGGAAGTGAGGATTTCTCAGAAGAAATAAGGACATTTAAAAGCAAAATGGAAGGATGAGGTAAGTGAAGGAGGACTGCACTAAGGTAAAGGAAGCTATTTAGGGAAAAAAATTGTACCTTTGCAACCCCTTTAATAATTACAGTGCGGAAAATAAGTATTTGAACACCCTGCTATTTTGCAAGTTCTCCCACTTGGAAATCATGGAGGGGTCTGAAATTGTCATCGTAGGTGCATGTCCACTGTGAGAGACATAATAATAAAAAAAAAAATCCAGAAATCACAATTTATGAATTTTTAACTATTTATTTGTATGATACAGCTGCAAAGAAGTATTTGAACACCTGTCTATCAGCTAGAATTCTGACCCTTAAAGACCTGTTAGTCTGCCTTTAAAATGTCCACCTCCACTCCATTTATTATCCTAAATTAGATGCACCTGTTTGAGGTCATTAGCTGCATAAAGACACCTGTCCACCCCATACAATCAGTAAGAATCCAACTACTAACATGGCCAAGACCAAAGAGCTGTCCAAAGACAATAGAGACAAAATTGTACACCTCCACAAGGCTGGAAAGGGCTACGGGAAATTGCCAAGCAGCTTGGTGAAAAAAAGGTCCACTGTTGGAGCAATCATTAGAAAATGGAAGAAGCTAAACATGACTGTCAATCTCCCTCGGACTGGGACTCCATGCAAAATCTCACCTCGTGGGGTCTCAATGATCCTAAGAAAGGTGAGAAATCAGCCCAGGACTACACGGGAGGAGCTGGTCAATGACCTGAAAAGAGCTGGGACCACCGTTTCCAAGGTTACTGTTGGTAATTACACTAAGGCCCCATACACAACGATCGGACATATCCGATGAAAACGGTCCGCGGACCAT